>CM046856.1:24673054-25118054 GCA_025617745.1 Heliocidaris erythrogramma
TTGATACATGTCATAGTTACATTGATAATAATATTTTTATCACGCAAATACATTTGTAAATTCCAAATCCATTATTTGTAATAGGTAAAAATTCAATATTCATCAGCTGTCTTATATTTATTTATTAAATTAAGGTGCATTCAAGCTTTATAAGTTTCTTGGAAAGAAAAAGAAACAACCTCTGCAACTTATAGTGTGTCTGAAATTTTTGAAAAGGGATTCATAAACTGGCTTAATTTACAACACAGACTGAAGTTTTGCCCAAAATACATTTGCCTACCCCCCCCCCCCCCCATTAAAAAAAAACAGTCTATCGGACTAATATTTAACTTAGTCAGTTTAATTGACCAAATGGCATGAACTGAACCAAGTATGATAATAGAACAAAAACACAGTCAGGCATGAATTGAAAGTGAAGTTGAAAAGAGTCTACATCCATCATAATTTCTTATCAAACATGGTTACTTTGAATTCGTTCCCAAACACAGCTTTAGCCCTAGCCTAGCTAAGTGAGTCTACATCTACTCTAGACCGAAAATTCTGTCTCTCGTTCGTTAGCCTCTTATTTGGATAGGGTCGGCCCTTCACTTAGAGACAGAAACGCTCCATTCACTCGCCTGTGCAGACTCACTGACAGTCGAGAGGCAGTATAGGCATGTCGAAATTCTTTTGTTTCATTCATTGACATGCATATGGTGTACAAGACTGCAGTTTATCTTTGTGACTTTGGGATTAGAGAGTCCTTTGTTTCAGTGCACATTTCTTTTGTGGCATTGAAGAAAACTTTTGTTATTGACTGTCATTTAAAGCCATGCATTGAATCAACATTATATCCAAATTTGGTACATTTCCATGCAGAGAATTTAATTTGGTGATCTCTTGAACTTTTATAAGTTTCTTTTTTCCTTTAGTGTAGATGGACAACATGAGGAAAAACTTATGCAATAGTCTATCATAATTCAAAGAGTTGACTAACGTTATATCTAGATCTAGATTAAGGCCTACTTAGATCCAATATTTCTTGCTTGCATGCACTGCATTTTTGACGCTGTAGCCACCCCAGTGGCTGGAACTGACCCGGACTGCCTGGGTAGCTGTCATGAGCCGCAGCGTGTGAGGACAGCCATCTCCGTGTCAAACTACCTCTCGACGATAAATTTAGAACTGTAATTTCGAGAGAAAATTGTTTCAGTTCTTTTGCAACACAACTCTTGTCAATCCTTTTAAATTGTAGAGAAATTATTATAGATCACCTAGAATAGTACAACTAATTGTTATTAATGAATTAAATTATATAGTTTACTCGCAATTTGAGCTCTACTCACCTTGTACTTTTGAACTAAAATCTCTCATTTCGTGCGGGTGACGTCATTGCATATAATCTGCATAATTAATTGATCTTGAGTGACGAATTTGAGGTCAAAAAAATTAACATAACCCTGATCGATACTATCGAAATAGATACATATTCATAACATAGCATCCAATCAAAGTCTCACAATAAAATGACAAGCGCAAGAAAAATTAATAATGCAACAGCTATTATCGATATCACGGCGATAACGGTGCTTTATCGTCCTTTCTAATGGTCCCCAAGAGGCGTGGCCTAATTCCATTCGCGTAATGATTTCCGCGCGTGCTGCTTTCCGTCTAGTAAATCTATAATACGTCTATGTTTAAACAATGGATACGCGCGGAAAAAATTTACGTCACAATTGCTTGGTCCAGATTACATATCTGTATGAATAACGTGAAATCAGAAGGACTGACAGGCAAACAGACGTGTTTGTAATTGCTACAAAACAGGCATATAGATGATTATAGAGTTTAGGTAATAATAATAATATTGACTGGCTCTACTTTCGGTGGATATCGAAAATATTGCCCTTAAAAGAACCATATTGCCCTCGTCTTCGACTCGGGGCAATATGATTCTGTTGCGGGCAATATATTCTGATATCCCCCTCAAGCCAGTCAATATTATATAAATATTGCACGGCAAGTTTAGTACTGTAGCCTATGGGGATTTCAGCGTTCCGTGCAATATGCTCTCATATAGCACGCGCAAATGAAGGGACAAAAATATGCGTTTTTAATGCACCGCTAAGATGCCTTATATAGTTAATAGTAATATACTGCTAATACATGGTTGGGAGTGCGTTGGTGCGATCTGGCACCACAAAGGTTTTTACCGTGGTGTACTATATACGCCATGGTAAAAACCTGCGTGTTGCCAGATCGCACTAATGCACATACTCACAACCATGTATTAACAGTTTTATAAAACGGGTCGGCAACTGTGATTATGAAGTCTATAAAAATGGTTACGAACCCCATAGAAACGCCAAGAGTCGCACAGTCATGGATGACATCACAGAAGCGCAGCGCGGCCAGCACAAGTCATGCGCGTTTCTAACTCACGTTGGGTGATGGTGGATAGGTCCGTGCAACTGAGTTGAGCGAAACTTTCAGGCTTTGACAATCCACATTTCAGTGCTCTTTTCATACTGTTGGAATCCTTCCCCAAATTCAGTAGATCGTCGAGTTCTTCCTCCGTGATGAGAAGTGCAAAACTGAGATTCGAAGATACAGCCATTTTTTACACGCTGCTGTCGTTAAAAATTAAACTTAAACTTTCATTTACGGTACTGCACTGCACCGATCCGACCGTGGTAGCGCTACAGCTGTATTTTTGTGTGATATGTTTTGTGTTGATTTGTTAACATTAGCGCGACAATCGATATCGCAATATCGATAGCGTATACGGTATAGCGTGTAAACCAAGCCCCTAAAGCGGCCGCCATTACGCTGTAACATTTGGGCACGATTTGAACGCGCCCGAAGCCCCCGATGCATTATTCATTTTGTACGATGCTCCCCTACAGTGTATATGCTTTACACACAGGTAAAATATAAATGTGGATCAGTGTCACGCATGCGCATTAAGAAAGGTCAAATCCGCCTAATCTATTCATGTATGCTAATGTATTCATCACTTGGCTAATGACGGCGCATAGATAATTGACGAATGGGCGTCATTCATATGGTGCATTAAATATTTATAATAATTAGGTCCCAACATGTGATCAGTCAGCACAAAAGGGTTAACGTCGTTCCACTTAAATAACGTTACTTGGTCGAGTTCAATGAGTTGTATATGAAGAAGATAAATACATGTTGTTCACATTAAATTTATCACATCTCATGAATTAAGAGAAAAAACTTTTACATTCATAATAAGTAATTTTTCAAATTACTTTTTAATAAATTTACTATCTTTGACCAGTAGGATACTATTATTAAAAAAAGGGGGGGGGGGGGAGGGGGAGTGTGTATAATAATTGAAGGCCAAATTAAGGTAAGAATAAAATATCAGCCGGTGTAGAAGAAGAGGTATCCTTTGATTTTCTTGAGGGGCAACTTTCGCATTGATACCAAATTTGTGAATCTTATAATTGTACCTTTCAAAGAGAATTATGAACCTTGAAAATTCGGCCATTTTAGTTGACCCGAAAACTATTACATTTTTATTCTTTACTTTCTTTCCCTCTTTCTCACCCCCCCCCCCACTAGCATACCCGGGGTGGGGTGGGCAAGGGACAGACTGCCCCCTAACAGCTTTTGACCCCCCCCCCTTTTTTTTGAAAGACAAGTATAAGCCTATAACGTGGAGAAGGTTTACGGTTCACCATGTGTGTTGGTAGGAGGAAAGGGAAAAGGGAAATTAGAAATGGATAGACGAGAAAGGATGACAAGAGAGAAAAGAAGAAATATTCTTTCGTGACAATGGGTGAAGTCCTGAAAAGGACTGTAGACCAGATGAGATGAGATGAGAAGACTTGGTTGATGATCGATGGATGAGCAGCGATGGATTGAGTAGCGAAGGTTTGGGTAGATGTGGCTTGAGTAGAGGTTACTCTTTCCCCTCTTTCTCACCCCCTCCCACGTTATAAGCTCCACCATGCAAACCTTCAAAGATCATCTAAAGTATAAGCCTATTTAAGTGTGCCACCCCTTTCTTTTATAACATATAACCTTTTTTGAAATTCATATTTTGCTTGTCAGAGAATTATGGAGGAAAACTGGACCTCATCAAATCTGGTAACCCCCGCCCCACCACCCGAATTTTGGAGGAGGAAAAAAAATTCTCGAAGGGCTAGCTAAAAAAAATTCCCCTCCCCCATTTTCATCAAATCTTCTTGCACCTTTCCTCATCTTTTTTCTTCCCTCCCCTTTCTCTCTCTCTCATACACACACCTCGATCACACGTCCTGGTTCATTTTGGAGGGGAAAAATATCTTGGAGGGCTGGCTAACCCCCCCCCCCCCCCCCTCCAAAAAAAAAAAAAAAAAAATCATAAAATCGTCTATTTCACCTTTTCTCATCTTTTTTTCTTCCCTCTCTCTCTCTCTCATACGCACCTCGATCACACCCCCATCCCCATATGGTTCATGTCATTGATATAACGTGAGAGGACCTTTATCATGTTCACATGCAAATTTTCAATAACAATTATCTTTCTTACAATCAAGATTCAAGGTGCAATTTTATGCACACGTCAATTCGGGAATAGTTAGATTTTTTCACTTTTTAATGAATATTTTTGTACATGCAGAAATGATAACAGTCTTTAGAGATGTTTAAACATTGTATTACTTCTTAAATAAACCCATCATTTATCTGCAGTCATACTCTTTCATGAGTTCTATTACAACTGACTTGTCATGGTCAAATAATATCATTCTTTTCTTGACAGTAGTACAAATATGTACATGCATTAAAAAAAAATGAATTTCAATATAAATGAATCATACATTATTAATTTCAATCCCTATTCAAGAGGTAAATTATTGAATTTACACTGGAGAAATAGATACTATTAACTGTTTACCACTACACCCCACAAAAGAAGAAATAATAAAAGAAATAAATGACCATCTAATTTCCATGTTCAATACGCACACCATGTTACTCTTGAAAAACAGATAATGTGAGTCTTTAAACGAAGAACCTTGATGGGAGGAATTTTAATTTGTAAACAATTTTTTAGGCATTTTACTCCCAGTGTTAAAGATCGTATGCTCGATCTGTAATGAAAAACACAAGTCCAATTTCCAATTTTTTCTGACTTGTGTTTTTCATTACAGATCGAGCATAAGATCTTTAACACTGGGAGTAAAATTCCTCCCATCAAGCTTCTTCGTTTAGTAACCATTGTCTACGGCGGACTGTTGAATATTAATGAGTCAGAAAGAAGAGGATCTTGGGTATTTGATTCCAGTTCATCGTGACTTGGCCGTGAACCAGAATAGCCTGGTGGTTAAGTCGCTGCCCTGAAAACAGTAGATGACAGGTTCGAATCCCGCTGGTTCCAATTTTTTCTGACTTGTGTTTTTCATTACAGATCGAGCATACGATCTTTAACACTGGGAGTAAAATGCCTACAAATTTGTTTACAAATGTGAGTCTTGTTGACACTTCTAAGAAATATAAATCAAATGATTCATCTTCCTTTTTGTTGGTACATGTATATTGCATATTAATAGTATTAAAAGTCTAACTAAAAAAAGGGGGGGCGGGAGAAACACACACAGAGATCTAATTCTATAGTTTGAATCTAAATAACAGGGATGCCAATTAGAATTGATAAAAAAGTGGGAAAATCATCTAGAATGGGCCCTTGGGTACTACATAAAGAGTGGTTTTATATGGCTAAAATTATGTTGAAAAAGTAGGAATTGCTACTTTTGTCTGAACAGTGGCATCCCTGAAATAAAGTGTTGAATAGTATGGATTTTCTCTGAAGATCAATAATAGAACAGTAATTAAATTAGCACAAATTCACAGAATCAGTTAATTATTATTATTAATTTGTTATACATGGTGAGAAGATTTAATAAAGGAGAGGCCAAGTGGCTGTGGCAGTGCTTATCTTTATTTCATTAGGGGCCATGTAATGTCACTAGGCCACATAGAAGAGGAAGACCCCCTCACGATAACGAGCTACTACACAAAATGGCTGCATGTGACTGCAACATTTGACATGGGGAGGGGGTGGGTAAGATGGTTAAGATATAATTGAAGAACTTTAACAGGGACCGCGGAACCTTTTTCAGTAAACACGTGCAAACGTACGGCAGTGCAAAAATGTGGTAATACATGCAGCCCCCCCCCCCCCCCCACTAAGCCCCTCCACTTTCCAAGACGTTCCGTGACGCCCGTTTAAAACTCCTCTTCCGCCATTCTAATGATGCATATTAGACTAGAATCCAGGTATGATTTCAATATGAAGAAATTTAGATGTTTATCAAAGCAGGGGTCTATTTCACTGAAGATTTGAAGTAGAAATCCATGTCTGTTGAAAGAAAAGAGGAAAGAGTTTAGAAAATAGCATCCATTGTGTATTTTATAATTTAGCAAGCAACAATTAAAAATTTGCAAAAAGACTGAAATTTAGAGTTTCCTATTAATAGTTAACATCGACTCTTTAAATGATATTAATATAATAATAAGTGGGAATTCTCAAAAGTATTTAAAGAGGAAAAAAGTTTTTCCAGTTGGACAGATAAAATTTTCAAGGCTATTCAAAAGAAACTTAATTAGTAAAGTCACAAGAAAATGGCTTCTTAAACCCAAAAGTGTGTACCTTGATTGTATTGAGGTACTAATAACAACCAGGGGCGTTGATTATGGGGTGGTAAGTGGGCAGTAGGAGGGCAAATAATACAGTTTTGCCCCCCCCCCCCAAAAAAAAAAAAAAAAATTATATTTCCCTGACTCATGTTACCTTGGAGAAGCTGGCAATTAAGAGGCATTGAAAAAATCATGAAGGGTGCTATTAGGCTGTTTTGCCCCCCCCCCCCCCCTCCGAAAAACACATTGACGCCCCTGAAGGCTGATAGCAATCTTACTCTTAAAGCATATGCCTACCATGCAAAACTGAAGCAGCTAAGTAGTAATTGTTCCTCTCAGAATTTGTCTTCATTCTCAGTAGGTAAGCATTCCTCTTCATCATCATCATCTGTTGTAGAATAGATGAGGTAGAGAAGCATTACCCTGTATTAAGAAAGAAATCACACAAACACTCATCCTCACCCTCTTCATCTTTTCAAAGAGGAGACTAACTACAATAGATTTATGGACTGTAATCAATAGTGTCATATTTGGCCCTAATATTACTACTACTACTACCAGGCCTACTACTAACAATAATAATGATCATAATGATAACAATAATAATGAAAATAATAATATCATCAATAACATACATTCACCCATCTTATTTTGTTTTGTTTCTGTTTGCAGGAATTAATGAAATGTTAAATGTAATAATTAAGGGGACTAAAATTTGTATTTATGACATCCCACTGAACATCCCTTAAATATATCATAATTGATATTTAAAGACACTAAACAGCTAATTTCATATTACACTGAAAACAGATCTCAGTGGTGGATAAAGGAAAAATGACAAATGAATTGTCCATTCCTCAGAAAAAAGAAAAAAAAATTGTTGTTTTGGTTGTGAACACATCATCACCCCCCCCCCCCACCCCTCCCTCCCAGTTAACTGATCCTGGATCCACTACCACCACCAGACCTAGTCTATAATTTTTAGCTGTACTAATAGGTATATGTCTAGGCCTAACTAGTTAGGTCTAGTCCCTAGCCCAAGGATGCTGCCACGAACGCTATGCGTTCAGGCTGCCGCAGTATTAAGGTCTAGACTTACCTGTTTATTTCTCATGTCTCATCAAGTAGGACTTTCCACTTCATCCGGCACCTCCAACAGTTGTTAAGTTATGTAAGGAGACCTAGTAGATCTTCAAGTAGATCAGCCACAGGTTAGTTCCTTGCCATGTTTATCTGATGGAAATCAAAGTCAACATGAATGAGACTAATGAATGCAATACTGAAACAAAGGCCATCCAGCTATTTAATACTCAGGGGAGATTTATTACCTCTTTAAAAAGGCCTTTGATTCTGGTCTATAATCAACACTAATTTATGTACCCCCTTCTCTCTCTCTCTCTCTTGAAATGTAAAAAAAATATAAAACCTCATCACCATGATGCTAGCCTAGACCGAAATTTCTCTCTCGTTCGGTCTAGATCATTAGATGCTTGCCTAGCTTTGGCCTTGGCTCAACTTTAGAAGAAAAAAGTGGGCCAAAGCTAATCTAACATTATTACACCTAAGCAAATTAACTTTTACTAAGAACCACTACGTTAAAATTACAACCCTGCATTACCAAACTCTGTAGGCCTACATGTACACAAAGTAAACCTTGACCTGGACTGGTCTCTGGAAAATACTAGTATCAACATGAAACCCCCTCTTCATTCTCAAAAAAAAAATCCTGACAAGAACAGCCTACGCTACAGAATCAATTAATTAGAAAGGGTCTCACCTGGGCCCTTTGTCTTTCAGAATATAACGGGGTCTATGCGTCTACATCTAACTTAGATAACCAAATCATCGAAATACAGACCAAGTTCGATGCCATTGGCATTGACATCAATCAATAGATCATCTATCGAAACGTATCTAGATAGTCCCGCCCGAAAGTCCGGGTAAGCCGTCACGAGTGACAGGGTGGTAAGGGGAATCGAGCTGCAACATTTAGCTCATGACGATGAAAATTGAATTGAAAGTTCGAGAGTAGATTACACATTGTTTCATGACATACAGCTCTGTAGAATCCCTTCAAAATGTAGAGAAATTGAAACAGATTACTCACAATGGCAGAACTTGTTATAAATATAATCTAATTTTCGAAAACTAAGCATAAATACAGGTGTACTCACCTCTAAACTTTCCACAACTTTTTTTACTTTGTGCGGGTGACGTCAAATTCACAGCGGAAGTGACGAAGAGAGGTCAAATCGTCCCTTTTCAATCACATTCATATTCATAAGGTCCGGTGCAATCAAAGTTTGATAAATCGAGTATGCAAAACAAAAATGAATAATGCATAAGGAGTTTCTCGATACTTTTCGATATTTTCTTGGTATCGGGGGCTTCGGGAAAATGAAATGTTACCAAATGGGCGTGGCCGAATCAGGGCCGAATACGCTTAGCCTGAATGGTGACGCTACAGCTTATATGCAAATGAGGGAAATCCGCGGGTGCTACCTTTCCGTCTATAAGTTTTAATTTGTCTATGGTGTAAACACATATAGCAAATTCTAGTCGTCGTATTGTCATGTTTACATGTTTACATGTGCAGTAGACCCCTTTGCCGTATGTTATCACTTTTTTTTGCACAGTCACGTGGTGTTATTTGACCAGTCAGGATGGCTACATTCTTGAACCCGTTTTATAATAAATATTAATGATAATGATAACGATAACAATAAATTTGTTTTATCACTGGGCAAATGCCCATCACGCCGTGACGCTCCTTGCGCTACATTAATGTTTATGTTATGAAAAGTTCTAGCATATGGATGGAGAGTGCCAAATACAGATAAATTACTTGCTTAAGGACATAAGTGGGGAAAATTGATTTTTAACCATTAACCTCTTGATTTAAAGTAGAGTGAACTATTATTCCACGCCACATCGATCCCTCCCCGGGCAGTGTCAGTTTCTATGTTCTCAAAATGCAGCGAGTATTACAAACGATCTGAATATCAGCCTAATTATTTTGTGTACATGATTTTGTTTGTTTTGTTTCAACTTCTTGGAAATGCGCATCAGTGGAACTACATCTTCTGTATATAAACTGATAACTAATAATTTATCTTATCATCTTTCCTGGTGTTCTGAATTCAGGCCTTTTGGCAAAGAACAGGCATTTGGATTCATAATGAAGTTCGTCAGAGATGTTGGCGATTACCACGGTAAGTTGCCAATAGTCTTTTATATTTGAATAGAATTGATTGACAATGTGCCATTCAGTACTTAGTTTTTGCTGTAATTCGACTTTAATCTATGTTATACATGTTATAAGTGCCAAAATAATGAAAAAGACAAATTACAATTTTCCAACAATGCATAGGAATTGCGAAATGTTTCTTAGAGGAAAGCATTTTTGTGATTGTAATGTACAAATGATGAATGAAAATGAGTTCATAATACGATCTACCCGCACTAGAGTTGAGGCTGTGCGTATATGTTTCATACGAAGCCGTCAGGCTGAGTACGGTTGGTGCATACAGCCTCAACTAGAACAGACATATCGTATAATGAACGAATGAAGACATGAATCATTTTTTATAATACGACGAAACTCTTAGATCCTTGTTATTTGATTTAAAGAAAATTCACACTCCACCACGGACAACGCTAGGTTGGGAAAAGTGCGACCCTCCTCTCCTGTTTATAATTATTTCTTTCGGAAAGTCTAGAATTGTTGTCGATAAATGATAAAGCGCTATTTCGTTATCAATATTTTTATTTATGTCTTTTGCATTTAAAAGAAGCTCCTATGGAAACACCACAGTGGAAAATCTGGGGACAAATTTTTGTTTGGTTAGGAAAAGGATCATCGTGAGAAAACTGATCAACTGTTCGTCTTCAAATTTTTGTTTGTTGGAAAATTTTCAGCAAACTTGATGGCAAATTTGGTCCAACTTCCCCACCCCTTCCCCCCCCCCCCCCGGAAAATATTATTGCGGTGCCGCTGCATTATATCGTAAAATTGTTTAGACAATCGACTCTCCACGTGCAATGACACCAGATTTGCAACTAACAATTTCTGCATCTTAACAGATAGAGGACCAATGTTTGTGGTGACCCACAAGGAGAACGTCGAAGATCTCGATGGTCTGATGGAAGAACTTAAATTGTGCGATGTTACGAAAGGTAAAATAGGATGTTGGGAGAATTACACGATCGATAAACACGAAGAGGACATCAACAAGGACATTGAAATGTTAGAGTTCTTGAAGAAGGCCTTACAGATCGGTGACTGGAATATGCACCATCAAGAACGAAAGGAGAGGGAGGAGAAAAACAATCCACGTGGATGTCCTTTGATGTAGTGTTAAATATAGCCATCTACAGTACGTATGCCCAAAATATCGCCACTGTAGGAATATAATACTTTCACTTTGCCTCGGAAAATTATTGTAGGTGTCATGGTAGCCTTTTGACAAGGCCCTCGTGACTTGGCTATTTTTCTCAGCAAGTAAGGTAGTAGTGGCTGCATACCAAGACTAGCCGCCCAGCCCGGTGAATGCGCGATCGAGCGACGTGAGTCCGAGGGCCTTTTGGAACCTGGCCTGTATTTCTTATGTTATCCTTTGTTCCTAGCGAGGATCTGCTACCTTATAGGTAGGAGCCAATCAGCAAACGTATCTTCGCATGACGTCAGCATACATTGGGTATGCATATTCGCCTTCATCTCGAGCAAGCGCGGCCCGTGCAAGCTACTAGTACATCAATCATGGAAAGTAAGCCCCGCAGATACCGTTGTGATTGGTCGATAATCCTCGGTAGGTTGTTAGCATACGAATGTCAACTCGTGAATAATTCATATCGGACGATGGAAACCCAGATTCCAAATAGCCTCTTGTCGAGGCCCTGGTGCTGTTGAAATCCTTGGCGATATGGAGGCAAAATTTCTGGCCAGCAAAGCGAGCCAGAAAGGCCGAGGCGCTTGCGCCGAGGGCCTCTTGACACCCGACCTGAATTATATATTCATGAGGCACGATTTCCTACTGAATTATGCATGAAAACGTGAATAGTTAGATAACCGCGGCGATCGCCCAGCAAATTGGCAATGAAATCTCAAGGATTTCTGACTTCAGTGCTGGACTAGTCTATTATTTTTTGGGGGGTTACGTAAATCTCTTCCTCAAAGTACATTCACAGACAAGCACATTATGAAGAATTCGATCTCTACCTTACAAACCATGGTAATTTGAAATAAGACAAATGTACATATTTCTCAAGAGATCATCATATATTTACAAATAATGAAGAATGTGCAATAAAAGTCACCGTTCAATAATAGATGCATCTCCATCAATTCTGATGTAACCAAGGAGTTACCAGTAACTTCACTGCCCGGCAAGGCCCGGGCGGGGGATCCGCCTGGCCTAGGCCCTCGCGAATTATTAGTAAGCAGCAGTCTCACTCTCCATCACTGGCCCACGGAGGTCAGCACAGAGCGGTAGCGCGTGAAAAATAACACCTATTCCATAGCCAGTAGGCAGATTCACAAAAACATATTGTCCTTTAAGTGCAGATTTGATTGCATCAACTTGCAAATCTTTGAATCTGTCAATCTTCAAC
Organism: Heliocidaris erythrogramma; assembly: GCA_025617745.1. NCBI lineage: Eukaryota > Metazoa > Echinodermata > Echinoidea > Camarodonta > Echinometridae > Heliocidaris > Heliocidaris erythrogramma. Next base: position 24,685,298 of record CM046856.1, read on the forward strand.
ATCCTAGCCGCATATTCTAAGCTCTTACAAATATCGTCATCACTCGTCGTGGAAGAAACGTTGAACGCCATTTGGGCTGCGATTAATTAATATGTAAGAAATAGCGTGCAGTCGAGTCATGAATATTTAACATTACGTCATGGAAGCTCGCGCTTATTGGTTGATTTTCACCGACCAAAATTTAGTCGGAATATTCGTCAAAACAATGAAATACAAAAGAAATTCAGATCGGGTGTCAAGAGGCCCTCGGCGCCAAGGATTTCAACAGCGCCAGGGCCTCGACAAGAGGCTAGGTTCCAAAAGTCCTCGCGACTAAAGTCTCTCGATCGCGCGTTCACCCGGGCCGTGTTGATTCTTTTCGTCGCCGACTAGTCTCATCTCAGGCACAGCATGACGAGGAAAATAGCCAAATCACGAGGCCTTGTCAAAAGGCTAGTGTCATGGTGGTGGATACGTCACCGGACTGTCGATCACATGGTTCGCGGTTGCCATTAAAAGCAACTAAAAAAAAAAAAAATAACCCAAGTCCCAAATACGCGATCCTGATTGGTTGAAAATCAAGTTGCGCTTAATCGCAACTTTTTATGCAAGAGGGCCCAGGGGTAATAATAAATAACAATGTAACGCACATTGAAGTATTAATCTAATGCGCTATATAGATGTAAGATATTCTTATCATTATTATTACCATAGTGGCAATAAATCAGATTAAAGTGAAATAAAGTAAGCGTGTATTTCGACAATACCTGGATTATATGAGATCAAGGCATTTAACCCTCCCGTTTAAATCACCATACTCTCTCCTTCGATTATTCACCTGTCTGTCTGCCCCCCCCCCCCCCCCCCCCCGCCGTCTCTCTCTCTCTCTTTCTGTCTATCTCTGACTCCCTCTATCTCTCTCTGGCCCAAATCCATAATTGCACAGTAATGCCTTTGAAAAGTTTTGGAATTTACTGATTTAATTCACAAATAAGACGAATGTACTAAAAAAAATGCGTTACAATTATTTTGTGCAAATATTTTGGCTTTTATTTTTCACATGACCGAGTCTTGTCGTATCTTTTTTTTTATAATTAAGCATTTATTTCTCCATACAACATGACATTATCACATCTTCCATCTTTTGGTAATCACATAAGAGGCAAACATAGAAAAACAAGGCAATTTATATATCTCATGAAATGAAAACATACATGTAGAGGTTAAAAGGTATTTAACCTTTTCTGTCATAAAAAAAGGGTTTCCATTTCTTTTTATGAAAGGATAATTTTCCTTTACTAAAAGCAATTTGTTTTTCTAACTCCTCTTGGTGCCGAATATAATTAAGAAAAATAACAAAAACAACAAATGTTGGTTTGCTATTGTTATATTTTTTTTGTATAGATAAAATATTTAGCTGTCAGTACTATTGTATTTATAAAGTGAAAATTGTTCTTTTTTGGATAACCAAAGCATATTTCCTGTGTAGACAGAGGATGTGCGAGTAAACCTCTGGTCATAAGCCACTGTGAGATTGCCTTCCACAGTATTTTTGAATATTTACAAAATACAAATAAATGTAAAATAGTTTGATTTGATTCTTTACAAATATTACATAGAGGGCTATCTCTTTGTTTAATATCAAACAGGTATTTTTCTGTTGCCACTCTCCTATGAATAAATTTAAATTGGAAAACCCTTATTTTGTTGTCAACTGTGCATTTATACAGTGATTCAAACCTAGTACTCCATGTATCATTACTACTGCCCAAATTACATCCAATCTCAATTTCCCATTTTCTTGCTGATTTGTATCTTCCACTTTAGTTAAATACCTCAGTAATAAATTGTTGTAACTAAATTATACTTTCTTTTTTGCTAGCAACACATTGAGATACTGTAGCGGATTACTATCACTTTCTTCAGCGATTTCACCTCTCAAAATATTTTTCCATTCTTTAGGAAAAGCATTTAGCAATGACAGATATTCTATAAAGCTTAGCTGCCCATATTGGATGGTTATTTCATCAAAGGATTTAAAGGCATAGTTGGGTTTTAGAATATCTTTCACATATACAATTCCAGCTTCCAGCCATTTCTTGTAGAAAACTAGTTTTCCATCTTTTTTTCGTATATGGGAGTTAAGCCATGAGGGTTCATTAAAAACATCTTTAAATTTAACTGGATTAAAATACCTATAACCTGACCATGCCTTTAATATATCTGACCAAAAATACTCTCTATTACAGGGACATCTCTTTCTGAAAAATTCCATTCAAGCATTCTATTTCCACCAAAACTTGATATTTTTTTCTGGAAAAAGATCTTCCATTTTCCCTCATTTTCTTTATCAAAAAATCTTTGTATCCAGACTAATTTTTGGGCCAAGCAGAAAGAATATACATGTAACATCTTTATTCCACCAGCATTATATTCATTGTACAGTATATTCCTCTTAATGCGGTCTTGTTTTCCGTTCCACAGAAAACGAAAGAACATATTCTGAAATTTGTCAAAGAATTTCTTTCGAGGATTTGGCAGTATTAATAAATAAACAAACTTTGGTATCAGCAGATTTTTAATGATAGTAACCTTTCCATGAAGAGTAAGATTTCGTAGACTCCATATACTTATTAATTTATTAATTTCTTCAACTTTTGATTGATAATTCAGGTCTATTAACCCTTCTCGTGAAAATTTAATTGGTACTGTGATACCTAAATACTGGAAACTAGTTTTAGGCCAATTCAGATTTATATTTTTAATAAGTATATCTTCAAAATTTCCTAAACGTATAGCATTACTTTTGCCAAGATTCATCTGGAGGCCTGATATGTTCTTAAAAACATTGAGTGTATTTAAACATGACATTATATTTTCCTCATTTGGTTTAAGAAATATTATTGTATCATCAGCATATTGGCTGATTCTAATTTCATCATCATACACTTTTAGACCTTTTATGTCAACACTCTGTCTTATTAAATATCCTAATACTTCAGCAGTGAGAAGAAAAAATATGGAGACAACGGGCAACCCTGTCTCATACCTCTTTTGACCGGGAATGCTTGAGTTACATACCCATTATTGAGAACACAACTTTCTATATCTGTATAAAGTACCCTTATCCATGTTAATAAATTATCATCAAAACCAAATTTTTTTAAACATGTACTTAAAAAATCCCATTCAATCATATCAAATGCTTTCTCAAAATCTATGCTTAAAGCTAAACCTGGTTCGTTATAGCATTCGCAGTACTCCATACAGTCCAAAAGCAATCTAATATTTTCTCCAATGTATCGTCTCTTTAAAAAAGCCTGTCTGATCAGAGTTTATCAAATAACATAACACTTTCTTAAACCTATTTCCTAAAATCTTAGCAAGAATCTTGCAGTCAGTGTTAAGAAGACTTATTGGTCGCCAATTTTTTAAAAGTAAAGTATTCTTTTCTTTTTTTTGGTAATAAAGTGATAATACTTCTACGCATTGAGGAACACAGGTGTTATTTTGGCTTTTCATTTCAAGTTGATGTAAAAGTTTAATTTTTGGTATCACTGTGAAGGTAATGGTCTGTAGATCAATTTTGGTTCGAGTGTCGAGTACCCAAGTAAAAAATAATCAAAATGGCCGCCAAAATCCAAGATGGCTGCCAACATCTTGACTTTCCTCACAAAATTGGATTAAATTCTTCATTGGAAGTGATATAAGTGGTGAAACTGATGTTTTAAAGGCCAGTGAGATTAATGGACACATTTAGAAATTGATATAATTAATATTTTTGCTTATTTTGCATAAATTTGCATAAAATTAATGTTTTAAACATATTTCGTCAAGAAAAATAAAAATTATAAAGTAATATATTGTATCATAACTATGAAATAAATGGATGAATTACCATGAAACTTTGCAGAAATGTTCTTAAAATACATTTTTAGCACATCAGAATCAAAAGCTCTTTGTTTCACAGAGTTATTATTCCCCATATTAGAAGGCCAGACCAAGAGGAAGATACTTTCTGTGAGTCAGTTGGCCATGCTAAATATGAATTCTCTTTCTGCAAATTTGAATTGTGAGCCTCCTCTTGCAGTGTTTCTGGCCCTCAAATTACATTCCCAAACAAGGAGCAAGAAACTGGTAGAACTACTACACAAGTATGCTCTGAGTCTGAGCATGTCATACAAGAAAGTCCTCAGCATTGAGTCTAGATTTACACAGGCTATTGCAGACCAGACAAGGAACAACGCTGGTATAGTCTGTCCTACAAATTTGCATAAGGACATTTTAACAGTTGGAGCCCTGCATAACTTGGATCACAATCCCACATCATTCACTGCAAGGTCATCATTCCATGGAACTGGAATCTCAATATTTCAGTTTCCTTCATCTGAAAAGCCAGGGTTGGACCAAGAATGCCTACGAATCAACTCACAGAAAACAGGAGCATGCAGCAGTGAACCCATCCTGCCTCGTTCGTACATATTTGTACCACATGTGGGCCGAAATCTTGTCACCCAGCCTCCAGTGAAAGATGTGCAACAAGTGGCAACAAGTTCGTTTGATGAGTAGAAACAGCACGAACAGGCATGGATGGCTGCAGTTAATGACATTCTATATGTGGACTGTGATACACTGGGATGCCACTTTTCAGACAAAAGTAGGAATTCCTACTTTTTCAGCATATTTTTAGCCACAGAAAACCACTCTTTATGTACACTAGGGCTCATTCTAGATGATTTTTCCTACTTTTTTATCAATTCTAAGTGGCATCCCTGGATACAAAAATACACACTCCAGGGATGTGGTCTTCCTACCATGCAGCTCGAGCAGATACAACCTGAAAAAAACATTAAAGCCCTCCTGCCTCTTTTCCATGAAAAGGCTGCCACTCCTGGAATGATTCGACATGGAATGAAACTAGTGAAAAGACAACTGAGCATCTCAACACACACCAAGTCCATGTGTTAGTAGTGGACCAACCACTCCATGACCTTGCCAAAAAAATTGCAGTGGACCTTTCCTGACATTTTTGGGGAGGACAGGTTTGTGGTTATGCTACTAGGTGGGCTCCACATTGAGATGGCTTTATGGAGCACCATGGGTGCTCTTCTGCGTGGATCTGGATGGCCTGAAACCCTGAAAAAAGCTGGGCTATTTAAGACAGAAGCAGCAGCCACAGCTTTTCTAAAAGCATCCAATGCAATGAGAACAAGATATGCACATCAAGTTACTCTTCTGGTGCTTGACAGCCTTCTGAAGCGAGCCTATGAAGATGGTGGAACTAAAAGAACCCTTGAGGATTGGGTCATGGTAACTTCCCATGAAAGTCCAACATTCAAATTCTGGCTTCTCGTACACAAGTACCAACAGATCATATTCATGTTCATCAGGGGACATCGGGAGCGTAAGTTGGGACTCATGGCTGCTACCCTGCGGAAGCTTGTGCCTCTGTTTTTTGCTCTAGATCACCAGAATTACGCCCGGTGGATACCAATCTTTATCTTTGAGAAGGGACATTGGGCAATAACTTTGTCACAGCCGATGAAGGCTAGTCATTTGCTTGTTGTCCAGAGTAACTGATTGAATACCAGACTCAAACAAAATACAATATGAGACATGCATTAAGGGAATTAAGTTTAATTCCAGTCTTCAAAATTCATTTATATATTTTAACAGTTACAATGTATTTACAGAATGTTCTTCTTCAAAATAATGAACATGGTTTTGGTTTCAAATACATGGAAATATAGGATACTTTTTGGTTTTTAATGTTTACATAATATTTGCCACTAAAGAATTATATCTTATAACCTACTGTTGCATTTAAACTATTAATTTAGTACTAGAGCATTTAGTGTTGGTTTAAAACAAATATGACATGTCAGAAAAGATATTGAATATTACAAAGTTTTATTCCATAAGACATAAAAGTCGAAATGATGGAGAACCAAGTAGACCTGAAAACAGGAAACATCTGATCTTCACCCATAACACTGCATGGTTGCAGACATCTTTCTGCCAACTGAAGCACTCGACCCCATTACGCTGACTCTACCCTTCGTCTTTTCTCGAGTCTAGTATCTGACTCCTGAGTCAGAGTTAACACCATCTACAACATGAAATTACAGGATAATAACTATCCATAATATGTAATATAATGTAGAATATAACAAAGTTGAGTTTGCGTAAAAACCATATTTCCACAGTTTAGCTTCATTAATGATTACAAATATGTGAAGATAAATTTAACTCCATCTGTAACATTTCACACAGGAATATACTTCAAGACACACTTTTAAGTCTTATTCATAAGTCTTGTTTGTAATCAACATTTAAGATAAAATTGTGCAATATCCAAACTTCAATGAAATAAGCTTTACTGCTTCAAGACAATTTAGCACTTGTAACATTTCACTTATACATTTCACTTTTCTTCTGTGATAATAAAAATATTGCCCAAATTGTCTTTAAAATTACTGCATAAGAAAACAAATTAAACTTACAGTTCAACTGATGACATGAAGTTTGGAAGCACGAACACAGCTCCTTGTCCAGTACAGACAAATGCTGGTGACAGCTGGAAACGCTGGAAACGCACAAAATTGCCGCGCCCAGTTTAAAACTAGCAGCTCAAACATGCTGCCATTCGCCTAACTGCACCTAGCAAACTCCCAGCAGGCAGACTGCTGCTGCTGCTGCAAGACACCACAGATAGGTCTTGTCTTCCCAAAATCAAAGCTTCAAGTGACCAAACTAGCCACCCCTAATGTTACACCCTACCAAATAATTTAGGATTTCCCATACCTTACTATCTCCTAGCAACAACCCATGAAAGGAACCTACATGCCAATCTTGCATTAAACCTGTGCTGAAATAAAAAGAACCTGAATAAAATTATCCTAAAAAGCACTGGCCTGTGTCAGGCCATTCAATAAGCTGCCTGCTACATATTTGTATTAAGAACAAAAGACATAGCCAGGTGCTACATCTAGGGCAGTCAGTCAAACTGGCCGGATTAACTGCTTAGCAACTAAGAGAGATAGACATGACTTGTAACAAACTTGAAGCAATCACCGGTAATTCTCATCCTTGCCCATCGAAGCGCTGGATCATGACTGGCCCTGAAATTAGCTGTGTCGTTGAGGAGTTCACTGGTGGGAACAATTACGACTATGATGAAGAGCTCCCTCATCATGAGGAAGGAAATGCCTCTCAGCATCGATTTCTACGCCATGCCAAAGATCTGATGGAGGTGTTGCTGGGCAATGGAAATCCTACTGAGGAGCACACTGGAGTCCTGGTTACATTAGGCGACAAGGTGTGTGAGTCTCCAGCTGCTGAAGAATCTGTCTATAAAGTCGAGTCTATTGGACAAGATAAGAACAACAACTTCAGAGAGCATGTGCTTGCCTCAAATGACACACCTCTGACAGCACCGATCAAACGAAACAACTTACTGTTGCTCCATGAGAAGAAAACACAAAAGAAGTCATCAATTAAGCTTAAAATGCAGCACTTCAATTGCCATGCTGAGCTTTTTGGGAAGCTTTTCTTGTACTAGACAGCCATGGAGGGGATTTGGAGGAGTTTTTCTGTCATGAATCTTCCCTATATCCACCTGCACTGTCATCCGAAGGGTCACTCAACTCTTGTACCAAGTCAGATTTGTTGGCATATATAGGCCTAATAGAAGACAGCGCCATTCATGTCAACAAGGAACTAGTCGCACCAGATTCTTACGACTTCATTGTTATTGACGGTGGAGCACTGATGCACTCACTTCCTGGTACAGCTGTCCAAGGCAAGAACTTTGAATCATATTTTGACAAGGTATTCTGCCCAAGAATTTACCATGACTTGAAGCGGTCGACAAGAGTAGACATTGTCTGGGACCAGTATCGTCCACTAACAATCAAAGGAGGCACAAGAGAAAAACGTGGAAAAGGCACCCGACAACGAGTATCTGGTTCGGCAAAAATGCCAGGAAATTGGTAGAAATTTCAAGCAAATGATGACAACAAGAAGGAACTATTCTTATTCTTGTCCAATAAGATCATGTAAAAAAGATCAAGAGCATTTCCATGATGACAAGAGTGTCTACGTCACGTCAGGTGATCAAGTGCTCCATGCTGGAAACGGTTCACCAATAGATCAGTGCAACCATGAGGAAGCTGACACGCGCGTTTTAGTATATCTGATCCACGCCCTCCAGTCTTCTTCACTGGAGACACTGATGTTGTCGTGATCCTTCTGAGTAATTTCCATCACATCAAGGTTCTGAATCCGGCCGCAGAAATCTGGATTTCCTTCAAACCTTGGCACAACAACGTGCAAGGCCATGGCCCTTTTCCACGCATTCACCGGATCAGACAGTACTTCTTCCTTCAAGTGCACGGGTAAGCGGTCCGGCTGCATGTTGATGCATGAAATGCCATCCCTTATGGAGCGATTCGCAAGTATTGTTGACAATCCATTCGAAACATCGCCAAGATTGGAAGAAGTGGCATCGAACTTTGGTCTGTCGGCTTTACTTGAAAGAATCAGAAGAGGACAATGATGTTGACCAGGTCCAAATGAGGTTGTTCTCACAGAAGACTAGGGACGTGGAGAGAATTCCTCCGACCAGAGATGCTTTGTATCTGTATCTGAAGAGGAGTGTCTTTCAAGCAAGCATCTGGGTAACAGCCCACATGTCTATGATGCCTGTCAACAACCCAACCAACCATGGGTGGAAGGAAGAGGATGGCAAGCTGCTTCCCATTTGGACCACACTACCCCTCGCCAAGGATGTGTTCCACCTGGATGTGAAGTGCAGGATGTAGCTGGCCTAGAATAATTTGCAATACTAACAAGAAAATATATTCTTTTGATTTGTTAGCCATTGTGTTATTTTTAATGCATTGTGGACAGAGTTTTTAAAAGCAACTGTCTTTGTAATATGAGAGAAGATATCCAATTACGTGTATGTCCATTTTCTTAATTTCATCCGATTCCTCATACACACAAACTTAGGTGTAGAAATCACAATCTAGGTTCACAAGTACAAAATTGAGTAGGCATAATCTTCATTCTAGACTCAGTAGTACAAAAGATATGACGCACAATGTGAAAAAGCATGAAATTAGCAGCCATCTTGATTTTGGCGGCCATCTTGGATTTTGGTGGCCATTTTGATTTGAAGATATGCTGCGATTGGGTTTATTTCATTTGTACTGAATTCCTCAAACATGCAGTCATAGGTATAGTGACCAAAATTTCCATTTTAGACTCAGTACAAGAGTTACGATGCATAATGCAAAAAAAAAGCTTGAAAATGGCAGCCATCTTGGATTTTGGCGGCCATTTTAAATTTGAGATATGCTCTAATTCTGTTTTATTTCATTTTTAATCAATTCCTAACCCATGGAAACATAGGTGTAGAAACAAAAATCTTCATTCTAGACTCAGTAGTACAAAAGATATGACGCACAATGTGAAAAAACATGAAATTGGCGGCCATCTTGAATTTTGGCGGCCATTTTGAATTTTTTATCGTACATGCTTGACACTCGAACCAAAATTGTTCTACAGATCCTAACCTTCAATTTGGTACCAAAAACCAAACTTTTACATGAATTTGAAATGACTGGGTGCCAGGGCTGCTTCCCATTTGGACCACACTACCCCTCGCCAAGGATGTGTTCCACCTGGATGTGAAGTGCAGGATGTAGCTGGCCTAGAATAATTTGCAATACTAACAAGAAAATATATTCTTTTGATTTGTTAGCCATTGTGTTATTTTTAATGCATTGTGGACAGAGTTTTTAAAAGCAACTGTCTTTGTAATATGAGAGAAGATATCCAATTACGTGTATGTCCATTTTCTTAATTTCATCCGATTCCTCATACACACAAACTTAGGTGTAGAAATCACAATCTAGGTTCACAAGTACAAAATTGAGTAGGCATAATCTTCATTCTAGACTCAGTAGTACAAAAGATATGACGCACAATGTGAAAAAGCATGAAATTAGCAGCCATCTTGATTTTGGCGGCCATCTTGGATTTTGGTGGCCATTTTGATTTGAAGATATGCTGCGATTGGGTTTATTTCATTTGTACTGAATTCCTCAAACATGCAGTCATAGGTATAGTGACCAAAATTTCCATTTTAGACTCAGTACAAGAGTTACGATGCATAATGCAAAAAAAAAAAGCTTGAAAATGGCAGCCATCTTGGATTTTGGCGGCCATTTTAAATTTGAGATATGCTCTAATTCTGTTTTATTTCATTTTTAATCAATTCCTAACCCATGGAAACATAGGTGTAGAAACAAAAATCTTCATTCTAGACTCAGTAGTACAAAAGATATGACGCACAATGTGAAAAAACATGAAATTGGCGGCCATCTTGAATTTTGGCTGCCATTTTGAATTTGTTATCGTACATGCTTGACACTCGAACCAAAATTGCTCTACAGATCATAACCTTCAATTTGGTACCAAAAACCAAACTTTTACATGAATTTGAAATGACTGGGTGCCAGGGCACCCCACTATAAACATCTCACAAAGTATTTCTTTTATTTCTGGCCAAAACATCTTGTAAAGTTCCCCTGGTAGTCCATCTGTACCTGGCGTTTTATTTGAGTTTATAGATTGTATTGATTCGTAGCATTCTATTTCCAATACATATTTACCACATACCTCTTTGTCTTCAGCTTTAACCGTCTTAAGTTCTAGTGTATTTAGATTACTAAAATCTGTTTCTTTAATATGACATGAAGAGTATAGACTTTCATAAAATTTCTTTTCTTCTTCCAATATTTGTTGGGTTGAGTAATAATTCCATCACTAGTTTTTACTTTCTGTATATATGTTTTACTTGATAATTCGTTTTTTTCTAAGTTAAAAAAATATTTCGATTTTTTTTCTCCTTCTAGTATCCAGCGTACTCTACTTTTAATCATAATACCTCTCACTTGTTTCTCCTGTAATCTCTCAAAGTCTGAAACTTTATTTTGGTAAGTATCTATTACATCTTGTGGTACAGATTTACAATTCTCTACCAATCTCTTTAACCTGTTAATTTCTTCCAATAACTCTTTACTTTTCATAATTTCTCCTTTTTTAGTTCGAGATGACACCTCAATAAATTTGTTTTTTTTATTTTAAACTTAAAATATTCCCATTAATTTAAAGGTAACATATCTTGTCGTATCTTATGAAATGAGTATATAATTACGTGAACTTGCAATATTAATATTTGTACTTTTTAAAATTTGTATTTGATAGTACTCCACTATATATTTCCATTTGTATATATATGCAAGATCTTTTGTCATAGTACTTATTACTACATGTACCAGTAAAATGTTAGGCAAAGGAGCAGGAGTCAAGAGGGGTACAATGCCCTTCCCCTCCCACAACAAAGATGTCTCATTCTACTCGCTCGATTGTGCCCATAATTTAAACAAAGTCGTGCAACATTTATCAAAATTACCAGAAAGGGGCACTCTTCGGGTACTTGTAAAAGTCAGGACCCTGTGCCCCTAGCCCCCAAATACACACACACACACACACACACACACACACACACACACCATGCAGGCGTCTCTGTGAATTCAGAAATATTACTGTTTAAAAATAATATAATAATATAATATTTCTGAATTCACAGAGACGCCTGCATGGTTTCCTTCCTGTTACAGTATTTCAGCCTCCTAGGTCATTTCCCCCACTTGGTTTGTACACAGTCAATGCGTCAGTTTACCTACCCAACGCTGTTGGGCGCCCTTCCCCTGGCCGTTACATCGTACCCTGTACAAAATCGGGAGATTGTCCCATCCTCCCTTTTCACGATCTTTGGTACATGGCCTATTGTAGTCTTACAGTCGCTCATTAAGGGGTTATGGGGGCCCAGTTTCCCTCCATAATTCCCTGACAAGCAAAAAAAAAACAAAAAAACTGTAAATTACTATATACTGTATCTATTTCAAAAGGTAGACTTATCATATTTTTCTTCAATTTACACATCATTTATATTGTTAGTGTTCTTTATATTCACTCTATATTCTGTTAAATGTCACAGGACCACATTGCAAAACAACCTTTGTGCTGATTGATTTTTTATTTATCAAAACATTTGAACAGGATAAAAACAAATAAATAATAATGGACATAAAGTGAAATCCGCTATATGAATATAGTTTATTATTATTATCATTATTATTATTATTTTGTATCAGATTCTTATCTTGATTTATTTTTAAGCCTTGCACGCTCTTTCTTGCTCTCACACAAACACTTTCTTCTCTTCGTTTGAAGTTTATTATTCTTTTAATGTAGAAATGATAATAGGCATGTATCTCACAATAAATGACAATTCTGAATTAGCATTTCCATATAATTATCTGACGAATATCGAATTACTGTTTTTATACAATTAGGAAGTAGTAGAGTTTCTATGCAATTGTTTCTTATAGTTCATATTATGCCCAAAACATTGAATTCATATAAAATGAACAAGATCAAGTTGATTTAGTCTTAAACGCTGAGATGTTTTAGAATTTTCCCAATAATTACCCCATGAATCACCCGCACAAACCTTTCATCCCATATGAACATAATGAGGAAGCTGTACTCCTGTATATAGTGTGAACAAGAATTGTACTTTGAACCATGTAGCCATGTCCCCCACAGTATGTTGTGCAGACATTCAACAATGACATGTGTGTGGAATTGTTCCTTTGTTGTATAAAAGCACAAAAACATAGCACACTGGTGGAGCGCGAATGTTCACTGCGCTGCTTCTCGTCTACGATATAAATAGACCTGTTTACTAATTTACTGCACTTTATGCATGTTTCTCTCGAGAATCCTTAGTTACCAACTATTTGGTGCACCTGCTATGCGTAATGGCATCTCTATAGATGGAATCCATTTTGCATACATTAGTTGTTACTATGTCGGACAAACCTCTGGCAAGCTTTCAGGTTGTCAAGAGAAACTTTTGTTCAAAAAGTATGCATAAAATTAGTAAACAGGTCTATTAGATGACAAAGCAGCCATTCATTCTTCGCGTGTTATGCAAGGAGCATGTCCCGAAATAGTCGCCCCATTTTATCCATAAGATTTGACCCCTTAAAGTTACTTAGACCATCTAAGTCATTGCCAAAGAGGATGTCAGCCCGACCGTAGCCGCCCAGAGACCCCCCCCCCCCCCCCCCCCCCCGGCCAGAAGAGACCTCAAAGTCGGGTCGATTTCACCCCATCTCCCTCATGCACCAAACTTGCTCAGTAGGAAGTAGTATGACTGGACATTACAAAACACAAAAACTGACACATTTCCGTTGGTAAAGGGGTGTCGACGGCCCCTAAAAATTGGGGTAAATATTTTCCCTTGAAGCCCAGGGACCAAATTTTGTCAGAAGAGCTATGGATGTACATTCCAAAAATTTAAAAACTCCATCGCGAAGGAGGTGTCAGACACCCTGAAATGAAAACCCTAAAGTGGCCTTTCACAATGCTTTGCCCCCCCCCCCAAAAAAAAAATGCTCTGTATGTAAAGGGAAAACAAATTTACCTTACCATTTTTCAATTCAATTCAAATATACATAATATAATTTTGAGTATAATAATTATATGGAAGTGTAATTTGGTGTCAATTCGTCATATTTCATTAATAAGTCATTAAATTGTGAAAAATGTATGGCTTTCTCTTAAAAGTAGCCACAAGATATTGTCAGGATTATGCATGGGCGCAAATCCAAACAGGAATTCTATTCAAGTGGGGGGGGGGGGGGGGGGACACCCCATTGTTGCATCCAGGTGTGTCCCCCCCCCCCCCCCCCCCCACTTGAATAGAATTCCTGTTTGGATTTGCGCCCATGGGATTATGTAAACACACCCATTGACCATCTGACAAGGCATAATAGAGGATCTATTTTTAGCCTGGCAGACACATACTAGAGATACCTGAAAAGATCTATTATGCCTTGTCAAACAGGTGAAGATGAAAATGGGTGTGACTATTTGCTACATTTTCTTTTCAATATCCTTTTTCTTTTCGGGGGATCGCCTAGGAAATTTGCCGTGGATGTGTAGGCATACTCTAACCCCCTTCCCAAACGCCGTCCCTGATAGAAGCTACAAATTTCCTGAGCTGTTTGGGTTTAAAGTTCAATATTATAGATATGAGATGCTAGATGCTATCACATTATTTTTATTTATTTTTTTTAAATTTAATTTATTAATTAATTTATTCATTTTTATCTTCATTTTTATTTTATTTTATTTTTTTATTTATTTATTCATTTTTTTATTTATTTTTTTATTTATTTTTTTTTTTTGGGGGGGGGGGGGTGCCTTTGATTTCCATTCTAATTCAAAGTGAAACACTAGAAACCCTTTAAGAGATATATAAACATGTACTTTACACTTGCGAAACAATCGCTCCACTCAATTAGAATTCCCTCAATGGACCCAAAGTTCGGAAGAAATATGTATATTTTAAAAATGATGTTTAGTTCTACTGGTCATTTAACCGAATGTCCAAATTAGACAACATTAAAAGAATTAGATGGATTACTCCTAATAAGATAATACAAGACATTTTATAAAACCAGCGTGTTATGCCAGGAGCATGTCCCGAAATAGTCGCCCCATTTTATCCATAAGATTTGACCCCTTAAAGTTACTTAGACCATCTAAGTCATTGGCAAAGAGGTTGTCAGCCCGACCGCAGCCGTCGGGTTTAGCGCCCAGAGACCCCCCCCCCCCCCCCCCCCCCGGGCCAGAAGAGACCTCAAAGTCGGGTCGATTTCACCCCATCTCCCTCATGCACCAAACTTGCTCAGTAGGAAGTAGTATGACTGGACATTACAAAACACAAAAACTGACACATTTCCGTCGGTAAAGGGGTGTCGACGGCCCCTAAAAATTGGGTAAATATTTTCCCTTGAAGCCCAGGGAGCAAATTTTGTCAGAAGAGCTATGGATGTACATTCCAAAAATTTAAAAACTCCATCGCGAAGGAGGTGTCAGACACCCTGAAATGAAAACCCTAAAGTGCCCTTTCACAATGCTTTGCCCCCCCCCCCAAAAAAAAATTCTCTGTATGTAAAGGGGAAAAAAAAATTACCTTACTATTTTTCAATTCAATTCAAATATACATAATATAATTTTGAGTATAATAATTATATGGAAGTGTAATTTGGTGTCAATTCGTCATATTTCATTAATAAGTCATTAAATTGTGAAAAATGTATGGCTTTCTTAAAAGTAGCCACAAGATATTGTCAGGATTATGTAAACACACCCATTGACCATCTGACAAGGCATAATAGAGGATCTATTTTTAGCCTGGCAGACACATACTAGAGATACCTGAAAAGATCTATTATTATACCTTGTCAAACAGGTGAAGATGAAAATGGGTGTGACTATTTGCTACATTTTCCTTTCTATATCTTTTTTTCTTTTCGGGGGATCGCCTAGGAAATTTGCCGTGGATGTGTAGGCATACTCTAACCCCCTTCCCAAACGCCGTCCCTGATAGAAGCTACAAATTTCCTGAGCCTGTTCGGGTTTAAAGTTCAATATTATAGATATGAGATGCTAGATGCTATCACATTATTTTTATTTTTATTTTTTTAATTTAATTTATTAATTAATTTATTCATTTTTATCTTTATTTTTATTTTATTTTTTTTATTTATTTATTTATTTATTTTTTATTTTTTTGGGGGGGGGGGTGCCTTTGATTTCCATTCTAATTCAAAGTGAAACACTAGAAACCCTTTAAGAGATATATAAACATGTACTTTACACTTGCGAAACAATCGCTCCACTCAATTAGAATTCCCTCAATGGACCCAAAGTTCGGAAGAAATATGTATATTTTAAAAATGATGTTTAGTTCTACTGGTCATTTAACCAAATGTCCAAATTAGACAACATTAAAAGAATTAGATGGATTACTCCTAATAAGATAATACAAGACATTTTATAAAACCAGCGTGTTATGCCAGGAGCATGTCCCGAAATAGTCGCCCCATTTTATCCATAAGATTTGACCCCTTAAAGTTACTTAGACCATCTAAGTCATTGGCAAAGAGGTTGTCAGCCCGACCGCAGCCGTCGGGTTTAGCGCCCAGAGACCCCCCCCCCCCCCCCGGGCCAGAAGAGACCTCAAAGTCGGGTCGATTTCACCCCATCTCCCTCATGCACCAAACTTGCTCAGTAGGAAGTAGTATGACTGGACATTACAAAACACAAAAACTGACACATTTCCGTCGGTAAAGGGGTGTCGACGGCCCCTAAAAATTGGGGTAAATATTTTCCCTTGAAGCCCAGGGAGCAAATTTTGTCAGAAGAGCTATGGATGTACATTCCAAAAATTTAAAAACTCCATCGCGAAGGAGGTGTCAGACACCCTGAAATGAAAACCCTAAAGTGCCCTTTCACAATGCTTTGCCCCCCAAAAAAAATGCTCTGTATGTAAAGGGGAAAAAAAAATTACCTTACTATTTTTCAATTCAATTCAAATATACATAATATAATTTTGAGTATAATAATTATATGGAAGTGTAATTTGGTGTCAATTCGTCATATTTCATTAATAAGTCATTAAATTGTGAAAAATGTATGGCTTTCTTAAAAGTAGCCACAAGATATTGTCAGGATTATGTAAACACACCCATTGACCATCTGACAAGGCATAATAGAGGATCTATTTTTAGCCTGGCAGACACATACTAGAGATACCTGAAAAGATCTATTATTATACCTTGTCAAACAGGTGAAGATGAAAATGGGTGTGACTATTTGCTACATTTTCCTTTCTATATCTTTTTTTCTTTTCGGGGGATCGCCTAGGAAATTTGCCGTGGATGTGTAGGCATACTCTAACCCCCTTCCCAAACGCCGTCCCTGATAGAAGCTACAAATTTCCTGAGCCTGTTCGGGTTTAAAGTTCAATATTATAGATATGAGATGCTAGATGCTATCACATTATTTTTATTTTTATTTTTTTAATTTAATTTATTAATTAATTTATTCATTTTTATCTTTATTTTTATTTTATTTTTTTTATTTATTTATTTATTTATTTTTTATTTTTTTTTTTGGGGGGGGGGTGCCTTTGATTTCCATTCTAATTCAAAGTGAAACACTAGAAACCCTTTAAGAGATATATAAAAATGTACTTTACACCTGCGAAACAATGGCTCCACTCAATTAGAATTCCCTCAATGGACCCAAAGTTCAGAAGAAATATGTATATTTTAAAAATGATGTTTAGTTCTACTGGTCATTGAACCAAATGTCCAAATTAGACAACATTGAAAGAATTAGAGGGATTACTCCTAATAAGATAATACAAGACATTTTATAAAACCAGTTGGATAGTGGACGACATGGTTGTAAACCAAATCGCAAAAGCCTTCGTCCGCTCGCAATGCATCTGGTGGAAGTGAAACTTGTAACCTGACGTTGCTGGCTGGGATATGCGACAGGGAATTCCCCGCTGTCTATGTCTATATGCTTGCTGATTACACTAAATGAATTTGTTACATTCATTTGACATCAATTTCGTGCGTATTATAGTTTTACTGATGCTTTAAATTGACATAGAACGAATCATGAATCTAAATGTGCTGACTGCTTTCTTTTACCTTGTGTCAATATCTTCATCGGTGACGGAAGGTAAGAAATAGTGTTTCCATACCTCTATCTTTGTACCTTTGTGTGAAATAGGGGTGCAGCTGTATTCTATGCAAATGTAACTGAAATTGGCTGTCTTTCTTTATTGTATGGCACAGGGGCGTAGATAGATAGATAGATAAATTGATTGATAATCTATTTTCTTGGTGTGATAATTGCATACGCTTCATTTAAGAATTATGTACATTTGACAAAGGCTTTGTTTCGAAAAGGGGGCGGCTGTACTAACGCGCATGTGATTGCGATCGTATGTATTTCTTTGATTGTGGCAATCAATTAAACATGTTAAAGCAAACAAAACATTTTAAAAAATACAATCAAATGAAATGATGATTCATGACTTCCATTGCTATAATAATCTTAGTAGTATAGATCTAGGTGTGTTATTGGGGCTATATTTTAGGCTAATAATTGTGGGGAAAGGGGCCCTATCATTTGAAGGGAGTAAGGGAGGCATTTTACCCCCTGACAGTTTTACTACCAAGGGCAAAAAATATGAACTGAGTTTTAAGCAAAGTGAAGAAATTACTGCAAGGTAAAAAAAAATCATCAAATTGCTTTATATTCATTTGCTCAAACATTTTCTGCTCGACCGCAATGCCAAGTCTTCTTCTTCTTCTTCCAGTCTGGTACAGACCGCCGCTGGCGTATTATCGTACCTTGTGCTTGTCGAGTGCCGAGTGTACAGTGCAAGTAAAAATTGCTCTACAATCAAGTCGCAAAACGTTTCATTCATGTCTTAGCGCGCAGTCACAAACACCCTGTGGATGTAATCAGTGGCCTATAGAAAAAAAATTACAACCAATACGAAAAAAAAAACATTATCAGTGGTTAAAGGTTGTAAGAATGTGGCCTAGAATCAATGAAACGGTGAATCATGACTGCCATTGCTATAATAATCTGTATAGCGTAGATGTGGAGTATCTTATGGACAACGGTGAAAAAAAAAATTTCGAGATGAAGAGTGGAGTAAACTGGCTCATCTTGTAATATGTTCAGCCCACTGAACAAATCAAAATAATAAAAAAACACCTTTCTTATCTATGAATTTAAATCAATGTGAAAATATCTCCAAACGTATAATTGAATGGGGGGGGGGGTGTATTGCTTTTTTGTGGTTGTTGCTTTTTTTACTTTAGTAATGAATGATTGTTTTTGTGCATGGCCTGTTGAAGACTGACAATCAAGTATTGCGGATTTTCTTATTTCTGCACTTAACACTTGGTCACCTGATATAAATTCAATTTCCGAACAGGACCAGTTGGCCTATGTTTAGAATATAATACCTTTAATTATTATACAGTATTACTTAAACATACGATTGCAAAGACATTAAAAAAAGGTCAACCGTTGCCAATTTCAATAGCCTTAAAATTTAAATTACATACTGCATAATCCGAATGTGATACAACAGGGTAATAAAATTGCCCTTTCAAGAGTTGATTTCTTGGACTTTTTTGCGATCTTATTCTTTGGGTAAATCCTTGTTTAGATACATATCAAACAAAAGTCGTTTAGTCGTAGAGGTGTTGTGGTTTAGTGGAAACGTCTCCGGACTGTGAACCACAAGGTACGGGGTTCGAATCCCTGCCGAAGCACTAGCGTCACAAGATATTAATCTACATTTGCCACACTCGACCCAGGTCAAGCCTTGTCCTGGTAGGCTTTATTCCTTGAATGCACTAAAACCGGGGTAATAATATGCAAAAGTCTTTTGGAAGCTATAATTTAAAGGAATAGTATAGGGTTTCCCGCTCAATTTAGTAATTTGTTCATGTTCATTCAATTTATTCGAATTCATTATCGTTCGTTCAAATTCGTTATTCATGCAACAGGCTTTTCAAATGAGTCATGTCCATTTAAATAAGAAGCATACGATTTAACGAATAGACATTTACTAAATTTTCTCTCGTTCGAATTTGTTATCGGTGCAAAAAAATCCTTCAAATGAGAGTCACTTAACTTAAAGATAATGCAATTTAAGGGATGGGCATTCGAAATAATTTCCCTATTTCGATAACATTATCCTTGCAAAAAAAAAAATTCAAATGAGTCATTCACATTTAAGCTATGCGCATAACAAATGGGCATTCAAAATCAGATGCCAATGGCCTCGGCTTTACTTCGGTAATCCAAATCCATGAAAAGGCAAGCAAGTTTCAAATAAATTCATTAGATTTATCATTAAAAAATGCAAATATGTCATGCAAAGGTTTAAAAAAGAACATTGTTGAAAACAAGCGAAGAAATTAACAATCATACTGCCATTGTAAACATTCTAAGAAATGTGAAAACTTTCAAAATCTGGTGACTTTGTATATAAGGCAACAAGAAAATCCCATAAACAAAAAGAGGATATATGGCACATTAATCCTTTGCAAGTATGTATCTACACTCATGCAAAGACAGGCATGATAGAGATAGAGACGAAAACACAAACATGCACACAGAACACATACAGACATATAGAAACCATGAAACCAACTCCTTGATGAAACTAAATGAACGAATCAATGAACTGAATTCCCCCAAATGAAATTGAATGCCCAAATAGGCTCCTCATGCCTACTGTAATGCACGGAATTTAAAATCTTACGTACGTTCACGACTATGCACGTTAACGAATTTGTTTGCCCTAAAAATAAATGAAATGCGGATAACAAAAATCGGAATGCCCCAAACTGACAAATAAATTTGCCGATGAATCGATTGGATGCTCCTAAATTAATTCGCGTGTCTCAAATGAATTCCATGGCCCGGGTTTTGAATTTGAATGCACCTTAATTGATTTGAGTGACAAAAATATGAAATATTAACATATATTATTAGTAGTAGTCTATTCCTCCTTTTACCTGTTTTTTTTTAAATCATGTAAAGCTTTATAAGGCTGCAACCTTCTGAAGCTTTTGCAATAATTGATAATTATTGTCACTTTAACGTGATATTCATAAATAATGATTCCAAAACATTACTCATATTGTTGAAACTCATTCAGACTCACTAGCTGTTCATGCTCCAGTTTCTAAGTTTGAAAGATTTTGTACTTTGTCCCAAGATATGGTTGTTAAATTTAATTTTAAAAAAAATCAAGCAACCACTTGTCCTTCACATCCAATTCCGTCTTTCCTTTTGAAAATATGTGCTGATAAATCTTCCCCAATCATAGCCAGAACTATTAATCTATCATTTGAGACCGGTTGTTTTCCAATCCAGTTAAAACCTCCATACATTGTACCAAAAAGCAAGGATGCGAAAGACCTAAAGAACTATCGTCCCATAATAAACCTTTCATTTTTGCCTCAATAAGATGACGGAGAGAACTGCAGTAATGCAACTAGAGAATCACTTAACTAGAAATTATCTTTATGTATAGAATAAATCTGCATATCACACTGATCACAGCTGTGAGACAGCCGTTGTTCTTGTTTTTAAGAACTTGCTTCTGACTGTAGACTATAAGGGAGGAAGCCATGGGTGTCGATTCCAGTTTTATAGACAGATTTTTGAAAAAGTCCCTGTTGTGGGAGGGGATACCCCCTCCCACACCCTCCCCCGGCTCGGTCGCTTCGCTCAGTGGCGTATTTATAGGGGGCAGGCCTGGGGGCACGTGCCCGGGCGGCACCGGGAGGGGGCGCAAAAACACAACGGAGAGAAAGAAAAATGGGGAAATGAAGAAAAATCTTAATCCGTACTGATTATACGCCCCAAATCTAGTTTCTGAAGGTTTGAAATGCGAAAAATTTTCAAAGCTCGGTCGCTTTGCTCCCTCGCACAATATTTTCTTTCAGGATCTCCTAATTTCGCGCTCCCAGTATATAGTTCTTTAATAGCTTAATGGGTTCACAATTTGGAAAAAAATAAAGATGTAGTTGCTTTGCTCGCTATATCATGTAAGTTTCATAAATTATGGCACCTGCGAAATATTGCGCCCCCAATATAGGATAAAGTGTATAAAACAGCATTTGCAAATATTCAACTTTTGAAAGAAAACTCAACTTCAGGTACTTGCTGAATTTCTCGATTCTTTCTGAAGCCTGTAGGGTTTTGTTAGTTTTGCTCCCGATTATAGAAGTGATTGAATAGAAAACCGTTTAACAATGTACATGACTGTATATAATTTGAGCTTCTGTACCGCTCAATGGCAGTGGTCAATTGCAAAATTTCCTGGGGTAAAATGCACAAGAAATTGCGTTTTCATGGTTAAGAACTGAAAAGTTGCCGATCGGTCGCTTCGCTCCCTCGCTTGTACGATAACGTAGATAAATTTGGGCACTCGGGGAGGGGGGGGGGGGGGGGGGGCGTTACATCATTGTTTGCCCCGGGCGCCATAATCCCAAGTAACGCCACTGGCTTCGTTCCCAACCCCCCCCCCCCCCCCCCTCCCTAATCATGAACGCGAATCGACACCCCTGGAGGAAGCTATCACTGTAAGACAATGTCTCGGCATGTGATTCCATAAATCACGCAATTTGGGTTCAACGTTTACAGGCTACTGTATAGCATTGAAGCTAATGCAAACTGGGCTACATGCATTGTTGAATTGTAGATTCTCAAGAGTCGGCAGCCAATTTTGAGTGAGGGCGTCCCACAAGGTTGCCGCATTTTCTACAAAATGCGTTTATCCTCAATGCTTTTAAACAAATACAGTATGTACGAAAAGTTATTTTTCAATTGATTATATTTTCATTCCGCATCATTGGACCGGTTTAAGTATGAATTTGGGTCGCAGATGCTTCTGCTTCCGAACCTTGCTAGTTAGAAATGTTTATCGCCGACGTTATTGTTAGGCAGTTTGTGGGTTGCACATACCTGTTGTTGCCATGTCGGGCCGACCAAGTTCCTTTTCTTCAATAATTTGTGCTTTTTATATGCACACATCATTTTATTGTTAGTTTTCTTTTTTTATATCCACTGTATATTTTGTTATATGTGACAGGACCACAGTGTAAAACAGCCTTTGTGCTGACTGTTTTTTATCGTGTTTAAATTATGTTTTAATAAATAAATAAAAACATACATATTGTGATATGCATTACATGAATATCTATAGAGTACCGAAGTGTGACGTCATACTGCCCAAGTTGTCAAGGTTGCTGGTTCCAAACAATTTTGTGCTGAACAATGGCGTGATGATCACACCAGCACCAAACACTGAATTTGCCCTGCTCCAGCCCGTTGCTTGACCGATCAAGTTGGTTTACTCATAAAATGTTTTAGCACTTTCCATTCACTGCCCCATGAATCACCCGCACAAACCTTTGATCACATATGAAGATAACGAGTGTAACATAGTGTGTACATGAATTGTACTTTGAACCAAGTGGCCACGTTCACCACAGTATGTTGTACAGACATTCTTAACAATGACATGTGTGCGATACTGTTCCTTTGTTATATAAAAGCACCAAAACATAGCACACTGGTAGAGCGCGAATGTTCACTGTGCTGCGTCTCGTCTGCCTCTGTTGACGATATAAATTAGATGACAAAAGCAGCCCACCATTTTTTCAATGTGCGGTGGACCTAACATTGACATTTTAAAAGCTTAGGGGGCTGGGTCTATACTAGACTGTAATTGAAATGATAGAAATCGAGGTAGGTGATTTCTTTTCATGCCGGGGGGGGGGGGGGGGGGGATGACATTAGAAAAAAAACGGCTTCGCGACCGAGCAACCGGAGATGGGAGGGGGTGGGGGGGGGGGTCTGTGAGGATAGATCCTCCAGATATTGTAAGTTATATTATCGAGAGCTCGCGTATAGCGTCCGGGCGGGAGAATTTTTCTTTTGTATCTTTGCAATTCAAAGCAATTTGGTCACACCCTGGCAAATCAAAGTCTGGTTTCAATATCTACATTTTTACTATATTTTCGGGTTAGGCATCAGCCAAACTCTGGCGGCTTTCTTAATTTCAAGGGGCACTAACCCCCTTGAACAGCCTTGGAGGGAAAGGAGTCTTTGAATCACCGACCCCACATCCCCAGCTTGTAAAGTGACCCTAGTCGGGGCATCCTCTTGCTCTTGTAATGCAATGTAATACCTTTACTGTTTCTAACAGGTCTTCTATGATTTTTTTAAAATAAGGTAAGCCTATATCATTGATCGAGCAAGCGTAGCGACCGAGCGAGAAGGGGTTCCCTTTTCTTTTAAATTGAAGTGACCTTTGCATTGCACATGTACATGTAGCACTTGAAAGTAGTATGTTAAAGCGATTACTCACTATTTGCTAAATTTTCTTTTTAATTTCCATTTTCTTTTCGGAGGACAGATCGCCTAAAGAATTTTCCGGGGGTGTGTAGGCCTACCCTAACCCCCTTCCCAAACGCCTCCCCTGATAGAAATTACAAATTTCCTGAGCTATTCGGGTTAAAGTTCAATATTATAGATATGAGATGCTATCACATTATTATTTAATTGCTATTATCTATTGGGGGCAGAGGCTGCACAGGGCCAATGATTTCCATTCAAGGCGAAACACTAGAAATCCTTGTAGAGAGATATATCAAAATGTACTTTACACCTGCGAAACAATGGCTACACTCACACAATTAGAATTCCCTCAAAAGCCCCAAAGTTCGGAAGAAATATGTATGTTTAGTTCTAATGGTCACTGAACATATTTAGAATTACTTCTAATAAGATAATACAGGACATTTTAAAGAAACCGATTGGATAGTGGACGACATGGTTGTAAACCAACTTCCAAAAGCCTATAACAACAGTATTCATCCGCTCGCAATGCATATTGGGGGAAGTGAACCCTGTAAGCCAAAGACGTTGCTGGCTGGGGAATCCCCGCATCTTTTCCTCCTAATTACAATCATGACTCCGTTACATTCATTTGACATCATAATGTCGTGCATCTTATTGTTTTTTGCTGATGCTGTAAATTGATACAGAACGAATCATGAATTTAAATGTACTGATTGCTTATTTTTACCTTATTTGGATCTCCGTTACGGAAGGTAAGTAACAGTGTAATCATCATTGCCATAGGGCCTATCCCTATCAGTCTACCAACAGTTAATGAATTATCTTTGTACCTGTGTGTGAAATAGGGGAGCAGCTGTATTCTATGATAATGTAACTGAAATTGGCTTTCTTTCTTTATTGTGTGGCACAGGGGGCGTAGATAGCTTTTTTTTAAGTTTGGGGGAGGGTGTGGTGTGTACAATCACCCCCCCCCCCAGCTTCAGGGGGAAATGAGGAAAAAATATATCCATGTACAATTCCGTCGTCTTTTTCATATTTTGTATATTATATTTTCTTTGGTACATAGAATAAATGAACATAATTGATATAATTGATATAATTAATATGAATATACAGAATATACATACAGGGTTGGAAAAAAGTTTGGAATATTTTTTTGGCGATGAGTATGTCTGATTTTAAATGCTAGTTTCTACTATATTGTGATGAATAATTCATCCAAATCGGATTAACTGTGTTGAATGAAGTCTACTGTTCCATCTTGTACCAAAGATTACGTAACATTGTTAAACATGTTACAATGGCTGACCAATGAACCACATGTTGTCAGATTTGCTCTATTTGTGTTTGAACATCTTGTTATACATTTCTGTACTTCACGTGGAATTTTGAAAAAGCTACGTGCAGTTTGCAGTCATTTTGAGGACTTCGGTATAGCAATTAAACTGTATCTGATTATTTAACTTTTTCGTTAGACATTTGCAAAAACAGCAAATATACGCTTCCGAATTCCAAGTGGACCTCTGCACTGTGTGATAAGCCTGATTTTTAATGTTGTGCTTTTAAAGTTAAAAAGGGACACATATCTTTTATTTGAACCTCAAAGAAGAACTTAAAATGACGAGGGATATGTTTAAGACAAGAAATAATTCTTGGAATAAAAATATTCCAAACTTTTTTCCAACCCTGTATATATAGGTTATATATTGTCAAGTAATTGTCCTAGGAAGTGGCCTTTTGTCTTTTAAAATTTGAGATCTTTAATATATTCATGTAGCACGTGCATAAATTTTTCACATGTTCATGTATTTAATCTATCTTAATTCATTTATTATCAGCCAGTTGAGGCTAATTGTAGATCTTTAATATATATATATATATATATGCACGTACCCTTACACACACACACGTACACCCACATATAAAAATATATTCATTCATGGCCTTTGGGAGAATCACCCCCCCCCCCCCCCCCCCCCCTAGTATTGAGGACCTGTCTAGGTCAACTCTTTTCAAACAAATCATTTAAAGCAAACAGGACTAGGAAAAAGAAAACATATTTAGAAAACGAAAAATATAATACATTTGAGATTAAAGAATATCTATATAGACTAATAATTGTACACGAAAGAAGTATTGTATTTGCAAATATGTATGATACCACCTGAACGGGGATAAAATCACCCTATTTGAGTAGCATTACCTGTTATGAATATCAAATCATGGTTTCTACGAGACCTAATGAATGATTGAAAAGGAATGTATGGCTTTTCGATCAAAATGTCTATCTATATCTAGGTATATACCTATCAGTGGCGTATCTACGGGGGGCAGGGGAGGGCACATGCCTCGGGTGGCACCTGAAGGGGGGGGGGGCGCAAAATACGCAAAAGAGAGAAAGAGGAAGGGGAGAAAAGAAGAAAAATTATAATCCTTGGGTATTCCCCAATCTGCTGGGTAAAGTGCTCCCTCGCATAAGTTGCTTCAGGACCTCGTCATTTTGAGCCCAAATGTAGAATATAGCTTATAAAAATAATAGCTTTTCAAGGGGTTCAAAATATAAAGGAAAAACGCAATTTTCGTAGCTTTGTTCTCTATTATATAGGCCCACATTTCATTAGCCTCTCGTTAAGTATTGCGCACCAAGGCTGGTATAAAATAGCATTTACAAAGGTTCAACTTTTGAAAGAAATCCTAAATTCGGTTTCCTTTGCTTAATTCCTTGACTAGATTTCTCAATTGTTCGACAATTAAACATATATTTTAAATAAACTCTCTGGTCGAATTAAACGTCACTATTTTTTTAATTTCAATTCCAAGATTTGATAGTTCTATTTGATTATTCCTAAGCCTATTTCTTTGCCTCATTTATGTAAATATATTACCTGAGTAGAATTCAATATTTAATTCTAATTTTAATGAAACACATTATTTTATAATATAATATATATCATAATACATGTATAAGCGTATTTTTAAACTAGACAAAATTTTCTGCGAGATGGTATACACTTACATTTGTATATGACTTTGAATTCAATCAAAATATACTTCTATAGTAACTTCGCTATATAAATGGACATATTATTATTATTATTATTATATCCGATTTCTGGCTGTTTTATCTTTTAGAATCTATTCACTATGTACGCATATACCATTATCCATTAAATATATCCGAATTCTGGTTGTGTTTACTTTAATTTTGTGTACACATACAGCCAAAGGTAGGACATGTGTTGGATATGTTAATCTCTGATTATTTAATGTCGATTGCAATACTTATCTTAATTCTGATATTCATACGTGTCTTTCATAATTCCATATCATAATGAAGATATTCATTGATTATCCAAAGTTACTTTCACTTTTCTAAATGTTAATTTATGATTCCATAATTCTGCCCATTTATTCATAAACATACTTTCAATAACTTTTAATGTAAAACTATCATATGACTGCGAATTTTGTATACCTGACTACAATCCAATCTTGATTCTGATGTATGTATCAAAATTCATGTGAAGCTGTTCTTCGATGTCCTCACCAAGCTCTTATTTTCTTCTATATCTTCCCCTGTCTTGTCTATCATTTTCATTTTCTCTGTTGATTTTTATCGTTCAATGTTATTTCTATTTTGTATATCACTGTATTTTATAGAATCTATATGTAATGTATTTCCTTAGATGTGCTTATTTTGTGTAAATTCAATTTGTTTCAGCGTTATTGATGCTATTTTCAATGTTTTTTTAAATCAAAATAAACCAGATAGATTTCAATTAATTCAATTGGTTGTTTTTTAGGTCTGAATAAAATAATGAATAAACATATATACCGCTCGGTTGCTTTTCTCCTTCGCTTACAGATTTCAGCTTGAGCAAGCCTCGCTCTTCAGTGGATTTACGTAGTGGTCGAGGAGGCGAAACCACAATGACTTCTCTCAAGGTCGATGTAACTGCTAGGCTCAACCCAGTCGTTATTTCATAAATCCAGAAATAAAATCACAAGAAAAGATAGAAAGACAAAAAAGACAGAAGGATAAAACAAAGAATAACATAAGAATGAAAGAGAAAATGATAGGACAAAACAAAGAATAACATAAGGAAGACAGAAAGTGAAAATATTAGGATAAAAATAAAGAATAACATAGGGGCAAAATGGAAAGATGAGAAGATAGAAGGTAAAAACAAAGAATAAATGTAAGGAAAGACAAAATGACAGGGATAAAAACAAAAACATAAGAAAGATAAAAACAAAGAATAGCATAAGGAAAGATAGAAATAGAAGAAGATAGAAGAAAGAAAACAAAGAATAACATAAGGAAAGCAAGAAAGACGAAATGATAAAGGTATAAACAAAGCATAACAATGAAAAGATGGAAAGAGCGAAAGAAAGAAGGAAATACAAAGAATAACATAAGGAAATATAGAAAGAGAAGAAGATAGAAGGATAAAAAAAATGAATAACATATGAAGGATAAAAACAAAGAATAACAAGGAAAGATAGAAAGAGAAGAATATACAGTTGTAAGGAGAAACAAATAACATAAAGGAAAGATAGAGAGAGAAGGAGATAGAAGGATAACAACAAAGAATAGCATAAGAAGGATAAAAACAAATAATACTATCAGGAAAGATAGAAAGAGAATCCTATATAAGGAAAAGCAAAGAATAACATAAGGAAAGATAGAACTGAAGAAGAAATGATAAGTATAAACAAAGCATAACAATGACAAGATGGAAAGAGCGAAAGAAAGAAGGAAATACAAAGAATAACATAAGGAAATATAGAAAGAGAAGAAGATAGAAGGATAAAAAAAATGAATAACATATGAAGGATAAAAACAAAGAATAACATAAGGAAAGATAGAAAGAGAAGAATATACAGTTGTAAGGAGAAACAAATAATAAAGAAACGATAGAGAAGAAGATAGAAGGATAAAAACAAAGAATAACATAGGAAGGATAAAAACAAATAATAATATAAGGAAAGATAGAAAGAGAAGAATATACAGCTGTAAGGAGAAACAAATAATAAAGAAAAGATAGAGAAGAAGATAGAAGGATAAAAACAAAGAATAACATAGAAGGATAAAAACAAATAATAATATAAGGAAAGATAGAAAGAGAAGAATATACAGTTGTAAGGAGATACAAATAATAACATAAGGAAAGATAGAAAGAGAAGAGAATAAAAGGATAAACCAAGGAATAACATAAGGAAATATAGAAAGAGATGAAGATAAAAGGATACAAACAAAGAATATCATAAGAAGGATAAAAACAAAGAATAACATAAAGAAAGATAGAAAGAGAAGAAAATAGAAGAAAAACAAATAACATAAGGAAAGATAGAGAACAAGATAGAAGGATTAAAACAAAGAATAACATAAGACGAAAAAGAGACATGATAACGAAGCTTTTCGACCTGCAATCATCAGGTTATCACGCAGGTATATAACAAATTACTCGAAATCAACTATATTATACTCGATGAACCCGGACGCAACCCGAACGCCGTAATTTCAGAACAATCGCAAAGCTTGGACGAACTCCTTTTGTCTGCACAGAAGGGGTTCGTGCGATTGCATGTAGACGGCTTCCAGAAAGCGTAAATGCACTGCGCTTTTGGCCCACTGCTTTCTGGAAGCCGCCTACATTCAATCGCACAAACCCCTTCTGTGCAGACAAAATGAGTTCGTCCAAGCTTTGCGATTGTTCTGAAATTACGGCGTCCGGGTTGCGTCCGGGTTCATCGAGTATAATATAGTTGATTATCGAGTAATTTGTTATATACCTTCGTGATAACCTGATGAGTGCAGGTCGAAAAGCTTCGTTATCATGTCTCTTTTTCGTGCCATATTGAAATTGTGTAGTACCAAGAAATTATTTGAATAACATTAAAAATTAAAAAAAGAATAAAATAAGTGTAGAAAGAAAGATAAGTAAATAGAAGGAAAAACAAAGAAAACATGATGAAAATTTACAAATGAAGACGAGACATCGTCCCCTTTAGCACCTTATTGTTTGCTAGATCGACCATACACAGCGAAGTCGACTGTTTGCAATTGCTAACTCAGCCTGTTGTCCACATCTACCGACTGTTAGCATATCAAATATTGTCAATTTGTCACAAAACGGCGCGGTAAATTTTTAAAAGCCACGGTCAATCCATCGCGTATATACTATTCTCCATAAAAGTCGCAATCACTCACTTCACGACGCAAAACCAAATTGCACCAACGGTGTTGAATGCTAAGGTGTAGAGACAGGTTTTGAAGAGAGTCGGGATTTTTTCATAGGGTTGTGTATTATGTGCAACCCTCTCTGAGTTCGCTCGTCGTGTTATGACGTCATAGAATCACTCCGTAGAGTGGTTATTGAAGAGCGATCTTTGCTCAAGCTGGTTTTAAAAGGAGGGGAGGTGCAATTTCATAGTTTGCCCCGGGCGCCATAATCCCTAGAAACGCTATAGACACATATTGCACCCCATCCCCATTTTATCTCCTCCATCATTCTATCCAGCTTTCTTACCTTAACCCTAACCCCACAATTCTTCTATTTTCGTTCTGATTGTAGCCGTCGAAGAGAACTATGTAATTGGTTGGTTAGGCCAAGAAGTCCGCTTTCCCTGCAACTTCACTGAAGAAGCCCTCGCTGTGTATTGGGACAAGGTGAACAGCTCGCAACCAGAAATATTAGATCGTAGGGCCTCCTACTTCAAGCAAAACACACACAATTCTGATGATGGTCGTTTCACAATGGAAGCCGACTTCTCTCTCGTTACCACCGACCTCAGAGTGTCCGATGAAGGAAAGTACAGGTGCCACTTTGAAACTATTTCAGGGGATGGTTTCAGGAGATATATATATCTAACGGTCCAAGGTAAGGGAGTGAATAAATTGGACACTTAAAGAGACTGACTAATTCAGAACTAAGTAAATAGAATGCATAAAGCGTGAACATTTCCAAAAGTAAATGAAGTTGAAAGCTTAAAGCAAAGATGAAAGCGTATACTTGAGGATATAAGGAATCCATCATTATAATGTTTCATGATGGCGGAGGTCCAAAACAACATTGAGGAGGCTACAAAATAAAGAAGTTCAAACCTGGAAGAGCGTGAAGCATGCACTGGAACAACATATGCCAGTGATAGGAAGACCTGATGACATGACGGATACATCTATCAAATTATGTATGAACGTTGGCATACAATGAGTCAAGAAATCAACATTTTCTTGAACAAGAACAGTCCAAATTTAGATCTTCTAGTTGCATGAGAGAAAACATGTTTTATATCAAAATGATACCGAAAATGCAGCTATGTCACTAGAAAGGAAGAATGGTGAGCATCCGCAGAACAAAAGTTTTATGTAGCAATTTTAGCTAGTTCCGTCCTATTTATTAATATGTAATTGATGTACAAATTGAGAATAAATGAATTAAACGATCTAGAAAATTCTTCTCATTTTAAAGTCCATTAAAAGATTTCAATTCAACAAAAATAATTTGATGTGAAATTACAATCGGTATAAAAAAAACCGTAATCTGTAATTAAAACGGTAAGTGCTCCGTTTTTATCTGACACAATAAAAAGATATTATGTATATGTCAATAAATAATTTATGTTGATTCTTTTGATGAGTTAATCCTACTAACATTATTGTCACCCATTTCTGTTTATTTTTCAAAAAGCACTAGCATCTATACCTGAAATCGCGCAATGTGATCAGTCTCCAGTAAGAAATGAATTTCAAAGTTACTGTACTTCAAAAACTTCTCGCGCTTTCCCGAAGTTTAACTTGGACTGTCGTGTAACTGGCTTCAGACCTAATATAACCCTTGAGTGGAAGTCTGCAGGGATTGCGAAGCAGCCCCTAGGAGAACCTTTCCAGAGAAGACTCCCTGATGGTACATCTGAACGAGAGGTCACAATCAGCGTGACTGCCAAGTCGAATGAGGAGCAGAATTACACCTGTACGGTGAAGGGGCAGGCAACTAATGGGACACAGCGGTCGGCAACAGTTACGGTTCTTGCCTTACCAGGTATAGTTGCATAAAGCTCATTAGTTTAATTCAGACTATTGCTATCTTATAAACAGAAGTAGTTTGTTGTGTTTACAGTTTCACTTATATTTACCATCATCGGTCACATGTCTTGCTTTTGCTACGCGGGTTTAAAAGTTCCTTTGCACCAGACCGATAAATCGGTTTTTATTCAATTTAATTAAAATTTTTATTCAATCTAATTAAAAAATGAAATAATGGACGATTTTAAGCAACTTGATATAATTTTGAATACCCCATTGGATTGCATGTTCTCAACCTGAATCTTACTTTTGCCCCCCCCCCCCCCCCCCCTTCTAGCTATTACTACACCTCCAACCGATGGACTGGCGGTTGGAGAAATCGTCGGCATTACTTTCACTGTCATCCTCTTGATCATACTTGTCCTTCTGGTAGTGGTACTGACATTGATGTATAAGAGGGGAAAATTGCCATCAAGGGGTAAGGTTATCATGAAAGGCTTGAACCATGTTGTTGTCACATCTTATTATGTAGAATTCGAATTACTTTATGATAACAGAGTGTGCCAATTTTGTTAACTGAAACATATAGGCACATAAGGGTTCATACAGCTTCTTTCGAGGGTTTCAACCCTAGTTTCTACATCTATTTTAAGCCAATAGGAAACATTTTCACACGTCACAGTTTGGTATTATCCATAGGTATCATCACAATTACTCAAATTTAGTGAACGTTTCGGCATATTATAACTACGAACCAAAATTTGTACACTTTTCGGTTTAAAACAAGAAATTTCTACGTATTTTATTTATTTATTTTGAAATATGTATTATTTGTCCCATAATAAATTCAAACAAAACATCGTTTGTTTCGAAATAATGTTAGATGAATTTCTCTACGAACTGGTCAGAGAAGCTAAACATGTTCGAATATTACTGACTTAAAGGAGAATTAACACTAAAATATAAATGTACTTATGTTCAAAGGTGTAATATATTCTTAATCATTGACCTGTATCACTTTAGAAATAAAATATCAGAAAAGGGTTTAAATCAAGACATTCTAGCACACGGTATCATCTGCTAACACTTCATGGGGGCTGCCATTTTCTTGATGACATGGAGTTGTACATGAACCATTGGAGACCGTTCCGGTCAGGAAGATATTTTTAATCCACGAGCTAAATTGCTTCTATTCATTATAAAAAAAGCCCCATATATGATGGGAAATACATAACAGGTGTATACATTTATTTTAAAATTTAAAATTTATAGATTTCTTTTTAAATTATCCGGTTTTGCTAACTAGAAATCGATTTCTTGGTCTTGCCTGGCAGAGCAGAACATAATTTATACAACGCGCATTCTGACTTTTAAACTCCATTATCTCAAAGCAGGTGAATGCATAGTTTGTCACTATTGACGCTCGGGAAAGTCATCATCCATAAATTTGAATTAATTCGCTCCGTCACGTACGTCATAGTATCAAGAAAATAAATTGATATTTAGTAAAATCGTAAATTTCAAAGAATATATAAAAACACATTTTCGTTTTTAGAATATATGTATATATCTGTTAAATATTTTAAATCTCAAATGGAATTTTGTATCAGGAAGAAAGACAATTTTGCATTCGGATTAAAAATATCTTTATGTTCACATCAAGAAAATGGCAGCCCCCTGGTATCGGTAGCGGACGATAAATCTTGCTGAGAAAATCCTGATTTAGACCCATCTCGTATATTTTAATGCAAAACTACGTAGGGCAACAAGAAGGAAGAGATTACATCTTTGAATATGAGCACATTTATATTTTGAGCTTAATTCTCCTTTAACCTTTGTTTGCTTCAGTAATTATTGGATTTGCTTTTTATTTGCAGTGTACCAAATGTAAATGAAGAGTTTGTTCTTTATAAGTTGATAGATTTAGGGACATGTACAAGTATTCTTTTCATTAAAAATAATACAAATGTCCATACCTACACAAAAATTGAGCTCGCTTCATTTGGCAAAGTAATAATTCATTTTGTCACATTTAGAATAATTAGAGCGTTTTGAGAACTGTATATTGCTATCAAACTATAAGAACGGGAGGAAAAAATTAAATACATATACCTCAAAGAGAATTTATCGACACTATATTTGAATGACGATCATTATATCGTGCAGCCTTCTGCAGAAAATGTCAACATAGTTAACAGTATGTATAAATTTAGCAAGAAGACCACACTCAATTTAGACATATATTTTTACCCTTCCATTATCTTTGACAATAAATAAATAATAAACATAACTAAATGCGCTTTTCTACTTTCACAAAATGAAGTCGTCATTCTTATTTATCTTCCAGTGATTAGACGACTAAATTATTTACCTTCCATCCGACTGCGTGATCCGAATTTCAACGAACCTGACTCGGGACTGAAGAAATCTCATGTTCCAGATGAAGCTGATCTAGAAATGGGAAGACTCTTGGAACAAGGTAAAGAGAGAAACTGTAGGCATATATATATATATATATATATAACTATATATAACTATAACTAAGCTCCTGTTTCCATGGTTTTACCTATACCTGGATATAGTTATTTGGAACTTGTACTGAATGAATGACTGAAAGGAAAACAATATGTATATCGTTAGTAAAGGAAGAAGTTTGATGGGAAGACATTTTAATTTGTAAACAAATGCCTAAAAATTTGTTTACAATATGTATATCATATTACTGTTCAATCTATAGGCCTGTGTGTAGATCACAATACCGTTGAATCTTGTGGTAAAAAAAATCCGCTTATGAATCGACAATGGAGTTATACTTTGTTTTACATTTGTACATAAATGACATACCCAGTGATATACCGGGCGTTTCATTAAAAAAAGAAACCCAAATTTGTGAAATTCCTGTAAATTGACTACAAAATTTACTACCGATGAATTTCAGTTCATATGAAAGAGCAATTCATTTTATTTTTCAATGGTATATTGGTTAGGTTTCCATGATCATGCTGCATTGAACACCATTGTCATTGTGTACGAAACTCTGTGTACCGTTGAGCGGGGAACGGTCAGCCTGAGTGGCCCTAGCGTAGCGCAGAAGGTAACGGTTGGCATGTGATCATTTCAGTTATTTTACTGAAAGTCACCAGAAATCGTTAGTGGAATACAGATGATCTCACGCATGTATCCTTTTTTTATGCAAGCCAGACAATATGAGATTATTTTAAATCAGTTTCACGCCAATTTTCTTTTTTCTACCACTACTGCACAATACCTGAACTTCACAAAGCATGGAACAAAATTTTAAGCCATAAACTTTGACCAAGAAGAAAGGAGATCTTCAGAGAGCATAGAGTATATGTTCTTTTGTCTCGAGCACCTATTTCAACAAAAGGCTAACATTTATGAAAATCATCAAAGTTAAATCTTTAAACACATGTATGAGTTTTTTTTTTAATTTCCTCCTTAACACTCTTGGTCTTTGATTTGTATTGCTTTGTGATCTTGCAATTCTTCTGGTTCGCACAGGTTCCTGGGCATGCATCCTTGTTTAAGTTCACCCAGACTATCTTTGCCAAAATTTCCTATTTGAAAAGGGCTTTACAAAAATCCTGAAACATAGGTGAGTAACATCTCTCATTTCCCCTGGGGGAAAAAAGAAGAAAATCATCCACAAGAGAATTGGAGCACTCAGACTGTTACACAAAAGGCATCTCATTAACATCTTGCCTATTGTGTTTTACAAGAAAGTGAACCAAATTGAACAACCAACTATAATTTTGCACAAAATTTGGAAGGGAATGGTGTTCAGTGATGCGTGACTCTGGAAAACTAGACGAGTTATACATACACATGTATGGAAGGCTATCAACGCCATAATTAGTATCGGATACGTATTCTCCAAAACGTCATACGTATGCTAAAAATGGGTCTAACAATGACTCTGATTGGATATTCATCTCGTCGGTAACTTTGGGTAACCTGCATACGTATACTCGTCTCACTAGCATACGTATGCTAACTTGCATACGTATGCAAGTTTAATCAACATACGTATGCTTAAATGAAGCTCTGTGATTGGTCCGTTTGCTCAACTAGAGCATACGTATCCGGTACGTACCCGATACGAATTATGGCGTCGATGGCCATCCATACACATGTAGTTCATACAGGACTTTTTTCAAAGTGGGGTTTCCTTTTTTTTTCAACGCCCAGTAGGAGTAATTGGAACAGACCCACTATCTCTCAACGAAAAACTGGTGAACAGCCTAATATTTGTTGATGATATAGTTCTGATAGTTTTCATACCTTCTTGGTTACAACAATATTGCAGCAAATTCAGTATAAAAAGACGAAACTCATGAAAATACTCATCTGTAATTAAAATGGAAGAATGTTGAAGAAACACAATTCTGATATAAATGTTATAAAATGTTATAAAACAAGCCAACTACTTAGGTATTACAATAAATGCTACTGGCATTTTCAACAACGGAAATGAAAATCTAGTACCGTAATGTTACCAGTCGTGGCGAGGGGTTACAATTTTGGGTAAATAATTTTCATAAAATACCGTGATCATCCACCATTCAATGCCAAAAATGCTTGTTTATACAATTTATAATGTATTTCAGTGACTTGGTGCATTTCGATCAAAATGCAATTTTCTAAATCCAAGATTTTATCCATAACCTTTAATTTGTGTAGTCCCACGTAATTATGTCAATTCACTTACAGTTTCAGATTCTCCATGAACGCGGCACACAAGATCAATTTAATGGTAGAAATTGATTCCCCTGTTCAGTCTAGACATCCTAATTTCAACCGTCATGGGCATAACAGATGGGGAAAAAATGAACAGATGAACAGAATGAACAGATGGAAAAATATGGGTGTCGATCCCGGTGGGATGGGGGTATATATCCCCCCCCCCCCCAAAAAAAAAAAAAAAAAAAATGATACGTGTTCTATGAACATTATAATATTTTGAATATATCATAAAGAAATGTGAGAAAATTACAATGCCCCGACCGGGATTCGAACCCGGGACCCTGGATTACATGACCAGTGCTCTACCAACTAAGCTATCCGGGCTACCGTCGAAGCAAAGTAACAATCTCACATATAGCCCCTCTCTTTCCATCGAGCGTAGGGGGTACATCCATACCAATTCCATGCGTACGCTATGTAATGGCCTACCAATGA
Organism: Heliocidaris erythrogramma; assembly: GCA_025617745.1. NCBI lineage: Eukaryota > Metazoa > Echinodermata > Echinoidea > Camarodonta > Echinometridae > Heliocidaris > Heliocidaris erythrogramma. The sequence goes on from CM046856.1 coordinate 24,722,418, forward strand.
GACAGGTCTTCCCTCTAAAGTCGGGCAAATCCATGCCAACGAATTTCTATAGACGACAATTTGAATTTGTAATTAAATATCATAATTGATAGGATTTCACATTTCTTTATGATATATTCAATTTACTTCAATCCTATCACTTATGATATTTAATTATAATATTTATATTTATCATTATGGTTCATTATAAATTCACTGTGCGGTCAACAAACTTAGCATTTTCCTTTAACAAAATATAAAGTCTTGTGAATGCAATGGGTCAATCTCCGGGAGGTGGAACATGTCAGAAAGTGAGAGAAATAAACAACAATATTCAGTGATGATTTGTCATGTATCCGTATAGAGATAATGGAATTCTGTACTCTTGGGAAGAGCAGACTTAAGTATTAAGAGGGTTATGTGAAAACAATACTCTGAATGATATTCTGTATTGTATTATATAAACACAATAACACAACCAGGACTCTAGTGGAGTAATGTACATTTATCCTAATATGCAAGTCAATGAATGTGCAAATCTGTGGGGAAAAAAAATTACCATATACAGACAGCACTTTAATATTTGTTGGGGTATGATTTTATGTTTTCAGAATGAAGGAAAAAGGTGATTTTTATATTATAACAGATCGTGTATATTTGTAGTAGAGGTGTCGTAGTCGAGTGGTTTAAACACTTGACTGGAGATGGGAAGGCCGTGGGTTCGAACCCCGGCACGGCACTAGTGTTCTCTGGCCAGACATTAATCTACATTTGCCACTCTCAACCCAGGTGTTAAACGGGTACCGGTAGGAAGGAATTCCTTGTATGCTGTGAGCACCGGATTCGGTAGCCTAGCTAGAGCCGGGGTAATATTGGAGCGCCTTGAGCACCTCATACTTGGTGGATATGAGCGCTATAAAAATACCCAATATTATTATTATTATTATTATTATTATTATTATTATTATTGTTATTATTTGTATACATGGAATTTGATAATGTCATTTATTATAACTTTGGGAACAGGGGTGTCGATCCGCGTTCATGATTGGGGGTGAACGGCGAAGGGATGGTGTTGGAGGGAGTATCCCCCTCCCACATCAGGGACTTTTTCAAACATAATATGTCCATAAAACTTGCATTTTAGAGCATCCCGAAATGGTTGTCTGTGTGAATAAATGTTGTTAATGAATTTGGATAATTATTAGCTTTAAGTTAATGTATCACAAGTCTCCCTTATTTATCCACAAATATTGGGAAGGGGGGGGGGGGGGGGGGGGGAGGGGGTGATAATACAGGCCATCCCCCACCTCCAATTTCAAATTTCGGGGGATATATAACTCCCATCCCCCCCCCCCCCGGATCCACACCCATTTTTGGGAATCTCAATACCACTTAGCTACATGTATCTCTTCCCTTTGCATGAAAAATCTTTGCTAACTGTTTCATGCTCTAACCAATGCTGTACATCTGACAGTCGGAGACATGCAAAAGTGGTACGTCCGGGGGATGAACAGTTTCTCACTTTACTTTTAAAATGTCCCCAAAGTACCCCTTTTAAAATAGAACCCTTGTACTTCAGACAGGTGTCTCCTTTCCTTTCTAACCGGTGCCAGTTCCACATTCTTAAAGTCTCCCTTACCACCTATGATAAAAGCCACCCTTAACTTGGATTACTATCCCTATTCAAATCAAACAGGTGCTAATTCTAGGACAACTACCCCCCCCCCCCCGGACAACTACCCCCAGGAAAACTACCCCTGGATTCTGGGGTAATTGACCAGGAGGTAGTTGTTCGGGAGGGGGTATCGGGTAATCGTCATTTTATGGGGGTAATTTTTCCAGTCATTATTTAAAAAAAATTATCTCACTCGCCGAAATTAAATTAACATTCCCTTACTGAATACGATTGTGCCCGCCCCGCTTCGTAGGAAGAAGATCCCGTTTATCCTACCAATTATCATAAAAAAAGATATTTAAACAAAATTTACATTCCCTTCAATACGATTGTGCCCCCGCTCGTAGCAAGAAGATCCCGTTTATTACATTATTATCAAACGAAAACTGTAAAAAAAAATTTGATCGCTCGCTACACTCGCACGCCTAATCAATATTAGCATTCCCTTAAATACGCTTGTGCCCGCCCCACCACTTGCCAAGAAGATCCCGTTTATGCTACCAATTTTTTTCTTCAAAAATTAACATTCCCTTAAATATGATTATTATTAAATCGAACATTAAAAATGGGCTTGCTCGCGAATAATTATGAAACAAATACTCATATTATGATGGGGAACAAGTGATGCTAGGTGGTACTTTAATTAGAAATCGCCAAGAAAAAAAATATATTGGAATTAGAGTTGTAAAATGGAAATAGACTCACAGTTGACACTCGTTAAAAACAAATTATTCTGTTACTTCTGCGCCTGCCCCCCCCCCCCCCAAAAAAAAAAAATTATTTCGTCGTTCACAAACAAAGGTGTATCGGTAATCTATGGCACACAGACTCGGGTTCATCGGTAAATTAGTGGTCTCGACACTCCCCCCCCCCCCCCCCCCCCCCGCCCCCTCCAACTCAGAAAAGCCTGGCGATCGACGCTCCTGGGTCTATCCAGTCTTTCATAATGACATTGTACTTTGAACCCCACTAGGATGAATTCTTCCTCTTAAGAATCTGATGTCACTGGCTGATCCAGGATTTTTTCAAGGGGGCGCAAGTCTCGATGTGAAAGAGTGATAAGCGAAAAAAGGAAAGAAAAAAGAAAGGCCTCTGCCACCAAATAGGGGGCCGAAGTCCTAGCTCTCTATCAGGAATGATAATTTAAGAAAGCTCCGCCAAAAGCCCCCCCCCCCCCCCCCCCGATCCACCACTGGATGTCACAGCCCTCTATATTATGCTCGCTTGGAAATTAAATGAATATACAGACCATGACAGACCCTCACACTAAACTGCACACTGATGTAAAGCGAAAAACAAATGTAAGGTATTGTCTAAGACTTATGTATTCAATTTAACGTGTCCATGTAAGCCTTTCCCTTTTCCCTAAAGAGTGTTTTTTTCTGTTAACGCCCCCTTGTGCATGTCCCTTTCCCCCAGAAGTTCCTCTTCTGCTGCTGTCTACTTTACCTCCCCCCCCCCCCCCCCCCCCCCCCCCCCACCACATCACGAGACGCTTTGCCGCCCTGGTCTGTGACCAATATTGATTAGCTGCCAACTCGTGATTTTAAGTCGCTACACTCTACATCAACACTAAATTTGTGATTATACCGTATTTAGTTGCCAGCTAACCTTAATGAATTAATACCATCGATATATGTATGTATATGATCTTTGTGTGACGTTCAAGAATAAATTTCAAAAGTACTATACTTTTTACAGTTCTTATTTTAGATGACAATCCACAAAGTTACAGGAACTATGTATAGGGCATGCATATAATACGGGTCATGTTTTCTTTTTAATCCTGTAGTCTCATTAGTACATGGATGTTATCTACATTCCACATTAGGCTTAGCATTACAAAATATACTCAATTGGTTATTTTTGAAATATTCATTGTCGTTTATCATTGTTGCTTTTACCTAAGTTCGTGTGTTGAGAGCCAGAAGGGCGTTAACTCTGTGTTAAAACATGTGAGTTAACGCCCTTCTAGCTCTCAACACACACTGTGCCTATGTTACTTGTATTTTCTTATAAAGATTTTTACAAATTTATGCTATACCTTGTTTATTCCTGTTACATCAGGACCATTAGGCAAAACAGTTTTATACTGATCATGCTTTTATCCTGTATGAATAAGTTCAAATAAATAAATAAATGAAAAAATAAATATATAAATAGAATTTTGAATGAATCAAGTAGCAGATCATGTTCAAGGCGAAAATGTTCTGGATCTAGATTCTGGATCTAGATTTGAATCAGGTAAACAGAAATTCTGGTAGAAAGACAACACCACTTTTTGTATTTGCTACAACCTTTTAGTAACTGCTAGAGTGGTAACATTCACAGCCAACGAGCACATTCTAATCACTCTCGCTGTTTGTTAATCTAGTTGCAATATACTAGGTGTTACAAAAAACATTTCCCACTTTTGATCCTTAATAGTTCAAAAACTATATATCAGATAACACTGACATTGATATGAGCAATAGCTGAATAGTGTACAATTTTGTTGAAGGTAATTTAAAAATGAAAGCATAAATCAGTTTCATTAAATTCAAGATTAATTTTTAAGTTAGGGTTCAGATTTTGCTCTATTTTCAACCCTCTGTAAAAAAAACTTTAACTTTATACAGGGGTCAATTGGTGTGTATGGGAGTGTGTGGTTAACACCCAGACAATGGTCCTGGACAATGGCCAGGGTTTGAATGCTTTATTATTTATTCATCAGGAATTCCACTATCACACCTAGTCTTAATTCATCCTCTGGCATTAACTGTGTAAAGTCATTATTTTCACTGAGATGTCATTTTAGTGGATTTTGAGCAATCAAAGTAATGCGAAGTGATTTAAGTCATTAAGTCAAAGGATAGGAATATTGATGTTGTCCTTGATGATGATGATGATGATGATGACGAAGATGATAGTGATGATGATAATGATGACAATGATAGTGATGATTATGATGATGATAACGATTATGATGATAATGATAACAATGATGATGAGGATGATGATGATTATGATGGTGATGATAATGCTGCTGCTGCTGCTAATAATGATGGTCATGATAGTGACAGTGATGATGATGGTGATAATGATGATAACGACGACGATGATATTGATGGTGATGATGATGATGATGATGATGATGATAGTGATGATGATGATGTTGCAAGCACATGTAAACATGTGCTTACTTTTTTCACGTGCATGCATTTTACCCTTTACCATGAATTCAGATTAGCAGTGCCGAGGGCAATCCATCATGAATTATTGATAAAGCATTCATGTGCCTTGGAGCAAGAGACCAGAAGCCTGGTCAGCAGAGCTCTGAAAAGGTGGTATTCATGTCCACTGTTCAGGGTCATTGTAAGCACACACTCACATACGTACAGAGGGTTAAAATTTGACCAAAATCTGAAACCTAACTTTAAAATTAATCGTGGATTTAATGAACCTTATTTATGCTGTCATATTGAAATCACCTCCAACTGAATTGTACACTATTCAGCTATTACTCATATCAATGACAGTGTTATCTGATATATAGTTTTTGAACTATTAAGGATCAAAAGTGGGAAATGTTTTTTGTAACACCTAGTATTTTATATTGGTTAGTTAAATTTCTTTCTTTAGTTGAAAGATGTCATCTTCATTAATACTGTTTCCATGTCAACATTTTTTTTTTTATAATAGAATTTAGCTCTATTCGAAACAGGTGGCAAATATAGATGTTTACCATTATTCCATGTTGAAATAAAATACAGTTCTGTATTTTATTAGAAATGCAATAAATATATTTGTTATCAAGGTGACGGCCTACACATGTAGTGGTCACATCCATTACCCCTTTACTAAAATAATTTATGATATTAAAGTGAGTGTCCTGTAGAAGAGAAAATAATAATACTTTTTTTCGGTAGCATCAAGGGAGTTTTGCTCAAATATATTTTTTCCTCACTGTTTCCATGGAAACAGCCATTTTCAAACATGATGGACACTTTTTTATAATTCTTATTTGGATTTTCATCAAGTGAGAAACTTTTGATACTTTTGATAAAATGTTAGGTGTTTTTGTACTTTCTTAATCACAAATACATGACATTTTCTGAAATTATATCGTTCTTGATCCGTTGCCATGGTAATAGCCCTTGTGGTCACGCCCACCTCTTAATTTGGGATATAGAAGCATATTTTGATAGTTAATGGTCCCATCTAACAGAAAAAAACCCTTCATTTAAGATTATTTTTAAGGGGGTGGGGACATTTCAGTTTTTGGCCCATAGACTATGTTGATAATACATGGGATAATTGCCTTATGTACATGTACACTCTAGATGTACATTCAAATAGTGTTTTTCATTCCAGTAAAGATACATCATTCCATTGGGATAACATAAAATGAGTTATCTATCACCTTATCGGATAATTTCTTTTCTGTGTGTGACAAGATAATATACATGATATGTTAAATCAAGAAAAGGCGTTTAAATAGACACATTTATGTTGTGTAAAAAACGTTGAAATATTGGTAGTTTTCTTTTATTTTGAGTAAATCACAGTTTTATGTCTTATTACGCCATACATGTGTGTGTAATATCCAACTTTCAATTGCATATTAATCAGGTTTATAACTTCAAACTCAAAATATATCTGATATCACTTGAAAAGTCTTTATCAGGTATTACATATTAGGCCCAAAAAATAAAATTCGTGATTTTGTACATTCTTTCACATTTTGAGCCAAAAATGACATTTTTAGGCAAAAATGCGCGTGGCATCCGCCCGTAGCTAATTCCTCAGTATTTTTGCAATAGTTTTAGGATGAATGCCGAGCATTACCCCAAAATGCCGTGGAATCTTTTTCTAGAGCCTTTTTTTTTATGTTTGGCTGGCCTACCATGAATTTCTCGACTCTTTTCTCAAGCCTATTTAGGGTTTTCGTTCGTTTTGCTCCCGATTGTAGAAGTGAGTGAATAGAAAGCCGTTTAGCAATGTATAAAACTTGAGCTTCTCTACCGCTGTATTGCGGTGGTCAATTGCAAAATTCCTGGGTAAAATGCACAAGAAATTGCGTTTTTTAGGGTTAAAAATTGAATAATCTGCCGCTCGATCGCTTTGCTCCCTCGCTAACGTAGATAGGTTTGGACACGCGGGGGGGGGGGGGGGGGGGGGGGGGTTAACTTCATTATCCCTAGATACGCCACTGGCTTCGCTCCCTCTCCAGTCATCCCCCCCCCCCCCAATCGTGAACACGAATCGACACCCCTGGGAATTGCGCATTTACTATATGCAAATTGATGTCATTATTGTTGTTATTTTTCATCTTTATATTTTAATGAATTCTAGTGATGAAACATCAGAAAGAAGAATTCGCTTTGTAGGAAATGAACGATGCTGGGACAGAGTTATGAAGTTGGGTTATCCTGACATGTAAGAATAGAGATGTGAGTTTATGCTGGCCTTTATCGGTTTTCCATTACAGCCGCGGAGGAACTACGCCAAAAAATGGTCACGAGGAATACACTTCGTGATGAAATTAATGACTACAAACCCGGACATTTTGTAGGAAGTCCTTTGAACGTGTCAAAGGTTAACATTGGTCTGTTCGGGCAGATGGCTGCCGGAAAGTCCTCGTGCATTAACAGTCTGTACTACGCACTCAAAGGTAAGTACGATGAGTCAGGGTTTTGTGTCCCAATTGATTTTGTTGAGTTTGTTAATTTGTTCTTACATAGTTTTGAAAAGTCATTTCATTTACATTTGATGACAATAGAAAACAACATTTAATTAAGGGTTGAAAGGAAGTTCTAAGATTTTTGAAAATGAAGAAAATAATTATTAGCACTTTTCTTCATTTCAGCGAGGCGCGTTTGGTATAGAATCTGCTAAGCACCTTGTAAAAGTGGATCCTTCTAGTCGGTGAAAGAAGCACGATGAGTGCAAAGAGACAATTTTAATATTGCAGAGGAGCACTTGTTTCAGTGCTTGGAAAATAGACCTGTTTACTAAGTGATTCAAATTTATGGATGTTCCTTTCCTGGGGACCTAGTAGCGAGGTATTCCATTAACCTGTTATTAATGAATGAACTACAATACTTGGAATCCAGTTTGCATACATTACTTGTTGCTATGTCTGGCAAGCCTCTGGCAAGCTTTCAGGTTGTCAAGAACAACCTTTGTTTCAAAAGTATGCATAAAATTTGAACACTTAGTAAACAGGTCTATTGAAGTAGTGTGTCCTCTGTCCCTGGTCACGTCTCCGCCAATCCTGTATAAAAGTAAACAGAGACTAACAGCGGCTTGATTTCCTACACGGCATTAAAATAGCTCTCATTTTGCAACAGCGCCACCCTTTCTCTCTTGAAAAATCCCAATATCAGGTTCTCGTTTAATATCTTTGTATTCTTACGTTATAGGTACACACCGAACTTTTGCAGAAGAAGGGGTAAACACTGGTGTATCGAAGACGAAAGACCGTTTAGATCATCCGATAACCTCTCGCATCAACATCTTTGATAACCGCGGAATGAAGGACTACTCTGATGCCAATATGAATGACATTCTCGCCCAACTCAGTATGTATGACTCTATTTATATGATTTGCAAATTGAACCTCTTTGATATGAGGTTGTAATGTATATGCAAGGCGTAAAAAGTTAAAATAAGTAGATGTAGATCCAACTTATCAGGGCTATGATGTAGATGGATATATGAGAGTTAGTTTTAAGCGAAAGCTGCATTTCTGGTTGGAATATCTACAGTGCACATTAAGAAACTTCAGGGAATAACTCCCTATTTTGTAAACCAAAATTGTCTATTAAGATAAATATTCTTTCAATAAACATCTTTTTTGTCCAAGCATTGGCTGGTATTCAGAAAAGTGTACTAAGTGGCTAGTATTAATCCACTATTTTACCCATTGCTAAATTGCTCATCCTGTGAACACTGAAATGGTTCTGTATTGTATCAATGATGTTGTTGAAATTGCAGATCTCAGGTGTTGCATTTAAATTAATTTTTTTTTAAACTTTTTTTTTTGGGGGGGTGGGGCCTGTAGAGCCCACAATGGTAAAAATCAACCACAAATGTACAAACGACAAAATTTTGTAAAAACATGGCACTCGCAAATGTCAAAATAACCACAATGTCATAACTTGTCAACCACAAGTGTAAAAAAAGCACAAATGTAAAAAGAAATCGCCCAGAAATGTAAAAATTAATGTAAAAACCTTTCGCCTACAAATGTAAACATTTCCATTTTTACCACAAATGTCATAACATGACGACCGCAAATGTAAAAACTCGTTGTTTGCATAATGCACCTATGTGAGATAAATTATTATGAGATTATGTGTTTGTGCGCGTGTAAGCGTGTGTGTGAGGTTTTCCCGACCATTAAAATCCCTAAAATATTGCTACACCCTTAACCACAAAATGTCAAAACATGTCAACCGCAAATGTTTATTTTTTGTCAATTATCGTCTGCTGAACCGAGCTCGGCCGTCGGTGTTTAATTTCATGTACAAATTCCCATTCACTAACACAACACCCCTTTAGAGATTAAGAAATATCGATTTCACGGTCGGTGTTGGTGATGGGGTTGCTACCTATGGGAAATTCTGCTGATTAGTCATGAGAAATAAAGACAGTAGGTGTCATTCCAGTTGTAATTTCACAGGTGTTAAGAGGTATTATGTTCATATACACCTAAAATTAGATCTAGGCCAACATTTGCTTTAACGTTCGATCTAGAGCACACGCAAAGGAACTACTTTTGCTTTGTAATGGGGCTGAAGGAGTGAATAAAAAATCCTAATTTTCTTTTAAAGATATATTTAATAAATATGACGTCAGATAGTCCGTAGTTAAAGACCCAGAGAATCCACATCATTTACCAGGATGAGCTCTAAATCAACATTTACAATACAAAAGTCATGAAACTTCACGGCTAATCTGTGCCAATGCTTGAAATTTGGCCGTTTGCCCTGTACGCGCTACGCCGTCCGATCCGGCGTCCAGCTGCATTATCTACCGCAGCATTTTCTGCTGCAAGTGAGAAACTCGAGAGAAAGCTAATAAGACCTGTATCCAGACAGCATAGAAATATAAATATTCGGTGTATGAGAAACTATTGTATAGATGATTTTAATAATGTTTTATCTCGAGTCAATTGGTCTGACATAATTAGAATGTAAAGGAGTAAATACTGCGTGGTCAATTTTCAAAAATATTTTCATGTCTATAGTTGATAAATGTGCTCCATTAAAACAAGTAAGAATTAAGCAAAGAACCGATAAGTGGATGAATGCTGAAATTATTTCGTTAATAAGACAAAGAAATATAGCTTTTAAAAGAATGAAAAAGGATTGTGGTAATTTAGAATTAGAAAAGAAATATAAACTTTTACGTAATTTGGTGCAAAGAAAAGTGAGACAGGCTAAAGATGAATACTTCCAAAATCAAATTGATGAGCATAAAAATGATTCTAAAAAGTTGTGGAAGAATCTGAAAGATTTAGGTTGTAAATACAAACAAAAGAATATTAAAGAGAATGTTATTAATATCCAAGGGGAGTTATGTCATGATAATATGAGGATAGCGAACGAATTTAACAATTATTTCACAACTGGCAGAAAAATTAGCTAGTAATCTGCCAGATAGCAACGCAAATGAATTTGGAACGGACAGTGTTAAATTACAAAAAATATACGACACTAAGAAAAGTTTGTTTTAGATGAATTAAATAAGTTGAAAATATCAAAAAGTACCGGGCTTGACTTGGCACCTGCCAGATTTTTGAAGGATGGAGCTAAATATTTGTATAAACCTTTAACTTACATTATTAACTTATCTATCTCAACTTCCACCTTCCCTGATGAAATGAAAATTGCAAAAGTAACACCCCTTTATAAAAAGAAAGATAAAACTAATGTTAGCAATTATAGACCGATTAGCGTTTTAAGTATAGTCTCGAAGGTCCTAGAGAAATGTGTGTATGCCAAATTAGAGAACTTCTTTCAAGAAAACAAAATAATGTACGAATTTCAATCTGCTTTTAGAAATGGTTATTCCACTGAAACTTGTCTTATTCACCTGTTAGATTTTGTCAGGAACGAAATTTCCCAAGGACGTTTTGTTGGGATGGTTCTTCTTGACTTGCAAAAAGTCTTCGATACCGTTAACCATAATATACTGTTAAGTAAATTAGAAGTAATGGGTTTAAATTCTGCATGTGTGCAATGGTTTAGGTCTTACTTGACCAATCGTCATCAAGTTGTCTCGTTGCAAAGTGTACTCTCCGATTCTATGCCCATAAGATGCGGAGTTCCCCAGGGGAGCATATTAGGTCCTATTCTTTTCATGTGCTACATTAATGATATGTGTGTATGTGTCAACGACAGTAAATTACTTTTATGTGCGGATGATAGTGTGTTACTATATTCTGGTACTGATCCTAAGCTGATCGGGGAAAAACTTAGCTTAGACTTATCAAACTGTGTTAATTGGATGACAGCAAATAAGCTTAGCTTACATATTGGTAAAACCGAAAGTATTTTGTTTTGTTCGCGGGGTAGGCTGAAGTATACTGATGATTTCAATATAAGTTATAACAGTCAACTCATTAAGAGACAGGATTCTGTGAAGTATTTAGGACTAAATATAGCTAGTGATCTTTCTTGCTCAAGTTTGGTTGACAGTATTGTCAAAAAAGCTAATGCTCGTCTAAAATTCTTTTATCGTTATCAAAATTGCATGAACTTAAAATCAAGACGCATTTTAAGTTTTTCCTTAATACAATGTTTATTTGATTATGCTAATGCGGCATGGTACTGCAGTCTAGGCAAGGTGGATCAAAACAAGTTTAAAATAATTCAAAATAAGATTGTAAGATTTATCAATCACTTACCACCAAGAGCACACATTGGGAAGAGTGAACTTGAAACAGCTGGTCTTCTTCATGTAAACCTTAGATCACAACAACTTTTAATTCACCATGTACATAAGATTTTTTACTCTAATGCAGATCACTATATTTCAAATAATTTTACTCGCTCTTCAAGTGTTCATGGGCATGACATTAGAAATAGTCAATTTAATTTCGTAGTGCCTAAGCGGAAAGGTAAAATTGGAAATTCCTTTTATTTTAACGGTATTCTTTTCTGGAATTCCCTCCCAAATCATGTTAAGTCAGTTAAGAATTTTTTACATTTTAAAAGGGGTATTGAAGCATCTGAAAATTTGTCTACTCCATAACTATATTTCTCCTCTCCTTTTTGTAGCTCAGATGGTTTTTTTCCTATATTATATGACTTATGTAACCAACGTTTATTATCGATAGTTTCATTATGATTTTCTGTATATAGTTTTTTCCGTTGAGTAAGTCTTGTTTTCACATTTATGTAATCTTCGCCTACTTTATAAAAATGTTATGCTATTTTGCTACTTTAGTACATTCTTATTACTTGTCGTACGTGTACGATAGTCTTGTAGCCGTACTAATGTGTTTTCTTAGTGTATTTTTTAATCAGTTATTTAGGTAAGGACCCCATTGGAAATAAGCCATTTCGGCTTTCATGGGCTATCCTGTCATGGTACCTGGTTATGTTTGTATTGCAATTTACCTGACGAATAAAATAAAATAAAATCAAATCAAATCAAATCATAAAAGCAAGGAATAACATAACGAAAGATAGAGAAATGATATAAAGATATATTTATATAATATTGACTGGCCTTGAGGGGGACATCGAAAATGTTGCCCGCAACAGAATCATATTGCCCCGAGTCGAAGACGAGGGCAATATGGTTCTTTTAAGGGCAACATATTCGATATTCCCCCGAAAGAAGAGCCAGTCAATATTATTATTATTACCTATATCGAGTATACCATGTACATGTATATGTCTATCTTGTAGCAATGACGGACACGTCTGTTTGCCTGTCAGTCTCTCTGATTTCAGAACATTCATGCAGGTATGTAATCTGGGCCAAGCAATTGTGACGTAAATTATTACCGCGCGTATCCATTGTTTAAGCCTACAATTTAACGCATACACAATACTGCGCGTATGCACTTCAATAAGAGCGCACTGACAAGAAAAGGTGGATGGTACTCGGGCTCAATGTTGACCGCACTTTTTATACACAAAGTGAATGGTGAAACCCGGAAGAGGGAAAATATCAGGGAATGATGACCGCTCAGAATTAGGTCATTTGCAGACCGCGCAAAATATGAATATTAATTGCCTTGTAAAACTGCCCCATATAGGTAATAATATATAAATGTTGACTGCTTTGAGGGGCATGGTGAAAACTATGGCCCGAGGTGAGCTCGCAACTGTGCTATGCCCTGAGACGACAGTCGAGGGACATAGCACAGTAAGTTACAAGATCACCGAGGGCCATGGTTTTAACCGTGACGCGAAAAAGAAGCAGTCAACATTTGTTTTATATACCGCATCCTTCTTATTAGCTCAGAAATTAATTTCAAAGACAGATGAAATACGGTATGATGCCTTTACCTAATACCGACCTCTTAACGATGTTTCCAACGATTATTCATGAAACGTAATGAAAATTCATCAGACTACTAGTACTACCCAAATACTGGGGAACAAGATCCAGGTACTGACGAGCGATAACTAATACTTTCGTGTTCTTGTAGAAATGACGTCACATTAGAGTCATCTCATTTTACGCATAGAGGGAGAAGTGCGTCTTATTACCGACCCCTGCACATAATTCAATGGCAATTTATGAAAAGAGATTATTTTAATGAAAATATGAAAAATTAACTATACTTACGTTTTTATTCCTCATCTTGCTCTATTTTGGCTGTTCTCAACGTTGCTAGACATTCTACGCGTAGTCCCATGCGTTGATTTGCAAGACGCGCGCTAGATGCCATGATACGCTTTTTTAAATGGTCGGTACTATGACTGGTCGGTATTAGGTAAAGTGATCATACCGTAAGTCGGTATTAGGTAAAGTGATCATACCGTAAGTAATTCTTTCGAAATTTCGTTCGGTGTACATGCATGTACGGTGCCGGTCGCGCGCCCGCGTATCTAATTTGCCATAACTAATTAAGCGCAAATTGCATTACATTGCACGCGCATTGTATTGCATTGTACGCGCGAGCAGAACTATATGCCCAGTCAATGTTTTTCATTTACCGCCCGGCAGTCCGTAGTGAATTTCATGACCCCAAATTTGACCAATCAGAGGCCTAGAATCTAGACATGCGGTATATATATATATATATATATATATATATAAATATAGTTCTGCTTCGGACTTGCAAAGTTATAGAAAAATAGGAATGAAAAGTCCGTATACGATGAAAAAAAAAAAAAATCGAATTTTCGGCCATAGGCCTAATAGGAATGATAAGTCCGTATACGATGAAAAAATTCGAATTTTCGGCCATAGGCCTTCATCAGTCCAAGGCCTATGGCCGAAAATTCGATTTTTTTTTCATCGTATACGGACTTTTCATTCCTATTTTGTCTATATAATATATAACAAAATAGCGAAAAGATTTTTAGAAAAACAATATAACAAAAGGAAAGTGCAATTAAACAATTTAAAATTCAATAAAATATTAATTGATGAATTAATCGATGTATTCACTAAATAATCAATTGTGCATATTATTATTCTCTCTTTTTACTCCCACCCCCCCCCCCCCCAAAAAAAAATAATAAGTACAATTGCTGAAGAAAAAAAATCGAAAATTTCGGCCAGTGCGCCGAACCAAGGCCTGTTAATTCGAAGCCCCCTAGAGTAGTATTTTAGGGAGAAAGCAAGAAATTAGCCCAGATGGTCATTAGACGAAACGATGATTAGACCAAATGGTAATTAGAATAAATGGATGTTGACTAAATATTATGTATCATGTGTTCTTTTTATGTGGAAATACATGAATAAATAAATGATAGACCAACTGAGGTTAGACTAACTGACAAATGGACCGAATGATAAGAATAAATGGTTTTAGACCAAATGGCTATTGATTGAATGTCATTTGCACCATGTATGGAGGTCTTGGGAGCTGGTACATCTCACCTGCCAAGAAAATCGGTCCACTTTATTGCTATGCCAAGGGTCATTGCAGGAGGAATATCGTCATGGATCCATCAGATGAGCCAGTTAAGGACTGCAACCTGTCAACAGCTGAAGAGCCAGTACATCTCTTTGTAGTTTAGTGAACTTTATAATCTTTTATCTATATTCATTTTTTTTTTTTATTTTTTTTTTTTATCAATCTTTATAACCATTTTATCAATATAATTATATCTTTTATAGTCAGTGTTAGATGTATGCCTTTTTATTTTATCTGCTTATTTCTACATTATGCTCACAAAAGGTCAAAACATGTTTCGAACAAGTACAATTTAAATCATTAAAGCATATAAAACGTTTAGGTTCTAGAATTAACTATTATCATAATTCGGTAGCCACCTTCCAAACGGAAATACACCAGGCAGAAACCAGAATATTTAATCTTTTAATATTATCCGGTGATGTGGAAACTAATCCCGGCTCAAATTATAAATTCCCATGTGGAAATTGTGAAAAACCTGTTAAGAATAATCAAAATGGCCTTTTGTGTGCTACTTGCTGTAAATGGCATCACACTAAATGCCAAGATATAAGTGTACGTGAGTACACAAGATTGTACCATAACCCCAATGAAAAATGGTTTTGTTTGAATTGTTCCTTACCCTCATTTTGCGACACACTATTCTCTCACACCAATTCGGTCACTGAATATGCTCAAACTAATACGCATACCTCATCATTTTCAACCAATGTAGAAGAAACACCTTTATAGGTTTGACGCTAAAGGTCTGCATTTTGCTCATTTAAATGTTATATCTATTTTGCATAAGATTTCTGAACTTCGACTTTTATTTTCAAAAATAAACTATTATTGCAATTACTGAAACTTGGTTAACTCGTCTGTAAACGATGAAGAAGTCTGTATTGATGGATACTGTACTTTACGACGAGACCCAGTTCTTGGTCAAGGAGGTGGCGTCTGCCTTTACATAAGAGGGGGGGGGGGGGGGTAGGGACGAAAAAAAAAATTTCGCCAAACCTTCAAAAATCGCTTAGTAAGGGGTTATGGGGGTTAATTATGGAGTTTCCCTCCATAATTCCCTGACAAGCAAAAAAAAAAAAAAAAAAAAAGTCTTCACTCTAATAGGGGGGGGGGGGGGGCACAATCGGGAAAATGGCGGATCATCTATGGTAAAAATTCATACTTCTCTTCCAAAAGGGGGGGGCACGGGCGGCTGTGCCCCCCCCCCCCCCCCCCCCTGGATCCGCCAATGACTTGTGTCATGATAAATTAAAGATAGCAAATGAGTTTATTAATTATTTTACGACGGTGGCAGATAGGTTAGCCAGTGAATTAGCAGAAAACACAAATGAATTTCATCCCGATAGTGATATATTTCAAAAGTTTTACCACGAGAAAGGTGTCGCAAAGGATAGCTTTCATTTCTCTCCAGTCACCGAAAAGTTTGTTTTAAATGAATTAAACAAGTTGAACATTTCGAAGAGTACCGGAATCGATATGATACCCGCCAGATTTTTGAAAGATGGAGCAAGGAACGTGTATGCTCCTTTAACCTACATAATCAATTTATCAATTCTGTCATCTACATTTCCTGATGAAATGAAAATTGCAAAAGTAACACCGTTGCATAAGAAGAAGGAAAAAAACCTATGTTGGTAATTATAGACCTATAAGTGTTTTAAGTGTGGTTTCAAAAATATTAGAAAAATCCGTGTATGCTTAAATAGAAAAATATTTTCAAGAAAATAAGTTAATCTATGCACTTCAATCAGGCTTTCGAAATGGATACTCAACTGATACATGTCTAATTCATCTATTAGATTTTGTTAGAAAGGAAGTTTCTCTAGGACGTTTTGTCGGAATGGTTCTACTCAACTTACAGAAGGCCTTTGATACTGTAAATCATGAAATTCTGTTAACGAAATTAGAAGCGATGGGTTTGGATTTAGTATGCATTAGATGGCTTAGGTCTTACTTGACTAATCGTCGTCAGGTGGTAACTATGCAGAATGTAATATCAGATTCACGACCTATAAAATGTGGGGTTCCGCAGGGGAGCATTTTAGGTCCTATTCTTTTCATGTGTTATATAAATGATATGTGCATTCGTGTTAAAAACTCAAAATTACTCCTATACGCCGATGATAGTGTGTTATTATTTTCTGATCCGAATCCTAAGGTAATTGAAGACAAATTAAGTGTAGAACTGTCAAATTGTGTCAAATGGATGACAGACAATAAGCTCAGTTTACATCTAGGGAAAACTGAAAGCATTTTGTTTTGTTCGAAAAGACAATTAAAATATTCAGGTGACTTTAGGGTTATGATGAACAATCAAGTGATTGAAAGAAAGGAGTCTGTAAAATATCTGGGATTGACTTTAACGAGTGATCTTTCGTGGACAGATTTTGTAGACTCCATTGCCAAAAAAGCTAATACACGCTTAAAATTTTTATATAGATATCAAGCTTGTTTGAATAGGAAGTCAAGGCGTACTTTACGCCAGTGCTGCTTGGTATTGCAGTCTGGGTAAAACCGATCAGAAAAAGTTTTAAATAATTCAAAATAAGATTGTAAGGTTTATTAATGGTTCAGGACCGAGGACTCACGTTGGGAACAATGAACTTGCGGAAGCAGGTCTCCTCCATATTGATCTAAGATCAAAACAATTAAGTTTACATCATGTTCATAAGATTTATTATTCTAATGAAAATCACTACATAACCGACAATTTTTCTCGTGTGTCAAATACCCATGAACATGATACAAGGCATAGTCACCTTAATTTTGTTTTACCAAAACGCAACGGACAAATCGGAAATTCTTTTTACTTCTGTGGTATTCATTTTTGGAATTCTCTCCCAAAACATGTTAAAACGGTGCAAAATTTTACGCACTTCAAAAGTGTCTTAAAGATCACATTGCAAGAAAATTCCATCAAAATAAATATTGGCTTAATACTTATTATTGCATAGATGGCATAAATTATACAAGGTTATCCAAATTCAACGCTTGGAAACATTTGAATTAATGATTATTATCAATTATAAAACGGTAAAATACAGCCCCCGATATAGCAGCTGAAGAGCTCCTCGAACGCTGCTGAGATGTGTGACGACACACGAAGGACCAGTCCTGTCTAAGCAGACGATGTCCCATAACATCTTACACATTTTTCAGTGCCTGTTTTGTGATCTCTCCTTCACTTATTTCTCTTACTTGACTAGCGTCAGTCTTAATGTTAGTCTGTTGCCTCACTCTTAACTTCGTGTATGGTATTATTTTGATGAAAAATGCAGCGTTAAAAAAATAAAGGAATCAGTCACTTGTAAACAAAATAAGACGCCATTGTATTTTCAGCTGCTTGCACCGGGGCATGTTCGGCGTTTCAAGAGGGAACGAATACAATCTGTGATATTATTCGGAGGGCTTTTCAACTTGAAAATGGGGTTTATTTCATTGATCATTGACCCTTCTCCTGTGTATTTACAATCAAACGGTTTTAGTTAGCAGAATCAGTTTCACTTTCCCTTTTAGAATGGTGTGAAATAAGGTCATGTTAAATATACCAAACTCTTTATAATTTGATAAATAATTGCATTGCAATTACGTTCATTCATTATAGGACGTCGTCTGCTTAAGCAGGATCGATCCCTAGTGTGACGACATCAAAACATCGCTATATTTCTGGCGAATCCTCTGATATCCCAGATGCTTAGAAGAGCTTTTATTTATGTTGTTTTTATAATCATCAGATATGCAGTTGACATAAAACTTATACGATTGCCATCTGTAAGCTTCCCAGTTTCTAGTGATACATTAATTGCCATATTTGTGATTTTCTTGCAATGTGATCTTTAAAACAACATCTAAAGAACGAGTCCTCGAACTCGAACATTGATTAATCAATAGTGTTGTAGGGTTTGTTCCCTCAGTTTTGATTCTCCTTTGGTGCTTACGTGTTGCAAATTGTTTTGTTGTTATATATTTTGTGTGTATAGTTTTCATAATGATAATGCTTGGTCAAGTGTATAATTTGTATTCAGTATTCACGATTTAATCCTGTCGTATTTTATAATGTGCTTAATTATGTTCAAGGACCCCATTGGAAATAAGCCTTTTCGGCTTTCATGGGCTATCCTGTCATGATATGTCATGTATATTATCTGACGAATAAAATCAATCAATCAATCACGAATTGACTATAGGCCAAATGGTAAATAGACGATATGATTAGACCAATCGGTTATTAGACCAACTGGTATTAGACCAAGTGGCAATAAACCTACAGGTATATAAATAAAACGGGCTAATCTATTTGTAGTACTAGTATTAGACCAAATGGATATTAGACCAATTGAACATTAGACCAAACGGTTATTATACGTACTAAGAATTGGACCAAACGACGATTAGAAAAAAAATAGTAATTAGACGAAGTGATGATTAGATGATGTGAGTGTTAGACCAACCGGGTTTAGACAAAATGGCTATTAAACGAAATGATGATTAGACCGTTTGGTTATAAGACCTAAGAACTGGTTTTAGATATTGGACCAAGTGAACATTAGACGAATTGATTATTAGACCAAGTGGTCTTTACACCAAATGGGTTTAGACCAAATGGGTTTTAGAGGAATTGGCTATAGACGAAGTGGTGATTAAACGAAGTGAACTGATTATTAGACCAAATGGTTATTAGACGAAAATTTAGACGAATTGGTGATGGACGAATAGACCGAATGAGGTTAGACCATTTGGTTATTAGACCAATTGACATTAGACCAAGTGGAAATTTACCATAATAACTTACATCGGTGCACTATTTGCAAGCAGTCAGTTTTTATATTTGCGGTCGACATGTTATGACATTTGTGGTAAAAATGGAAATTTTTACATTTGTAGGCGAAATGTTTTTACATTTGTGGTTGAACCGATTTTTACATTTGTGGGCGATTTTTGTTACATTTGTGGTTATTTTTACACTTGTGGTTGATATGTTATGACATTTGTGGGTGCAATGTTTTTACATTTGTCGTTATTTTTACATTTGTGGTTGATTTACATTTGTGGGCGATTTTAACATTTGTGGGCTCTACAGGGCCACCATGTCGATATTGTCGAAGGCCTTTCATCAGGCCTGTAATCCATCACTTTGAAAGCTTTACATCCATATTCATTTGATTTTTCAAACCTGTAATATTTCGTTACATGTTATGTCATCATTGATATTCTAAAGACAATAATAGAATAAACAGTGTAGTAAAATCACGCAAAACCGTTATAACGCAAACCCCGTAATTTGACGTCAAAATAGTTAATCGATTACCAGGAGATTACTCTCCGCTCTCCACTGTGCAAGAGAATTTGCACGCAAACCCTATGTGAGTGGAGAAAGCATGAACGATTGCAATATGCGTTCTCAATCTTCAAATTCACAGGGACGGCTCAAAAAGCAAAGGGACGGCTGCAAAATAGTACTTTTGAAGACAAATTCATACTTTGTCAATCTATCTTCGCCGATTTTTTTCCCCATCGCGTTTTGCTATGAATAAATCAAAATCATAATTCATCTTTTGCAAGCAGCTGGAAAGAACGCTAGATAGATGTAATGACAGTCGTTGTTTGTCCAATATCCGCGTGACTGTGTGCATGATGGCCAACACGGCTGGCGTGTTTTTTTTCTTCTATCTATCTTCATTATTGCTTTTCTTCTATCCTCTATTAATTTCTTTATCTATTTCTTTCTTTTTTATCTCTCCGTCTTCCTTTTGTCCTTATATATTTCTTTGTTTTTCTTCTCTCTGGCGTCCTCTTTCCTTATGTATTTCTTTGTGTTTCTTCACTCTTCTTTTTTCCTTATGTATTTCTTTGTTTTTCTTCTCTCTGTCTTCCTTTTTCCTTATGTATTTTTTTTTTCTCATCTCTGTCTTCCTTTTTTACCTTGTGCATTTCTTTGTTTTTCTTCACTCTTCTTTTTTCCTTAAGTATTTCTTTGTTTTTCTTTTCCCTGTCTTCCTTTTTATTTATTTATTTATTAATTTTTCTTCTCTCTGTCTTCCTTTTCCTTATGTATTTTATTTGTTTTTCTTCGCTTTTCTTTTTTCATTATGTAGGTCCTATTACTTTGTTTTATTCTCCATATCTTCTTTTTATTTATTTATTAGTTTTTCTTCTCTCTGTCTTCCTTTTCCTTATGTATTTCTTTGTTTTACTTCTCTTTGTCTTCCTTTTCAGTATGCACAACCCTTGCGTCAAATACGGGCGAACGAATAATAAGAGACTAGGAAATCGCTGTAACGTACGACAGGCGCCTGGGAACGATTTTGTTACTGGGGGTGCTATGAGCCCCCCCCCCCCCCCCCCAAAAAAAAAAAAAAAAGGTCCTCAGCATTTTAGTGTCTCTTTTCATTAACTCCAAAAATCTCTAACAAGCAAAAAAAAAAAAAAAAAAAAAAAAAGCGTTTTAGGGTCTCTTTTTAAAAGAAAAAAAAAATGTAGGGGTGCTGCGCAGGCTCCCAGGCCCCTTACGTACGACCTTGCTGTGGGGGGTTTTTCGTAACATAAATCAGCAAATATAACGCTAACGCTTTCGCGTCATTTTACTACTGATGAATGGGAAGAAAATGATTTAGACCTAGACTCTTCTTTCATAGCACTTAACATTTCAAGGGTTTCTTAAGAACCACCTGTTGAACAGTAATCTGTCAAGATATTGAATGAATGAATAAACGGACAAATGGACGAACATTTTTATTTTTTTTTTGCGATATCACTATTTTGTCACGTGATTTTTCTTGCTACAATTGAACGGGAAGAGCAATCTCGAGACAAAATTTTGTAGTCTTGGCATACTTTCAATGCTAAAGGATGATTTTTTCCTAAGTTGGTAAAAATAAAAATGTATATATTAGCAAAACATTTCAGCAAAATATGGAATTGAAAAATTACTTCTACTCCATGTGATGAAGACACAAAAGGCGCATGAAATTGTGATTCAAAGTACTTCTTTCAAAGATTTTGTGCGGATTTTTTGTCCCGTGCGGAATTGGCATGTCACTATATTTAATCTAACTATATTCCTGTACAATCTAACTACCAGAAGGTGAGCGGGGACTGGACCCATCAATACCGATCAATCCAGACAAAGATAATCGAATTCACTGTGCCATTTTTGTCTACGATCCCAAGTAAGTAAATAAATCTATTCGGATAGCAATAATAATAATAATAATAATAATAAAGATAACGATAATAACACTAACCATAATAATTATGATCAAACTGATTTTGACAATGATGATATTAGCAATAATAATGTTAATAATGACCATAATATGTATATCAATAATGATTATGATAATCATAATAATAACAATGATAATGATGATACTAACAATAATGAATATAATGATAATAATAAAGGCAGTACCTTCTTGCAAAGCGGCCATGTCCGTCACACCATGACACTCATAGTCTAGCGACCAAATATGAATCGCTCTGGCATATCAGGTACCCATTTACACATGAGTGGAGAGTGGCAAATTTAGATTAATGACTTGCCAAAGGACATTTATGCCGGGCTGGGATTCAAGCCCTCTCAACCTCTTGATTGAAGGTCAAGTGAATTATTTATACCATGCCACTTCAACATTCACATACATGTATTTAGCTTCAACTTTTCAGAATGCAGGGAGTATACCACACAATCAAAATTGATTTAATGTCGGCCTATTTATGTTGTGATCATGTCGTATGATTTTTCATGTTTTATTAATGTACTATACTGTAAATGCTTTTCTGAATATTTATTCATGAAACTGTATCTTTGTTCAGATAAAGCGGTTAGAAATAAATAAATTCCTTTTCCTGAATTCAGACCCTTCGGGAGAGACCAGGCATTGGGGTTCATAAGAAAGTTCTTCAGTCAGGTTGAAAATTACTACAGTAAGTTGCTCGATATTCCTTTTTACATTTGAACAGAAATGATTGCCCATGTTACAGTCAAAGGATGGTACTTTGCTAAAATTTGCATTTCATCTACACCATCAACAAGATGTATAACAGTCCTACAACTGATCCTTTCGTCCTGTGTGAATATGGTTGAATAAAATAAATAGATAAATTATATATACTATAATTATGTTGTAAGGACGCGTCCAAACATATTGCAGAAAAGAGGGGGGGGGAATTTCAAACAATGCTGAGTATAAATCACTGGTAGAATGAATTGCAACTGAGAAATGTTAATTACAGAAAGGCGGTTTTGTGCTCATAATATACAATATCAGTACATTAGTTCGTGCACACATAGTCATGGCAGACTGATATTTTCAAGGAGTGTTCAATTACAATAATAACCCATCCTCAATATGAGTTGCATTCCCTTTGCTTTTCCGAAGGTTAATTGTAGAAAAATGTGGTAAAACATTATAAACTGTCAAACACCTTTGTTAAAAACGTTAGTCCATGTCTGGTTATCTAAAGCACTCCCTACCAGAAAGTATTTGATATAAAATAGCAAGCTACCTAAGCAAACAAAATGTTTTTGTTTGTCCTGTATATCCTTTTCTTAACGAAAGGAAGAATTAATGCATTGCTAGAGATCGAGGGGTGGCAGCTCCATCCCCTGCATCATTTCTTTCGGAAAATCTGGAATTGTCTCCGGTAGATGAAACAAGAAGGGTTTTGCATTTGTTTTTCATTGCTGCGTGTCAGATTGTTAAAAATATATTGGTGGAAAATTTTACGGAACTTTCGGGGAAATTTTCAACAAACTTGATCGCAGGTTTGGTCCAATACCCCGCCCCACTCCCTTCTTGAAAACATTCTAGCAAAGCCCCTGCTTTATAACTTCACGCCATTATAGACAATTGACCATCCATGGGCTATGACACCCGTTTTGCAACTAAAAATTTATACGCCTTAACAGATAGAGGACCAATGTTTCTTGTGACCCACAAGAAGGACGTTGAAGATCTCAACGGCCTGACGGAAAGTCTAAAATCTTGTGGTGTTATGGAAGATAATGTGGCATGCTGGGAGAATTACACGATCAAGAAGCAGGAGCATGAGCAGGAGCAGGAGCAGGAACGCGAAGAGGACATCGACAAGGACATTGAGATGTTGGAGTTCTTGAAGAAGGCCCTTCAAGTCGGTGACTTGAATATTCACCGCCAGGAACGAAAAGAAAGGGAGCAGAAAAACAATCCACGTGGATGTGCTATTATGTAGTGTAAGTTAAATTCCGGGTTCAAGAATGTAGCCATCCTGATTGGTCAGATAACACCACGTGACTGTGCAAAAATAAAGTGATAACATACAGCAAAAGGGAACTGTTGCACATGTAAACATGTAAACATGTAAACATGTAAACATAAACATGTAAACATTTATGTAGCGCAGACGATACGACTCGATTTTGCTATATGTTTTACACGCTATACCGTATACGCTATCGATATCGCGATATCGATCGTCGCGCTAATGTCAACAAATCAACAAATCAACAAAATTACAGCTGTAGCGCTAGCGGTCGAATCGTTGCAATTCAGTACCGAAAATGAAAGTTTAAGTTTAATTTTTGACGATAGAAGCGTGTAAAAAATGGCTGTATCTCAGTTTTGCACCTCTCACGGAGGAAGAATTCGACGATCTACTGAATGGGAAGGATTCCAACAGTACGAAAAGAGCAGTGAAATTTGGATTTTCAAAGCTTGCCTTGAACGTTTCGCTAAACTCAGTCGCACGGACCTATCCACCATCAGGCTACGTTAGGTGAGTAAGTACGGTAAGCTGTTATTGTTGAGCCATATGCAGGCATAGGCCTATATCAGAAAAGCGGATGGAACGGACAACACAAAGAACAACTGTGCCAAGTGATTCCTCCTCCGAGTCCTATTCCTACTAGTGCTAGTGCTAGTACTAGTCCTGTTCCTACTACTTGTACTAGTCATTGGTGGTACCTTGTCTTCATCTTCAGGCTTCAATATAAGCTCAAATTCGAACATGCTCAGCCAAGCTCAAGGAAGTGAAAATACATCTGTGAACCAGATTCAATACCACTTCCATTACACATTACTAACAAATAGGTCTAAGACGAGGCCTAAACGTTGTAAATAAACATGTGCGGGCCTAGCCCTAACTTAAGGCCTATATTACGTTCGCAACGGTCTAGACTAGGCTAGGCCTAAACATTGTCATTGTAAATAAACATTGTACGTTTGCAACACTAGTCTAGACTCTAGTCTAGGCCTAGCCTACTACTAGTAGTACAGGCCTAGGGCTACATCATGTTTTGCTGAGCAGGATTCACGCATGGGACATGCCATGACAGTTTGATGTAAGTGAAAGCACTAAGATTGTAGACCCGTATTATAAAACTGTTAATACATGTTTGTAGAGGTGTTGTGGATCAGTGGATAAGTCCCTGGACTGTGAACCACGAGGTCCAGGGTTCGAATCCCACCGCACCACTAGCGTCCTTTGGCAAGACGTTAATCTACATTTGCCACTCTCCACCCAGGTGTTAAATGGGTACCCGGTAGGATGCGAAAGTTATGTCGTTTGTTTAGCAATTTGAGCGCCACTGTGCTGCTCTTGCTGGAATACTCCCCAGGGAGCGGATAAAGTGCACACATTGTGTGCGGGCATGTCAGAATCCGAGGACCGGGGTAATAATGGTATCGTAATATGTAAAGCGCTTTGATATTAGTTTACTTCTGAAAAGCGCTATATAAATAGACGTTATTATTATTATTATTATTACATGGTTGTGAGGTCGTGCATTAGTGTGATCCGGCAACACGCAGGTTTTTATCGTGGTGTCTAACACACTCGGCTACGCCTCGTGCGTTAGGTACACCACGATAAAAACCTTTGTGTTGCCGGATCGCACTAACACACTCCCAACCATGTATTAACAGTATAGTGTAAGATACAGGCATGGAATACAGGCCAAAATTTAAGAATCCTTAACAGTACGATCACTTTGAATTTTTGATTAGCATTATGGTTACTTTAATTTCAAAACCTAACGAAAGATGGAAAAGAGAAGGAGAATCAAATTAGAAAACTATCATGAATAGCAAAAAACAAGCCCCCCCCCCCCCCCCCCCCCCCCCAAAAAAGAACATTTTATTGGATACTTGGATTAAGTGAAGTCAAAGCATTTGAAACGCCTGCTTTATATCCCGTCCCTTCTCCCTCTCAGTATTTTTTCCCCTTTTCTCTTTTCCCTCTGTCTCTCTTTATCTCTTAAGCACCAATATTCATATAATTACGAAGTAATTCCTTTAAAATTCAATTAAAATTTCAAGCCACTGTCTTGGTTTCACTGAATCGATGAAGAAATGAACAAGTCCACATTAGACGAGTGTGCAAAACTTATATTTTGTTAATTTTTTCCACATTATGAATCTGACTCAATTCGCCTTCATTGTTCAAATTGACATTAAACCGTTTACTATATGACAGCTGTAGCAGCTCTTGATGTTTATGGCTTCAACAAACAGACATAAAAAAGTGGATGAAGGTCACAGGTCATACCACCTGCCATTAATGTTTAATGTTTAATGTGCGTAGTACTTGGTGTGTACGTAAATTACTTTTCACCTCATCTGTTTTTAAATTGATGAGAAGTGAAAAATAATATTTTTAAGATAATAGTATTCAAATATTCAAATTAAAGGAAGGGTGGACAAGAGGCAATTAATCCACCAATATGTCCTGTTATGTAACTTTGAGTTGGTGGTAGGAATCTGAAGTAAATGTGTAGTAGGTAGTCTAGTAGAGGTGTCGTATGGCATGGCACTTATGTCCTTGAACAAGGCATTTATCTACAGCGGCTCTTGTAAATAAATATGTAAATAAATTGTGTTTGGCATAGTTTGATTACCAGGTTGTTTCTTTATTATTATTTTATTTAAAGAAGAATTTATAAGATTTAGAGGTCAGGGACAGTTATGAAGTTGACATTTACTTATCAGAAAAAATATATACAATTCGCCGACTTGCACATTGCATTGTGTAGCCAACAGTTGCCAATACAAAGGGGGTGTTGTCTTTTTCTTCAAATTTTGCAAATTTTGCAGTTAAACTTTCACATGACTGGTCACGGCCATAGCGCCACAGTAATGTCAACACCATATATTCTAGATACTTGGGTATGAGTGTTTGATATAAAATAAGGAATTGTTGCAGTCTTCTTCTTTGAAGATTTTTCAGCATGTGAGTGTGTGCCACATTAAAAGAAATAGATGTTTTTTTAAATAAGACGAAGGTTGCAGTGTAAATGACTGTTGCATACATGGTAAATGAAACTCAGTTGAATTTGTGAGGAATCAGATTCGGATAATGACTGGAATATTGTCAGTTTCATTTTGGTTTGCCTTTTCACATTTTTTACATCTATGTAGGTTTTGTAGTTTTTATGCATGAATTTATATTTTCTATATTCTTTAGAAAGGGTACAAAATTAAGTAAAGTACAATGCTATTAAATTGCCATTTTGGTTATTACTTTACCTTATTGCTGTATATAAAATAAGGTGTTTAGAACAGAACAATGTTTATTGTGTACCATGCATCAATCATTGAGTTTACTTTCTTTTCCCACTTTTTTAAAATATAAATTTCTAGGTTGAGTTTTTTCTCTTCCATTCTCTCTTTCTCTTTCTCTCGCTCTCGTGCTCTCTCTTTCTCTCTTTCATGTAGGTGAAAGGTAGGTAGGTGAAATATTTATTGGTTGCTGTATCATCTAATACAACAATACCGTGCTTTACAATGTATTTACATATATAGAGCTGACAATAAATCAAGAGTACAGTTAACATAGCCTGACTTAAACGTGTATTAAAAGTGTATTGAAAGTGATGATACAGAAGGGCTACAGCCTAAGCATAGCTTGATTTCCTTGCAGCCCCTTTCTGCATTTGTATCTTGCTGCTGTATGGGTGTCCTTATAAAAGGAATCCCAATTGTATTGGTAAATTACGCAATATGTAAATTTCATTTTTGACTACTGTACACACTATTTAAAAACCCATTTTCTCTTCTGTCACCTGACACCAAGAATACGACCAATTAACTTCGCATGACAGATTGCAGATAGTCTGATTTAAGTGTCAGTGTCACAAACACGATTGTCTCAAATCATTGGATGGGTGCTACATATTTTGGTTCATGATGGTTTATCAAAGATCGGAAATGATTCGGGATTATCAGTTATCTAAAAATACACATCACTTAAAAGCTTATATTCTCATCTTTCATAAGATAAAATAACCGTCACATATATGACTGAGCAGGCACAGATGCATAGTGCGTATTGGCATAATTGCTCAGCTGCCTTATTCAGTTTCCTCAAACAAAATGTCAATGTGCCTAGGATGCCACATGTGCTATCTGCTCGGTCATGCGTGATCCTTCTATCATAATTATGGTGTCATAATTATGAAAGAAGAGACTTTGAGTTTGTTTGTTTTCTAGTGATGTGTATGTTCAATAATTAACCATCCTAAATAATTTCCTATCTTGTCATAATTATGATGAACCAAATTTGGCAGCCATCAACTTATTTTGGACAAATGAGTTTCCGATACTGCCACTTAGACTGTCTGAATTCGGTCATGAGGGATCCATTGATCTCGTTTTTGGTGCACAGTACAATAAGATAAAATGAGCTTTTCAGTGATGTGTAAAAAATTATTAGGAATTATTTAGTAATTTACCCATGATCCTGATTTTCCCTTGTTCAGGGATACCCTGTATAATAGACCTGTTTACTAAGTGATTCAAATGTTATGCATACTTTTGAAACAAAGGTTGTTCTTGACAACCTCAAAACTTGCCAGAGGCTTGCCAGACATAGCAACAAGTAATGTATGCAAACTGGATTCCAAGTATTGTAGTTCATTCATTAATAACAGGTTACTGGAATACCTCGTACGTCCCCAGGAAAGAAACATCCATAAATTTGAATCACTTAGTAAACAGGTCTATTGCTTGTACATGACCTTTTGTGTGGAGTTGATAACTCAGCGTATTCAATTTTAGATTACATTTGATTAACAGTGTGTATCCATGTATTTCTAGTCATTAGTATTTGTAAATATGTAATATTTCGTATTTATCTTGTATTCATGTCAAACAAGCAAACAAAACAGCAAAATATTAAATATGCATCTTTGGTGGTGATATAAGGATAAATATACATGTATGTTGAGGTCTGTGAAGTATCGTGGTCTCTTGAAAAGTTATAATTTGTGTGGAGTTGATAACTCAGCGTATTCAATTTTAGATTACATTTGATTAACAGTGTGTATCCATGTATTTCTAGTCATTAGTATTTGTAAATATGTAATATTTCGTATTTATCTTGTATTCATGTCAAACAAGCAAACAAAACAGCAAAATATTAAATATGCATCTTTGGTGGTGATATAAGGATAAATATACATGTATGTTGAGGTCTGTGAAGTATCGTGGTCTCTTGAAAAGTTATAATGATAATGATTAAGATCATATTGATAATAATTATAACAACAATAATAATCATATTAATAAACATGATAACAATGATGAAATTAATTGCGATAATAGTAATGAAAATACTAATAGTGATGGTGATAGTAGTAATAGTAAAACTGATATTGATATTCACGGTAATGATAATAATAGAACTGCAATTATCATTACTATCTCAAGCTTCAGATTATTCAGAACCTCTATCACGCTGTTTTTTAATATCGTTATGATTGGTTGGTATATATTCTTTATTATGTACGTGCCTGTCGTTTTGCATTTATGTACATTACCGTAAATTGCAAGTTAAAGGAAAGGTTGAGTTATGGGAAAGATAACAAATAAAAAATATATTTTAAAAATTACAAAAATAATGAATGAGCTTTCTCATTCATTGTATGTTAGTTTGGAAGGTTATCGTAGAAATGTCCCCTGAAAAGGATTGCTCTTCAAATGCCCTCACATTCAAAATATGACAAGAAACAGCTGAAATGTTCGGGCCGAAAATTTGTGTGTAGTCCCATTTACACAATTTTGTGTGCAGTGCATGTGACTCTTGGCAGGATTGAGTCAATTTCCTATCATTTTGGTGATTCCATAACCTTACAGCATACACCAATTCCTTTGTGCTATATAATCATCCTTTCTCAATTGCTTTGAGACAGTTTCTTTCACAATTCAATCTCATGACCAGAACTCAATTTTATCTTTAACAAGACAATTTCTATGTATGGAAAATAAAATATTGAATTGAATTGAACTTAATTCGCTACTCTATATATACCAGCCTACTTTGGGAAGCATTTTTTTTCCTCCATTTTTTAAAAGCATTTTCTAATAGGCAACATTTCGTCAAAGTGCACTCTCAGATGTTTTGCCTCACTCTTTGCTTAACATTATTCCCTTTGTACTGTTTCATTCAAGATAATAACTACAATATCTGAAGTTGGTTTATGTGCAAGTGCATGGGTTGTGCGTGCATTTGAGGAGTTCTTTGCCTGCCTGCCTTTCATCATAGGGAGAAGCATTTGATCTACCAGAGAAGCTAGAATTTTCAAGTCAAGATATATCAGAGAAGCTACAAAAAGATTTGTCAAGTCAAATTGTGGCTCCTCTTAGATAATGAGGAAAAGGCTCTTATCATCCAGTTCTCAGTGAGATGGCTACAATGCTACCCGTTTGGAGTGGGGAGCTTCTGTGTTGACGATAAAGACAACTAGGTGGCCTCGGAACTGTGTGATCTTGGGTTTTCTCTCTTGCGCCGAACACTGCCTCGGGTCTGCATTTTTATCGCTGGTTGATTTACATCACATGTTCTTTCTCCAAGACTCGCGGTAAGCCCTTTTCTTATTGACACTGATTATCAGTCTTCAGGACTGGAAAGACTTATCTCAGAAGGACAATTAAAGACTACCGGGACAATCGTCATTGATATTTTTTTTCGAATGAACTACAACTAAAAGAACACTCGAAAGCGTTATTCTTATATTTTGTTGAAGGCCTATTGTATTATTATTTGTTAAAAAACTTTGCCATTGTCATGTTGAAATTGACCTCATTACTGGATAATTACAATGAACCTCTGTACTTATAAATATATCTGCATATATATTTCTTTGATGATACCCATTCATATTGATCCCATGAATGTAACATAATGTTTACTTCTAAAGGTTGTTACCAGGTAGCCGGCGTACCGACATAGAGTGTTATCATTATGTCAGTCTTTCAAGTTTGCATGTTTTGTCTCTTGCAGTAGCCTGAAAGTGGGGATATGTTTAACTTTTAATTCAATTTTCCATAAATAAATAGCAACATGAACTATTATAATTAGTGGTCAAATGTAATTTTTAGTGTCAAACCTCTAATCTTACATGCACTTTAGTGTTTTTTCAGGGCGTTCTGACATCCCCTTTCCTGATTAGAAATGTTGTCTGTCTACTTTTTTTTTGTGGTGTACAGGTAAACGTCTACCTTCTGACAAAATTTGGTCCATTGGATTTAAGAAGGGAAATTTTACCCTTTTTTTAGGGGCGTCTGAGAACTCGATCCCGACAAAAGTTTTTGTCACTTTTCTATGTTTTGTCCAGTACTGCTACTAATTCCTTATGATCAAATGTTGTGCTTTTTTCGGTTTATTGATTAAAAAAACATTGTAAAAACAGTCTAAAGACTACTACATACAAAGTTTACCTGGATGCATAATTGAAAAGATTACATAAAAGAATGCAATACATATCGGGAACAAAAAATTAAATTAAGGGAGAATAACGTTTAAAATAATTGTTTAAAATATTGCACTTCTAATACAGATTAGCGCAAACAATTATTTGCAATTATAAATTAAGGACAGCATGGGGAAAAGGAAAAGCTTAGGAAGAAAGAGCAGGAGTCTGTTGAGAAGGACAATTATGAAATTAATTAAAAAAAATATAAATATTAACATAAATATGCTATTTCATTGCTTGTATTATTTAAATAACATAATGGAATGTTATTAAAGAAGAGAAAGCGTTGGATTAAAGATCATAATGTATTCCAATAATCATTGTTATGTATGTCTGTCAACTGAGAACGTAAACAAAGATTATAGTGAAATCAATAAAAATGAAATGTGAAGCGTGAAACTTTGATAAGAAAATTAATGGAGTCAAAAGGGGCCTGAGCTTTTGATCCTAGCAGAATCTTCGTCAGAGGCAAAAAGACAAACATAAAAAGCAAGACAAGCATATATATAGACTACAGACACAAAACAGAGTACATGTAACAGGAACTGTAAGGGAGGAGTTGTGGACACAAAACAATGGGAACAAAAGGGGAGTGTGGGGAGTCAACATAAATTATGATTAGAGAGGAATACATAATTATAATAAAAGACCTGGGTCTAAGAATCCAAAATAATGTGAGAATAGAAAAGCACATTTTATGTAGGCGATGCAGTAAATATTGGCAGAATCTGAATAAAGCAGGACTACAAAGTCACGTACGTCAAGATGAATAAAGAAATCGATTATGGGTTTAAAGATCACATTGCAAGAAAATTCCATCAAAATAAATATTGGCTTAATACTTATTATTGCATAGATGGCATAAATTATACAAGGTTATCCAAATTCAACGCTTGGAAACATTTGAATTAATGATTATTATCAATTATAAAACGGTAAAATACAGCCCCCGATATAGCAGCTGAAGAGCTCCTTGTACGCTGCTGAGATGTGTCACGACACACGAAGTACCAGTCCTGTCTAAGCAGACGATGTCCCATAACATCTTACACATTTTTCAATGCCTGTTTTGTCATCTCCTGTTCACTTACTCAGTCTTAATGTTAGTCTGTTGCCTCACTCTTAACTGTATGGTATTATTTTGATGAAAAATGCAGCGTTAAAAAAATAAAGGAATCAGTCACTTGTAAACAAAATAAGACGCCATTGTATTTTCAGCTGCTTGCACCGGGGCATGTTCAAGAGGGAACGAATACAATCTGTGATATTATTCGGAGGGCTTTTCAATTTGAAAATGGGGTTTATTTCATTTTTGGTAA
This sequence comes from Heliocidaris erythrogramma, assembly GCA_025617745.1. Classification (NCBI taxonomy): domain Eukaryota; kingdom Metazoa; phylum Echinodermata; class Echinoidea; order Camarodonta; family Echinometridae; genus Heliocidaris; species Heliocidaris erythrogramma. The sequence continues at coordinate 24,755,219 of CM046856.1, forward strand.
TTTGATAGGTGGTGGTTGCACTTGAATAAATCTTGTATAAGTACTAAACGTTCACTGTCCTAACAAATTCCTTTTTTTATTAATCTGTGGGAGAGAAGGCACACAATAAAACTAACAGTAACAAAGTCAAAATGTAATTTCACAAAGGTTTAATAACGATCAAATAAGACATAATATATTCAGTTTATCATATAAACTAATGAGCACTTATATATGGTTATGATTACAATTAAATATTAATAACTGAATTAAGTTATGGGAAGGCGCTGTTTATTGAGCGGAAGGCCGCCGCTATTTAACTAAGATTGGCACTGTTTATCGAGCGGAAGGCCGCCGCTAAAAAGTTACCTGAAGAAACTGATGGAGTGATGATTGCCTTGACTCGAACTGGTGTGGATGAGGCAGAAATGTGTCGAAAAAGGTGGTTGGTGTTCACGAAGTCTGGACGTGTAAACTGGTGCGGAGCAACACTTCGTAGTTCGGTCGAAAAGTCAATTGAAAACTGGTTCGAGTTGCATGGTCGCTCGTCGGCTAACAGTGGTGGTCGGCATTATCGTTCGACGTCGAACACGACAGGGATAGTTCGAAAACGTTGAACTCGGCTGACGGTTGGATAACAATGTCGTTCGAGGTTAAACACGACGAAGGTAGTACGAAAAGATAAACGTCGACGAGAGCCAGATCGATCGATGAGAGCTCGTGCCAGGACACATGTCTACTGGCGAAGTTCTAATAAAAGTCTCTGCCCGTAGCGAGTTGATGCAGGAAAACTAAATTAACTCATATTGAAGTGTAGTACTCGTGAAACGCATCCTTTTCTCTATTTAAAATCATTTCTGGTCGAAATCTAAAAAGTAGGCGAAACTGAGAAAACACGTGATGCGATTCGAGAAACAAAAATCAGTAGATGTGGTCTGGGCGAGATCAGGCAGAAGAAGGGTTATTTTTAGCTCGCACTCTGCTTTTATATGACCTAGTGGTGTCGAATCGACACCGCTCGGATCCAAAATTGACCAATAAAAACAGAGATTGACCGTTTAAATCATACATTAGGCAAATTAGGCAAAGAAGAAATCGGAAAATACGGACGTAGAGGAGATAATGGAAAAACACTGAAATGGGCATATAAAAAAGCTTACTGGATACTGGGGTTAAAAATACTACGCCATCTACGATGTGGTAGACTAGCTTATAGTACAGAGTGGTATAGCAAATGAATGAGTATACGTTACTAATATTTTTTCTTAGTGAATTAATAAATTAAAAATACAATGTATAGCCGCTACAACGAACCCCCCTGTAGACCCGAGCTTGCGTACATGTAAGCATCCGAGGGGCGATAACATTGGAATACAAATAGTTGAAAATACAGAACAGGTCACACAATATGGTAGCATGAATACTAATCACGTTACGAAAAACAATCTTAGTTAAGACATCAGCAAAATAGTGCTCTACGGATTCAAAAGCAACCTTACGACAAACAAATACTGTTGATATAACAGGCAAAAGTGGCAAGGTCCATACGTAATCAATGGTGATGACATAAAGACCGAATGTGAACTGCACGAATGAGAATAGTACACCATAAAATAAATTACAGTCATATATACCCTGGTGGTGTCTCATGAGGATAGATATTCATATATATCATATGCAAAAAAGGAACATGGTAGCAATGTACTGTAAAAGTAAGTAAACCAGTAATGCAATCTCTAAACAAATAATATACAAAATCAGGGTGGTCGAGAGATGACAAAATACCATAAGTATTCTGAGCACAGACAAAGGCATGTGCACTAAATCCCAAGTAATAGTCCTTCACATAAGCAATAAGGGAATAATACACCGATCTACACAGACAGGGACTGAGGGAGGGGAAAAAAATGCAACCCTATCCTACGACCTGCCCATAACGCGCGGGAAAGTGTACATGTCGGCCAGCGCGCGTAACACGCACAGGCGAGTCGCAGGGAGAAGCAGGTGTCGGAGCACGCGCTGGGGGCAGGGGGACAAGGGCAGGGGGACAAGGGCGGGGGAGGGTGGCGAGCCGCGGCGGGTGGGGGCGGTGCCTGGGACGGAAACCTGGCGCGCATCGTGAGCAGGCTCGCTCACGTCAAGAAAGGCGGGTTTTAGGCGGTCGATGCTGACGCTGGTAGTCTTGCCATTTTGACTAAGCACAAAGTATTTAGGCGTGCGGCGAATTACCTTGAACGGGCCTTTATATGGAGGCTGCAGTGGCTTACGTACGGCATCAACACGGACAAAGACATGGCTGCTAGTATCCAGCGACCGGTGAATGAAACTGAATTTCGACTGCTGGCGCGTGCCAGTCGGGGAGAGGGCAGACATGTGCCGGGTAAGACGTTGCGCGTAGTCAGCCGGATCGGGGGAATGCAAAGCTGCTGGCGCAACCATGTGCCCGGGCAGACGAAGTGCCGTGCCGTAAACAAGCTCGGACGAAGCGCAGCCCAGATCCTCTTTGACCGACGCTCGAATACCTAACAAGACAAGGGGGAGGGATTCGCGCCAACGATCTGGGGCATGTTTGGCCTTAAGCGAAGCCTTAAGCTGACGGTGGAAGCGTTCCACCATGCCATTAGCTTGTGGATGGTATGCGGTAGTGGCGATACTGTGACAGCCTAGCAGGGCGGCCAACGCTGCAAACAATGCGGATTGGAATTGCCTGCCTCGGTCGTGCGTGATGGTAGCCGGCGCACCAAACCGGGAAACCCAATGTTCCACCAGCGCCGTGGCGACAGTCTCCGCGGTCGCGTCGGGCAGAGGGATGGCTTCGGGCCATCGTGTAAATCGATCAATGATCGTCAACAAGTACACGGTGCCTTTGGAGGGGGGCAAGGGTCCCACGAGGTCGATATGAATATGCGCAAAACGCGCGTCTGGGTGGGCGAAAGTGCCAAGGGGTGCATGAACATGGCGCTGCACCTTGGCGCGCTGGCACGGCACGCAGGTGCGCGCCCAGTCGCGCACGTCGACGTTAACTCCAGGCCAAACAAAGCGGGCGGTGAGCAATTTCCGAGTCGCTCGAATCCCTGGATGTGAGAGGCCGTGAATGCTGTCGAAAACAGCGCGGCGGTGCTTTGCCGGGACGAATGGGCGTGGGACTCCCGTGCTTACATCGCACCAAATGTAAGCATTTCCTTCGGGAAGGAGTACCTTCTCAAATGTCAACGAGGAAGTATCATTGCGCAATGCTGCTAATTCATCATCATGCTGCTGGTCCGCGGCTATGCCACGTAAATCACAAGCGGGCGGGGCGTGGACGGCAGAGAGAGGGACGCGTGACAATGCATCGGCCACGCTATTGTCACGACCGTGGACATGGCGTATGTCGGATGTGAACTGCGACACATAATCCAAATGCCGTATCTCCCTGGGGGAGTGGCGGTCAGGTGAGGACTGCAGCGCAAATGTCAAAGGCTTGTGGTCTGTTAAGACATAGAACTCGCGTCCTTCCAAGAAATGCCGGAAATGACGGACAGCCAAGAACATTGCCAGGAGCTCGCGCCCGAATGTGCTGTATCGCGTTTCCGCGGGTTTTAAGCGGGCGGAAAAGAAAGCAATGGGTCGCCACGCGCCTCCTGACAATTGCTGAAGCACGCCACCAACAGCGGTGTCGGAAGCGTCGACTGCCAGGCTTGTCGGGAGGTCCGACGACGGGTAAACCAACATTGCGGCGTCAGCTAATGACTGCTTGACGGCGTCAAACGCGGTATCGCATTCGGGGGTCCACGCAAGCGGTTTGCGTGAGCGTTTTGGCTGTTTCCGCAACATGTCAGTCAAAGGGACTAACGAGGCAGCGCAGTCAGGGACGAATCTTCGGTAGAAATTGACGAGACCTAAGAAGCCGCGCAGCTGACGCAGTGAAGACGGACGGGGAAACTCGCGTACAGCTTGTACTTTCTCCGCAAGTGGAGCGATGCCTTGGTCACTCACGCGATGACCCAGGAAGTCGAGTGCTGCCGCGCCGAACTGGCACTTTGCGGGGTTGATCACGACGCCAAATGCGGACAAACGAGCGAAGAGCTGGCGGAGATGCTCTCTGTGCTGCTCGTGATCGTCGCTCGCGACGAGCAAATCATCAATGTACGCGTATACAAACGGTAGATCACGCACCACACGGTCGATAAACCGTTGAAACGTTTGGGCCGCATTACGCAAGCCAAATGGCAAGCGTGTAAAATGAAACAAACCAAATGGCGTTGTGATAGCCGTTTTGCGTTGGTCATCTGGATGGACGGGTATTTGATGGTACGCACGTACCAGGTCAATCTTGGAAAACACGCGTTTGCCTTCAAGGTGGACGGAAAAATCGTGCAAATGCGGAATGGGGTACCGATCAGGGATGGTCACGCGATTCAGCGCGCGGTAATCCCCACACGGCCGCCAATCGCCGGTCTTTTTGGGGACCATATGCAATGGTGAAGACCATGCGCTGTCGGAGGCTTCGACGATCCCTAGCTCCATGAGATGAGCAAATTCATCCTTGGCTACGCGGAGCTTACCAGAATCTAGGCGCCGGGGTCGCGCAACAACGGCTGGCCCGCGCGTTTCGATATGATGAACCACATCGTGTTTCACCGGGCAGTCTCTGTACAAGGGCTGAGTAATATCCGGAAATTCAGACAGAATCTCGTCATAGCCAGGAGATTCCGGCCGGGAAATCGTGAGATTGAGCGAGGAAAAGGCAGTTGCGACACCTGCGACTGACAGGCTGGTGGAGGAATCTCGAAGACAACAGGCGCGGAGATCAACCATCAAGCCAAAGTGTCGGAGAAAATCGGCGCCTAATATAGCGTGGGAAACGTCGGCAATCACGAACACCCAACGAAATACTCTGCGCAGCCCTATCCGAACAGTCATGGAACGCTGACCGTACGTTCGAATTGGTGTTTTGTTCGCTGCTTGCAATATCAAAGGGAAAACACGTTTACGGTCGGAGGATGTGGGCGGGATAACGCTGATCACTGCACCGGTGTCCACTAAAAAGCGCGTGCCATTCTGGGAATCGGATACGAAAAATAAGCGACCCGGTGGAAATTGACCAGTCGGGGCGGTCGCGAAAATCCGCTGGTCTAAGCGTTTCCCGATGTCGTGTCAAATGAGCAAGGGGGCCGGCACTTGTGGGCGTTGCTGCCCCACGTTTCATGGTACCAACAGTATGGCATTGCTTGCTGGGCACTGGCCGTTCCATCAGGCTGCGATGAGTCAGGCCCGTTAGCGGTCGTTTGCGAGCTAGAAGTAGGAGTACGGGGGCGCCCTTGCGGGCCGCGACTGCGGCTGCGACTCCGACTGCGCAGCTCTCGCTGCAAAGAGCGCATTTGTTCGGTTAAGGCGGCAATGTCGGCCTTTAAATCGGCGACGGCGGAATCCGAAGGCGCAGGGCTCGAAGCCTGAGCAGCAAGGACCGGCGGCATGGGCACGTCCATGATTCGATCCGCAAGGTCCGCTACCTGCTCGTTGGTAAGGGCAGTACTTGCAGTAGTAAGGATAATTTGCACATTCGCGGGGAGTCGCTGCACGAACAACTGCTTCAGAATGTTTTCTTCAAGTTTGTGCTCGCCAAGCAGTTGCCTCATTTTTCGCAAGAACTGGGAAGGCTTGCGATCCCCCAGTTCCAACTCGGTTAGCAGCAATTGTAGTCTCCTTTGCTCCGATTCGGAGGTGCGCCGAGTAAGCTCCTCCTTTAAGTGGTCGTAGGGCGAATCAGCGGGCGGGTGAAGCAGCACATCGCGTACCTCTTGCGCAATCTCAGGCTGTAAGGCGGCGACGACATGCGAGAATTTGGTAGTCTGAGATGATATGCGTCGGGTAGCAAACTGTGCCTCGACTTGGGCAAACCATATTTGAGGGTCCGATGCCCAAAATGGGGGCAATTTGATGGGGACCGGTGCCGATATCGGAGCTAGCTCGTCCGCGGGCGCTTGATCTGATGGGGTAGGCATCGCGCGCGAATAATCGAAGAGACAAGTCGTAGAATTGGGTATCAAAAAACTGTAAAAGTAATATTTCACTATATAGACAATCTAATTTAAATTAGCAGGCAAGCAAAAATAATAAAGGACAGATATAAGCAAACAAGGGCGGATTGATGTCTAAAATTAAATACAGCTAGTCTAGGTGTACACAATATATAAAGGGATATCCAAAAGAATTCATAAAGGTGATATGCTATGTATTAATAAGAGTTGACGGGTAACGTTATTAGCAAAAAGTATATTATAAAACGGGAACGAGGAACTAATCAAAGATTTAGAGTGGCCTTATCTCCACGCAGAGATCACCTCGGGCTCTTATCACGTCGGGGTCACCAATTTGGTAATTTGATAGGTGGTGGTTGCACTTGAATAAATCTTGTATAAGTACTAAACGTTCACTGTCCTAACAAATTCCTTTTTTTTTTATTAATCTGTGGGAGAGAAGGCACACAATAAAACTAACAGTAACAAAGTCAAAATGTAATTTCACAAAGGTTTAATAACGATCAAATAAGACATAATATATTCAGTTTATCATATAAACTAATGAGCACTTATATATGGTTATGATTACAATTAAATATTAATAACTGAATTAAGTTATGGGAAGGCGCTGTTTATTGAGCGGAAGGCCGCCGCTATTTAACTAAGATTGGCACTGTTTATCGAGCGGAAGGCCGCCGCTAAAAAGTTACCTGAAGAAACTGATGGAGTGATGATTGCCTTGACTCGAACTGGTGTGGATGAGGCAGAATTATGTCGAAAAAGGTGGTTGGTGTTCACGAAGTCTGGACGTGTAAACTGGTGCGGAGCAACACTTCGTAGTTCGGTCGAAAAGTCAATTGAAAACTGGTTCGAGTTGCATGGTCGCTCGTCGGCTAACAGTGGTGGTCGGCATTATCGTTCGACGTCGAACACGACAGGGATAGTTCGAAAACGTTGAACTCGGCTGACGGTTGGATAACAATGTCGTTCGAGGTTAAACACGACGAAGGTAGTACGAAAAGGTAAACGTCGACGAGAGCCAGATCGATCGATGAGAGCTCGTGCCAGGACACATGTCTACTGGCGAAGTTCTAATAAAAGTCTCTGCCCGTAGCGAGTTGATGCAGGAAAACTAAATTAACTCATATTGAAGTGTAGTACTCGTGAAACGCATCCTTTGCTCTATTTAAAATCATTTCTGGTCGAAATCTAAAAAGTAGGCGAAACTGAGAAAACACGTGATGCGATTCGAGAAACAAAAATCATTAGATGTGGTCTGGGCGAGATCAGGCAGAAGAAGGGTTATTTTTAGCTCGCACTCTGCTTTTATATGACCTAGTGGTGTCGAATCGACACCGCTCGGATCCAAAATTGACCAATAAAAACAGAGATTGACCGTTTAAATCATACATTAGGCAAATTAGGCAAAGAAGAAATCGGAAAATACGGACGTAGAGGAGATAATGGAAAAACACTGAAATGGGCATATAAAAAAGCTTACTGGATACTGGGGTTAAAAATACTACGCCATCTACGATGTGGTAGACTAGCTTATAGTACAGAGTGGTATAGCAAATGAATGAGTATACGTTACTATTATTTTTTCTTAGTGAATTAATAAATTAAAAATACAATGTATAGCCGCTACACATTGATCATTGACCCTTCTCCTGTGTATTTACAATCAAACGGTTTTAGTTATCAGAATCAGTTTCACTTTCCCTTTTAGAATTGTGTGAAATAAGATCATGTTAAATATACCAAACTCTTTATAATTTGATAAATAATTGCATTGCAATTACGTTCATTCATTATAGGACGTCGTCTGCTTAAGCAGGATCGATCCCTAGTGTGACGACATCAAAACATCGCTATATTTCTGGCGAATCCTCGGATATTCCAGATACTTAGAAGAGCTTTTATTTATGTTGTTTTTATAATCATCAGATACGCAGTTGACATAAAACTTATACGATTGCCATCTGTAAGCTTCCCAGTTTCTAGTGATACATTAATTGCCATATTTGTGATTTTCTTGCAATGTGATCTTTAACTGAGATTTGTCTTCAAATACAATAATAAATAAATGAAAATGCATAGGAACTGTATAAGAGAGGGGAGAAAGAGAGAGGCGGAAAAAGAGAATAGTGAAATTAAAAGAGGAGAGGAGAAAGGAAAGGAAGAGAGAGAGAGAGGGGGGGGGCAGAGAATAGGAGAGTGAAATTAAAAAAGGGGGAGGAGAGAAAAGCAAAGGAGAGAATGAAAAGAAAGAGGATGGGAGAAAGAGTTCAAACGAAGGAAAATAAACTAACAATACATAATCACAGAGCAGAATTGAGCAGTTCGGTTAAAGTAAGGGACTGTAGAGTTTTTATACCTCTGAGTTTTACAACACTGTAAGTCCAGAAGATGAGCATTTCTTAATAATAATAATAATAATAATAATAATAATAATAATAATAATAACTAGAGCCCTCGGAGGGGGGCCAGTCCGAGTACATGTGTCCCCCGAACCCGTCACCCATCCCCCATTTGAATCAATGTTGTGACTGAAATAGATAAAGTGGCAATTTGGGACCTCGGGTATCACTGCTGACAAATTTTACCTTTTTGTAAGTTTGTCATTTTTTAGTTGTTTTGACAGTACTTAACAAGTGTGGAAGTGTACGTCATGCCACTAAAGGTCATTAGCAGACATCTCTGAACCTTACTGTGTAATAAAATGACCTCAGAGCTGCACCTCCATGCCAAATTTGAAGGTGATCCGACAAGAACTGCAGCCGGTAGAGCGCTCACAAGAAAGTCTTTACTATTTTCTTTTAAACATGGTTACCATGGCAATGATGATCCTGCTCACACCAAAAACAATAGGGGTCTTCATCTTACCATAATGCACCTCCATGCGAAATTTGTAGGTGATCCGACAAAAACTGCAGCCAGTAGAGCGCTCACAAGAAAATCTCTGAGGCGGACGCGGCGCGACGATGCCAAATCCATAGTATCCCCGAACACTATAGTTCGGGGGATACAATAATAATATGAATTTATAACGTGCACATATCCGAATGTTTCGATCAAGGCGCAACAACAAATTTAATTTCTGCACCCACCCCCTCTCTTTCTCTTCCTTTCCTTTCTCCTCTCCTCTTTTTAATTTCACTATCCTCTTTCTGCCACTTCTGATGACGGACAGTCAACCTGTCCGAAACGTCGAGTCTTCTCCACTCTCAGCCTATTCATCTGGTTTACAGTCCTTTCCAGGACTTCACACTTTCAAGAAAGATTACTTCTACACTCTCTGAATTTCTATCTCGCCTATCCTTTTCTTCTCCTCTCAACTTTTCTCCACTTTCTTCTTCTTACTCAATAGACCTTTTCAGGTTTAACCACATGGTGAACCGTAAACCTTCTCCACGTTAACAAATATAATACTATGCAAAACATAGAAATAGTTCAACAGATAAACTACATGTCATCATTAAATCTAGGATCTTTAGACAAACAGATAAGTTTTCAGTAGTGTCTTGAATTGTTCTATATGGAATCTAATTGCCTCAAATACGGAGGAAGAGAGTTTCAGAGAATGGGTGCGGCCTTTGCGAAGGACCTGTCTGTAGGTTACCATTCTTGTCCTCGACACAACTAGTCTCGTGGCCTCCGAAGACCTCAGTGACCTAATTGACTAAGTTACTGACACCATCTCAGAAAGGTACTTGGGCGCCTGTCCGTGTAGAATCTTGAAGGTAATCAGACGAATCTTGAACATGATTCTCTTCTGTACCGGTAGCCAATGCAATTGGCGAAGAATATGACTTATTCGAGTGTACTTCCTAGCCTTAGTAAGCCCACGCGCTGCATTGTTGTGTACCCGCTGCAAACGAGAAATGGTTGAAGAGGGGACACCAACGCGTTACAGCAATCCAATCTAGATGTCACCAAGACATGGATGACATGTTCCGTAGTCTGCTTCGACATGTATTTACGAATTCTCCTGACATTCCGAAGGTGAAAATTTGAACTTTTGCAAATGGATGAATCATGCTTTTCCATGTTGAACAGATGGTCAAAGACAACTCCCAAATTCCTAGCTGAACCCGATGGAGAGATAACATGACATCCGATATTCAGATTGCGAGAATGAAAAGTTGAGTGACTGTGACGAGATCCCAGCACCATCATCTCAGTCTTTTCCGGGTTCTGTTTTAGGAAATTTCTTAGAGTAGAATTGTGTCTTGAGACATATTGACGGATGGGGGGTAGAATGTCTCAGACTTAAGAAGACCAAGTTCCAAACTGAAAATGAGATCGTTTCTACGTTCACACAACACAACGAGGGTAAGTCAAAGCGAGTAAGCTGCTGTATGTATGCGAGAGTAGATTGATACACAGTGAATCGAAGAGCACGTTTTTGTATTCTTTCAAGTTCATTTAGTTATTCCAGATCCCCAGACCGGTACACCAAACTCCAACAGGGGACGAATGTACCCTTATAGATAATTACAAAATAATGCTCTCCAACACCGGATTTCTTTAGAATGCAGAGAATGTACAGTCGCCGTGCAGCGCGTGAAATCATCTGTTGGACTTGATGGTCCCACTTTAGATCAGCCTCAGGTCGAATTGTTACTCCAAGGAGGGTAAGCAATTCGACACTTTCCAGAGGAACATAATAATCTAAAGGATAATAATCTAAAGCTAACTAGAGGCAATTAAATAATCGGTGGATGGTATATGAGACGATGTTTTGTCATTCTAAAGAAATTCTAAACTTATTTTAAAAGGAAACAAAGAGTAAAAAAAGGTTTTAATTTCTGCTTCCCCTTCCTCTTCCTCCCCCCCCCCCCTCTCTCTCTCTCTCTCTTTCTCTCTCTCTCTCTCTCTCTCTCGCTCTCCCAACTCTCTTCTCTCCCTCTCTCTCCCCCTCCTAGATTAGATTTAGATTTAGATTTTATTTCATTTCATTTCCATTTTTCAAAATAACAATGAGCAGTTAACAATGTAAAATTAACGTGGAGAAGGTTTACGGTCCACCATGGAGGAAAGGGAAAAAATTAATTGACAACGAAACTAAGTGCAGACACATTTTCAATCATTGTAAGCAAAATAAAAAGCATTAACATTTGAGTTTTAAGAAAAAAAATTGATGAAACAATGAAGATTACATTAAATTAATTATATGAAAATGAGAATGAAATTAAGTAATTAGGCTTTTCTTGAGCAATCTAACCAAAAGCCGATTGTGTTTCTGTACACGACACTAGCTTGAAGCCGAATGGCCAAAATTTGTCCTATTTTATAAGTACATTAGCATAATTTTATGGTACATCCAACACTATACGTCAGTTATATGTACTTTTACCGCTTTTGCGACCGACAAGGAAGACAAGTATTTCATCTGTTTGATTGATTACGCCAAGACGCCTTCAATTTTCATTTATAAATATAGTTAGTACTTACTATCAAAACTTGCTCATCCGCTCACGCTGTTAGTTTTTTATATCACATTATAGGTCCCTTTATATCACGTGTCTCATTGAACAAAATCACAAGAAGAACTGGGCATCGTTTCATGACCAACGTTGCCGACATCCAATTGAATTTTAATCTGTATACACGCGTTTCAATGGCATGTCGGCGAACTAAATGTACTTTATGACTTTTCGTAAAACGCAACCATGCTAATTTGTTTTTTGTGTTTATAGGGGTGCTCCAAAATACACATGAGCTTCCGAGTATTAAAAAATCATGGTAGTGATATTACCGTATTTTATATAATGTATAATCATTTTGTCCACTTCACTTTTAGGATTTTCATTTTCAGTTAAACAATACCGCATCTATTGCCATGGTAATTTATATTGCTGCCAGAACTTTAAGGGTACACAATGGCATTTTCTATCAAAATTCGATTGCAAAATAATGATTCATTCAATGAAATATCAATTTACCGTTTGTTTATAGGACACGTGTTAGTTAAAAGAAAATGCTATTTGGTGTAATAACATGAGCATGGCCCTCGTATAACAGTATTAATACCGATAAAGCTAAAGCTACCTTGGGTAAATTATTCCATCATTTCGTAGATCAAATATATATAATTGTATAGCTTCAATAAGCAAATAATGCAAATATAGACTAAAACCGTAATAATCAAATTAAAAGTAGTCATTTTCAAGAAATTTGCATTTTCTTTGCCGTTATTCGCTTTAAATAAAAAGGAAAAGTTTTTAATGATGATGATTATTGGTAAATGAGGTCGGTCAAAGGATACAGAAAAGTTATTATAATCTTGTTTCACAAGTGTCAATGAAGTGGGGGTTTATTTCTTCTATTTTTAATTCAATTTATTCCACATTCGATGAAAATGACAATAATAGAATACAATATACACTAATATTATTACAATAAAGACACAAAAAGTCAACAACAATAAAAGGCACAATATACAATTAAATAGTTATGAATAAACAGAAAAACATCTATCATTTTGTAATACATCCCATGATGTTAGCAGTTACGAACAACATAGGTCATCCAGACATCCAAGCATGCAAAGAGAGAGAGAGAAAAAAAAACATCTGATTTATACATGGATTTTCCGGGCCCTCCCCACGTCCCCGTGAAATCCTTTTTATTTGCACTCTTGAACAGGTGCAAAATATCACAAAAATATGATGAGTTGTCCATATAGTCGTAGATGGCGGTAGATAGCGGGCTTCTGCAGAGCCATCCATACACATCTAAGGCTATATTAAGTTATACTCTACCCACTATGGTGTTCGCCTCCAACTTATTTTACTCTGGAATTCAGTTTGATTTTTTTTTTTTTTTTTAGTTCTTAGTCATTTAATAGATCTACAAATATCTATGTACTACATTAAAAAAACATATCTATATATAATTGATTTAAACTTCAACTGAATCGTAATCAAACACGATTACACCAGATTGTTATACAAATAGAAACAATAAACAATATAAGTCTTTTTTATGTGATGATATATCAACACATTTAGGTATGAATAAAAGATCACGTTTCAACATTTATAAGAACAATAAAGGTATTTAAAAATATCAAGCAATTAGCATACAGTTGTGACATATTGCACTGTTACTATACAAATGTGTTATCAGATGCCAGGATCATGGCATTGCAATGAATTGTTCTAGAAAGAAAAGTATATTTTATTTTTTAAAATAGATATTGTTTCCATCCCATAATGTGATATCTGCAAACATCTATAAAGACCTTTAATAAGCAACATCAATATATCCTAAATTTCTTAGGAGAAAATTTGATTTGATTTGATTTGATTTTAATTATTTTCTTCTGCATGTTTCACATTTTACAAAGGTATAGGCACAATTCGACTTATTAAGTATAACAAATATAATTACAATCATATTCGGGGAAACAATGAGTATAAAATGAATAGGCGGTAATTAATCATAAATTAACCTTTGCGAACTTACTGATATTTTAATGAAAAGCAGAAGATGGACTCAATGCCGTACGCAGAAATTTTTTCCGGGGGGGGGGGGGGGGGCAAGATGATCGCTTTCAAAGGAACCCATAACTTGAAGTCTAAAACCCGATTAAAAAAAGTATGATTTTGAAATTTCTGGGGGGCAACTGCCCCCCCCCCCCCCCCGCTGCGTACGGCCTTGGATGGACTGTCACTATAAGCAAGTGCTTGATGATGTGGCAACCCAATCATTTTCAGATACTTATTATTTTTGCTGTGCGGAATGGATGACAAATTATATTATGACAATTATACTTTCCCCTTAGAATTATTTTAAACTGCATGATACGTTTTTGATGGGAATGATGAAATAAGGGGTTGGGGCTAGTGCAAAAGAAAAAAAATAAAAAAAAATAACTACAAGTGAAAATAATGTTGATAATGAAACTAGGAATAAAAAATTAAAGTTGATATGAGATTTCAGTAATCTAACTACAAACTTTAAGCTGATTCAGTGTAACTCGATAGCAATCTTTCTTTATTTCTAGCTTTAAAAGCGGTGAGGTTTTGACCAAATGTCGGATCGCAAACTAAATATTATAAAACATAAACAGAAAAATAACGTAGAATTCTATGATAAACAACCGGTGCAAGAAGAGATGAAAAACAGACAAATAATAGTTAAGTATCAAGCTTTAAATCCTTTGTAAGGAACATAAAGATATCATACTGACCCGTTGAAACGGAAAAAATGCCTGTAGCCACATTCATTTTGTGCTCATTGTAAAATTCGTGAATAATAAAAACTACTAGTATAGTAACCAACTGTCGGCGGCGTATATATGGGTTATGGCGCCTGGGCCAATCCTTGCTGGGCGCATACTTCCGTCGACAAGCTGTTTTATATACCCAAATAAATGGGTACCTGGAAATTGCTGGGGTAATAATAATTGCAGGTCTCTCAGGAAGAACAGCATTGATGCTGATGAGGCTTCCCTGGGGAAAGAAAATTATTATTGTTAGGCCTATATCATTATTATTATTATTATTATTATTATTATTATTTTATTAGTATTATTATTAGTATTAGTATTATTATTATTATTATTATTATCATCATCATCATCATCATTATTATTATCAGTATTATTATTGTTGTTATTGTTATAATTAATGCTATGATTATTAAAAAAATAAAATAAATTGTTCGGATACTATCGACAAGGAGTTATAGGATAACCGATCAAGTAGATTTGGCATAATACCATACATATAACTATCTAAATATCTTCGTCGAAATGAGGAGGGTAAAGCAATAGGCAACTACACCAACAGCGATTAATTTTTCATGGCGGGGGGGGGGGGTAACTATTTTCTTTTTTTGGAATGGAGCATAAAATAGTATGAATCAATATACTTATGAACTTTCAGAGCTTACAGTGTTCATAAGCGTCAACTTGTCATTCTTATTTTCGTGGTGTGCTCAGTATTAGGGTTACTAGCCCTAACCCTGCCCCCGGCCCAACCCCGTTCGTGTGGCTACACCCGCATACGGTAACTCCCAAAAGTAGTCAAATAACACCGATTTCAACAAATAAATCAAGCTCCTTCACTCGTGAACAGATTCTCATCCCGATAATTGATGTTATCATGTAAGGAATTACTCAAGCATACAAAAGTAACGGTGAACAGCTGAGGTCGAAACGGATTGTACACCCAGTCGTCTAACGTGAATACGATGTTTGGTGGCGCTACAGAAATTCTGACTTGTTATTTACGTTTTAGCGAGATAAAGATTATAACCTCTCGTCGGTGTGAGGACATTGAGGAGGTAGATCTAACGCATCTTCATCTTGTTTTTATCGTTTTATGGTGATCGTCAGGATTCCATACAGAGGGGGACTACACCTGCTATTCATTTCGTCGAATTTCACACCATTGGACTACACAGTTTATTCGGTAAGATGCAGAAATAGCCTGATGTTTGAGATGGATATGGAGTTGTTTGTTTCAGCGCAGCGAGGCGAGCCCTGTGATAGCTTGTTTGTACGCCAGCGCACACGGCCACGCAAGCATGTAAACTGTGTGTAGATGAATGGGCTGGAGCAGCTGATAATTTGATGTGTATGATACGAATGCGGATCAGTGTGGGGGCATGGTTCTGACACAGTGGACTGTTGTTTGTGTGTCATGTGTGTGGTCTCTTCTTGTTCTGTCTGAAAGCTCTGATATATTACACACATTGACAAACAATGTTGTTGGTTACAAATTAGTGAGACTGGATGTCCATAAGTCATGAAGTGTATGATGTCTATGATTGAATGACCTGATGACTGGCAAATTTGAATGATTTTTTGCTATGTCTCTTGTCTTGATAATGATAATTATAAATTCCTTCTGGCAAAAATTCAATATCAATTATCATTCTGATGAGGTAGCTGCATCAAAATAGTGAAGTTATTGGAGGATGAGCTACATGTATATTGTAGATAAGTTCTGAGCTGACTATTCATATAAGCCTACAAAGGAGTAGAAGTTTTAGGAAGACTTCCTTTTGTACATCATGTACTCCCCCCCCCCCCCTAAAATTAGGGCGAGTGTTAGGGGGGGTACGAAAGGAAGTCTGTCAGAAGTTTTAACCGTTATAAATTCAAATCCCCCCCCCCCCCCCCCCCCCCCCCCCCCCGCTTTTGATAAGTTATGTGTTGTACTAACGCCAGGGAGCTCCAGGTACAAATAACCAAAGTCGTCCTCGCCCATTAGTTTGCGATGCACCTAGTACCAAACTAATGGGCGAGGACGACATTGCCTTTGGCTTTGGTTATTTGTACTCTGGAGTTAGTGTTGTACGTGCCAGTCTTAGATGTACTGGTACATGTAGTACCGTCTGCTTCTTTTTCTTTTTCTCTTTTTTAGTTTTGAAAAAAATGGGGTAAATAAGAATCAATGTGGTAGCAAAAACATTTTTTTGCCTTTTGCCTTTCAGGAAAATTGGCATGTGTTCAAATAGACTGCTTCTGTAATGTATACAAATTTATGCACTTATCTCTGAGCACCTAGTGACGAGCTTTTCCATGAACCTGCTTTTTATAAATGAGCCTAAATGCTTGGAATCCAGTTTGCATACATTATTTGTTGCTATGTCTGGCAAGCTTTCAGGTTGTCAAGAACAACCTTTGTTTGAAAGGTATGAATAAAATTTGCATATATTACCAAAGCGGTCTATTGAACCCCGTGGTATTTTAATGTTTGGGGTCATGGAAACTCTCCTCATTCTCATTTAAATAAAATCTGAATTAGAAATTAGTAGTAATCTGTTTTTCTTGAGTGACATTGTAGGCTGTTATAATTTGAGATATACCCGTTTTTGTATTTTTGATTATCTTCTGATCTGAGATGGTAATTGTATCTGTGAAATTTAAATTACATATATAGAATACACTATTTAAAAAATTGTCACCATGGTCAGATGTTAACTACATTTAGAAGACATGTTTGGAGCTCCTTTGACATCTTTAAAGATTGCTTAAACATCCGTGTACAGTTACATGTCTATAAATAGAATTGTAGAGATTTCAGAAATTTTACCAGGCGAGTCCAAGAGCTCTATTTTGTTCCGTTATGAACCACATCTGAGACTTTAATAAATCTGTTCATTCTATGTTTTTGACAGACGCAGACATTTGAAAATGGTTCTTTGAGTGATTTGGTAACTTTGTAGAGGCTTGATAAAATCTGGCCTTACATGCTATCAGTGTATGTAATGTGTAAAAATGAAGCCCAGGAAAAAAAAAAGCACTTCAAAATCATGTGCTTCACAAAAGTAAACATACACACATGTACGCAAGTGACCGGAAATGCCAGACTCATTTTCCCCCATAGTGTTAGACTAAAGCGTATGGCCATACGCTTTCGTAAATGGGAGTATTCAGTCATAGAATAATAATAGCATTATATATTTGAAAACCTTTATATGCCTGGCTATTTATTTATCTTTCTGAACATTATTATACAAGACAGATCAAAATTCAACAATTTATTAAATCAAGCCTCCACAAAGTTACCGAATCCCTTTAAAATATATGTTCAAACACTCACAACAAAGTGTATCCCCTTTGCACATTTGTCACCAAGTAATAAAACAAACAAACATGAAGTTACATAACTTGAAATTATTAGAAATTCTTTTGAGTGAGATGAATAATGTTACATGTACATTACATTTTGTAACAAATCTGGCTAAAGATATCAATTAAAAGAAATATATTGAAAATAATACTTTAATACTGGGACAGCTGAGCTATCTCAAGTGGTCAAAATGGATAAACAACACGTACCATGCAGATTTCAAGTCTGTTGTCCAATATTCTAAAGAGTACTTGTGTTTTAAATACTTTTTCTGAACTTTTTTTTTCTTCTACAGATTATTTTTTTTATAAGATCTGTCATTCAACAGCGCCATTTGGAGATTGATGGCCAGTGCAAAAGGCTGATAATGTATTCTATATACGACTATATGCCATATATTTCACAGACATTTATTTTTTGCAAACTAAGACTAACCAGACTATTTCGCTATTAAATTTGGGATAAAAAATTCTCAAATATATAAACAGCTGGGACTGCACAATATTTTACGATGATCTCGCAAATGTAGGACTATGATATCAAAATATTGCGATATTGAAACACAAATGACTAGTACTAGTACACGAGATTGCATCAAACTAAGCTTTAGAACAACAATACCACGCGAGCAACAACGGCAGTGTAAAATTACCATAGAGCAATTCCTTGGGCATATTGTGTATCCAAAACAATTCACAGAAATAATAATCTTTGATGAGTTTTGACATTGTGACGTAATCTGAAACAGACAGCCACTACAATATAAACAATATTCAGTTGTAGACCGCAAAGGGAAAAACACATGAATATTCAGTAAGCTGCCTTATCTAGGTTACGAAAGTCATGAGGGCTGTCGATAAAAGTGCATACCTTGATACTATCAAAGTAGTAACTCTCCAAATATCATAATTTCTGTGCAATATTTTGGATACCTACATGTATAGAATTGTTTGCCAAAATTACATGTAGGTGTGTATGCCTTCACAGTAATTTTGCCTGTGGTTGTCTCTTGGGTGCCATTTTTTGGTATTAAAGTGACAGTAAGCTCATAAATAGTGCCATCTTTCAAAGGGATTTAATATTAAGTGTCTGTGCCTCTCAGATTCCCATCATGGCCCATTCTAGTTTGTAAGAGCTTAGAATGTACCTGCACACAATTTTCCACAATGCCAAGTCAAAAATAATAGATTTACATATGATTTGCATATATTATCCAAACAAGCTGTTTGTCAAAATTAAAAAAAAAATGCAATTACAGTCAAACCTGTCTTAGTGGCCACCTGTCTATAGCGGTCACCTGTCTATAGTGGTCACTTGGATTGCCTCCCTGTAGCAAGAAATATGTGCCTTAGAACCTGTCTATAAAGGCCACCTGTCTACAGTGGCCACTTTTTCTGTTTCCCTAGGGTGGCCTTAATAGACAGGTTTGACTGTAATTTTCAAATTATAATGCACATTTAGCAATCACGGTGAGATGGCGCTGTTCAAGTTCTACCAGTTTAATGCCACTTTAAAGCTTACTTTGACCCGATGGGTGTTGCCTATTAGCGCACAGCTATCGTTATGATTGTGATCAGCTTGACTTTCAACAGTTTATCCATGCTTCGATGCCTGCATCTTATAATGACAGTGACATCGTCCTAAAATTATTTATTTTTATTCCTTCATAATATTTTAGCAGGTTGATAAATTTGCGACCCACTCGCGATTCGCAGAGATAAAACCCCTGCGAAATACAGTATTTCTACCCTTAATGCATTAAACTGTTATTGAGAACATCAACACTACATGTAGTCTGCAAGGGCAGAATTCAATTTGACACTGCCAAAAAAAATTGTGTCTTGAGTGAAGCCTACATGTTATAGGGGCTACAGAGTGTTTTTTAAAGGTTTGGGGGGGGGGGGCTAATTTGATTTCACTTGAATGATGACAATTTTTAAAACTTTTTTTGATATTATGAAATGTTTACTGGCCCGTTTCACGGTTAGGCGCCACTTTTCATTTTTTTTAGGTTTGGGTCTCCTACACAGAATATGAGCGGATTAATGAAATGATTTGATATGCATATGTTAGGCCCCTATGGGGTCTACCTCCCATAGCATAACGAAAATCTAACTCCCAAGCATTTGTGCACAGTAGGGTGAGATGTGCCCAAATTGGACCTACCTGATGTCAACCTGGCAAACATACCTTTTTTGAAAACTGTGCCACTCCTAAACACACTCAGCTCTCACCTAACTGAACCAATATATGTTTGGTTGATGAGTGGTTGTAATAAATCATATTAGTGTTAAAACATTTTGATTCCTTTTTTATACATTTTTTTCACTCCAAAATTCCCTTGGTGGATGTGACAGTGTCCGTTCACATTTAAGCATCTACTTATAAGGGTCATGCACATTAGATATTTAAGGCATGTTTCATAAAAATGTTGTCTGAGCACATTTTTGGTTTGGTCGAATAACTGTAGAAAGTTTGGCTGTACCTCACTTCGATCTAATGCTATGTCGATAATTTGAAAAACGAAATTAAATGTCCGTTCACAATTTTGTCACGTCCACCAAAATTTTGGAATGCTATTACTTTTTTATGGTTTAGGTGACTTCAGATTTTTTTACATAGATTTTGGAGAAATGGTGAGCTACATATCCAATGAAGACAATTAGGCATTTCAAACTCAAGTTTTTCTTTTATGTCACAATACATGATGTCCGTTCACACCTGTCACATCCACCAGTCTATTTTTCCAGAATCACATCAGGATATATATCTCAGTACTTGCAAATGTGATCGACTTTAAATCACAGGAAATTTCAGATTCTATATTGAGCTGGCAGTTAGAATACAAAAAGAGATTGCTGCGTAATTATAAATTTACAAAAAAGTGAAAATGCTTAAAGTGGTGTGGCGGATGTGACACTTCCAGATGTGAACGGACATTTCGTACATTTCACCAAATTATTGGGACAGTTCGGTTTTTCTTTACACCTAATGGCATCTAAATTAAACATTTCTGGTCTTTACAATGTAATAGGAGTGTAATCAGTTTGTTTAACTATACCTATCCCTTTATTTTACATAATAATATTTTCACACAGTAAGGGTGTAAAATACATTTTTCGTCATATCAGATAAAGCCAAAATTCAATGTATTTTACTTAACTTGATACATATATGACATCTAAAAAGCTATAAATTTAGTATTATATTTAACATACTACCATTTCACCTCTCTCTTATAAGATGCTTTGAATACTATGCTGTTGAAATGTGTGGTGGATGTGACATTTTTCCATGTGAACAGACACATTGTGTATTCTCCATTTGCTACACTAGGTCCCCCAACGACAAGACTTTGAAAAGTGCCAACTAATTAAAAAAAAACTTTGGAATTCTCCTTTCCGGGCATCCGGGATCTTTCGTCGTCATTGCAGCCGCTGGGTGAAAACAATAGCTTGGCAATGCGTAGCAACACATTTGACTTTGCACACACTTTGACTCTATAAAAATGGTTTTCTTTTCTTCATCAAAATGCCGAAAATTTGCTGTGCCATAGGTTGTCACAACCACAATATGGTGCAGGGATATTCTTTCATTTTGTATTTTTCCTTATCGCGTTAAATAGTGCGAAGATGGGGAAAATGGGTCAACGCGATCGAAATCTGCAAGAAAAATTCAGACAACAAACGCTGGGAACCGACGTAATACGTTCGGCTCATTTGTTCGGATCATTTCATAATATATACATATCCTGCTGATATTTAGCTTCAGTCTTATATATAAATATAATAGAGCAATATAGATTTCAAAGACAGAAAATGTGCTTTGGGAACCAAAAACAATAACTCGCTCATGCAGCTGTTCACTAGTCCATATCATCAGGGTATGGGACTTTCTACAGTCCCACTTACTAAGTTTTGTGAAAGCTTTTTTTAATATATTTTGTAATTCCCTGAATACGTCATCAACCACTCCGACCAGTATGAGGTTATCCTGCCAGGAGTGAATTTCCGATGATGTTCGTTGTGCGAGAGTCCTTCTATGTGCATACAAATAAAATGCAATGGATTTATTGCATGCAAATTCTACGTGTGGGACCGAAGACGAAGTCAACTAATTGAGACGCTCAAACGAGCCTTGTTTCCACCCACAGAGGCGTTACTAGGGTCGTAGTTAAGAAAGTGACGTCACACTGGAAAGCAGAATTGTCTTTTTGAAATAAATATGTATTCATAAGTACTTTTAATCACTATCGATGAGAGAAAATAAGCAAACCAGATAACAGGAATACATTTAAACAAACTGCAATGAACATTTAATATCACTGTGTGACTTAGAAAATTATGGAGCAAATAAATGAAACATTCTGCCTTTACCTCTGACTAGTAGAATCCAGGAAAGTGATGGGTGAGTGAAAGGTTTCATGTAAGAGCTTTTTGTACCTACATGTACATGTATACTGTACCAGTGCAGTACATTCAGAATGCATAGCTACATGGTTGTACATGTAAGTGCAATTTCTAGCTAAGCAGCATTTGTATGATTAACATTGGAAATATCTATTAGAATCGTATTGGGCAATACACTTATTAAAGCATTCCGGTATTTCTAGCGTTTGCTACATGTACATGTATGTACATATATGTACAAGTACTGTTATACTTTATGGTGCTTTTACCACATTTGTGTAAAGCATCTGGAAAAACAAATTAGTGTTCTTTTATTCACATTTCATCCACAAATTGGATAGTACATGAATATGTGCTATTGCTATAAATTAATTTGCTTCTTGATAAAATATTAAATGTTTGAATTGTTTAACTTTGCGATTGTTGAAAGTTGACATTTGTATTCACATGTCATTTTTAAACACCTGCCAGAAGGATTTCAGTAATTCATACTAAAATTTGAAGAATTCAAAACTTATGGGCAGTGACCTGTGATCTGGGAATTATGAGTATTCTGAAGGATTTTGCTGAACATATTACTACTGGTTTATAATTAATTACATGTATGAGTAAAAGAAACACTGAACTAGCGAGTCTGTTCACTACAGTGTGTCCAAGAAAAAAGTTAAGTTGGAAAATTCTCCCACAATAACTGTTTCAAAATATGTTTAAGAAATTTTCATACCTGTGGATAGCCTACGGTCTCTTCTATCAAATGACACCAAAATATCCCACAATACTTTACGTCTGAGAGAGCAAAAGCCAATTTTGTGAAAGGGTGCAAAATCCAGTCTTGACAAGTATTGATATTGGCTCTGGCTGGTATCAGCTGAGCTGAGACTATGTACATTTAAAGGCTTAAAATTTCCATATTCGGATCAATAAAAGACAATTTATGAAATAACAGGCTATGTTCTCTGTATATCATTCATCAACATGTTATGCTTGAGTGAGCAATTTACTATTTTGCTGAGTGTTTCATAATGTTACTTTTGGTGAGTTTTTTAATTTCATCTGACTTGCTCACTTAACCATAAAGTATTGATGGGATATATCAGGAAATGCATTGAACAAAGTCTGTTCTTTCACAAATAGTCTTTCAATGACAAAAATATAAAATCTTGATGTTACAATGTATTTCATGACTCTCAACTTGGCTCATACCAGCTAGAACAACAATAGACATATTGTCAAGATTGGAATTTGCACCAATTCACAGAAGTGACTTTTGCTTTACTTATGCATAAAAATATTGAGAGACATTTTAGTGTCATTTGGTATAAGAAATTCTAAGCAAACCACATGTATGAAATTTTACTGAAAATATTTTGAAATATTTCATTGGGGAGACTATTTTCCGACTGTCAATTTCAAACATACCAGTCTGAACAAACACCAATTCTTGTCAAGTCTGAATTTTGCACCCTTTCACAAAAGTGGTTTTAAATCATTCAAGCGTAATAACTAGTCAGATTTTTTGGTGTTATTGTACAGGAGGGACCCTAATCTATCTACAAGAATTAAAATTTATTGAAAATATTCAAAAATAATTATTTGAGGAGACTATTTCCATCTGTTAACTTTTTTGGGGATGCACTGTATTGTAATGTCACATCCACCATGTTTGATGTCATTTACTATGAGATATTAACACTGCTACCAACAGAAATGCCATTTGTTGTGAATTCCCAGTACATACATGTATGTAACACTGCTGCTTGATCAATATTCTTGTCTAAAGGTTTGCATCAAGTAGTAATTGATTAAAGTGTAAAATATCTGTTCACATTTGATTTTGTCACATCCGCCACAAGGAGTTTCAGGCAGGCTACTTTTTAAAATAGAAAATCTTGTGAGCAGTGACTTGTATTCTAGAAATATGAGTATTCTTAGTGATTTTGCTAAAGATAAGTACTGGTTTAAATCTACTTCTCAGTAAATTAAATCAACCTATAACCGGTAAGTCTGTTCACTATTATAATGTCACATCCACCGTATTTGAATTCATTTATTCTGACAAAAAGTTACTCTGCGTACCAACAGATTATTGCTGTGAATTCTCAGTATACATTAAACTCTGCTATGCTTGATTAATATCACTGTCTCAGTTATTTGCATTATCATTAAGTATTAATTGATAAAGGTGGAAAGTGTCTGTTCACATCTGATTTTGTCACATCCACCACAAGTAACTTCATAACTTTACAGAATGCATAACCTTGTGAGCAGTGACTTGTCTTCTGCAAATATTGGTAATCTTGGGAGTATTGCTAGACATTATTATTGTGATTGCAGCGTAAAACTGAAGAAAACAAGGAAGATAATGTTCCGTTCACATGCATTATGTCACATCCGCCATGCCAGTTACCACATACTGTGAAAAATACAATCTATTTAAGTAATAAATTCCCATTGTGATTGAAAATTGAATTTGCAGACTGTTTAATAACTAATGATGGGCTCATATCTGTGTATTATTGGTGAATGTTTGAAATGTCCGTTCACATCTGGTTTTGTCACATCCGCACCACCCTGTGGCTAAAATTCTAAAGTTAAAAGACGAACATTAGCAATGTTACTATTAAGGATGTAGATGTCCCCCACCACAATCATCATCTCCATGGAGTAATACATATCCTCAATGAGGAAGTGTAAAATGAGAGAAACTTTTCAGAGTCAAAACCTTGTTATGATGCATATTTTTTCTTCACATTGCTATATTTTAACACCAAATGTACAGAAAGGCACAATTTTTGGAACAAAGTTTGCTTGAATACCACTTCATCATGTGAACATGTGATAATATTATTTGTACATATGGACCTATAGTTATATCTGTGATATTTAAATGTTGTTTTTTATTCAAATTTCCTTAAACTTCAAAGTGGCCATTACAGAGCCAGGTGTTATGGCATTAATTAAGCTCTGGCACCACATTTGCTGTTAAATTCACATTCCCAGGATTGAAAAATCATACTTCTCTACATTTCAACTAAAACTTGAAATTTTGATACCTAGGTTGACAAAAAGTGGCGCCTAACTGTGAAACGGGTACTCAAAAAAAGGAGAGGGGGGGGGGGGGGCTGCCCGTTCCACAGCCCATGTGCTACCCAGCATCCTTGTATAAGGTGCAATGTATAGTCTTAGAGCTCAGACCCTGCGTTACATGTTATGACTGACTAGTGTTGTGCCTGCAATTAAATTTGGAAATACTGTAATCTCAAAGTGCATGTTTGAGGAGAATGTTTACAAATGTAGATGACTACATTCATGTACTGTATATGTACTGAACCTTTCTTAGACCGACTGAGTGGTTTGAAGGGTGCAGATGGGATGTGAAAGGGATAACAGAGAACCAATCAACAATAACTTTCATGCGCAAAGTAAGCCCACACTCTGGCTCACAGACATGTTTTCTGTAAGTATGAATAGACGGTCTGCTTCTGACGTAGCATGATGGGGTTCCTGGTACAGCACAGTCTTTACTAATAGGTGATGATCATCCCAGGTTGAGTTAGGGGATTCTAGTTGGCCATATGATTTTGTCATTCTCTCTCCATTCAGTCATTGAATAGTTGCGTTCTGACTCAGCAGGGAGGCTACATTGACATGTAGAGACTCCAATGATATTAAATTAGTGCAACTTTCTGTTTGGTTTGCCACAAGAAACGATGACTTGTTGTGGCCTGAGTGCACCATGTTCCTGTTTTTCATACGTGAAGGCATGGGTAATTCCAAATCAAGAGTGTATCGTGCGAATTCATGCACATGGTGTACCGTATACATGTTGTTTATTTCCTAAGAAATGATTCATTTAAAATATGTGTGCCGTACAACATTAAAGGGAGTTTGGATGCACTGCATTTTATAGGCCTGGGTACAGGCTAGAAAAAAGTACTTCTACATGTACCTATAGATGTTTTTTTACAAACAAATTTAGCCTACATTGCTACTTAAAGGCCAAGTCCACCCTAACAAAAAGTTGATTTGAATAAATAGAGAAAAATCCAACAAGCATAACAATGAAAATTTCATCAAAATAGGATGTAAAATAAGAAAGTTATGGTATTTTAAAGTTTCGCTTAATTTCGCAAAACAGTTGTATGCACATCCTGCTCAGTATGCAAATGAGGGAACCAGTGACGTCACCCACTCACTATTTCTTTTGTATTTTATTACATGAAATACGAAATATTTTAAATTTTTCCTTGTTATAATGTGAAACAAGGTTTGATACCTCGCTGAACATGTGTAATTGCCATTGTTGCAACCTATACACAATTCAATGAGAGCTTCCTAATTGTGAAATCTGCAGAAATTAAAATATTCTATATTTCACATAATAAAATACATAAGAAATAGTGAGTGGGTGACGTCACTGGTTCCCTCACTTCCATCCTGAGCAGGGTGTGCATATACATGTAACTGTTTTTGCGAAATTAAGCGAAACTTTAAAATGCCATAACTTTCTTATTTTACACCCTATTTTGATGAAATTTTCAGTGTTATGCTTGTTGGATTTTTCTTTATTTATTCAAATCAACTTTTTCTTAGGGTGGACTTGGCCTTTAAGTCCTACATGTATAGAAGGCCTGCAGTAGATACAGTGTAGGCCGTAGTTAACGTAGTCCTATACTCTGTAGGCCTACTTGTAGGCCTATGAAAATACAATGTAAGTACTGCATTCTTCAACTTTAGTCCCATTTATCCTGTTTATATCTACAGTAGATTGACACTAGATTGGCAAATTTGTTATTTGAGAAGAAAGCTTTTGTGATCAAATGCCTGTTTTAAGGGGGTAAAAACTACAGTATAGGCATATGGGTTAGTCTCTAAGCAAGTCTACATGTACTTCATGAATCCATGAATACATGTCCAATTGTATGATGCAAAATTGCATGTTAAAGATAAAGTTCTGGGGAGCGTTTCATCAAGCATTTTATCAAGCATTTTGTCGGTGATTTTTACTGACAAATTTGCTCTCAGCCAATCACATGCAAGGATTTCAGTAGCTTATAACATTTGTCGGTAAAAATCACTGACAAAACGCTTGCTGAAACACTCCCCAGGTCATGAAATTAAATTGTGAAAGAAACTGTGTCAAATCAATTGGGAAAGGTTGATTATATGGCGCATAAGAATTGGTTTACACCGCTGTAATTGTAAGGTTTTGGAATCAACAAAATGATAAGAAATTGACTCAGTCCTGCTGATAGTCATATGCACTGCACACAGAAATGTATATATATGGGACTACACACAAATTCGCCCTAAACATTTCAGCTGTTATATTGACATATTTTGAATGTGAGGGCGTTTGAAGAGCAATCCTTTTCAGGGACATTTCTTCTATGATAATCTTCCAAACTAATAAAATGAATGAGAAAGTTCACAAATTATTATTTTTACCTTTCCCAGAACTCAACCTTCCCTTTAAACATTCATGATGGGTGCTGCTGAACTAAAAATGCCGTACCTACATTTTGTAATTTTAAAATGTTACATGCATATTTCACAAAAGAGGCCTGCCTACTCTGTAGGCTAAAGTTTTGCCTACCAAAAGATCAAATTATGCATCAACTTGCCCCATGCAGAAATACATCTGGATTTTTTATATTTCTATTTAGAGAGCACTCATAAAAAGAGAAGGGCAGAGGCGATGTGGTGACTTGTTTGTGTAAACGCATCCCCAAATGGCATGGAGAGGAAACTCTTGCTAGGATTGTTGTTGGAATTGATTATTTCCTGTGCACTGGGTAAGTCTTTACCACACATGCCTCAGACCTGATCAGTATGAAACTAGTCTTTGCTAACAGACCCTGGAAGCACACATATTTGTGATGTAGCTGAACTATGGAAATGACATTTCCTTGGCTGAATCATGAGTTAAGGATATATTAATTTAGCTGAAATTTAAATTTGATGATCCTGATACTCAGGCTATTGGCCTACGGTAAAGCCCAATTATTGGTGTTCCACAAGGAACTATATTAGGTACTTGATTATTCCTTTGATACTATGCACATTGACATCAGTGACATTAAAGTTGTGAATTGTATTTAAAGTACATGTACATGTATGTATGATCTGTCTTGTTTTTGCTTTATGCTATTATCTTTCTTTGAATGAATGAACAATATTTGGGATCTCATATTACAAAATACTGGAAAAGAGCAGTGACAGGTGCCATTGGACATGACCAAATAGCAGAATGTGGGTTTACTTTATTGACTACATAGGACTACATGTAGGCCTTATAATTGGTTCAATTGATTTCCTATCCCTGAAATCACAATATGTCTGAAGCATCAGTGAAGATACAAATATTTTCACTGCTTTGGTACAACCGAACCAAAAAATGATTCAAAACAACAATTAATGTCCATCATATTACATTAATGGCTGGACAGAAAGACTATCAGTTAAAAAATCTCCTCCAAAAGCCTTGATGTAAAGACAAAGTATGGGGTCTGAAGTTGAAAGCTAGCCCTGAAGGAGCTCCCCTAGGGTACCCTCAGGTGAATGTCAAGCTGTTTATGGAGTGAAATCACACTGAGCTTGAGAAGCTGGTGGGTGGGGAAGACAGAAAAACATATCAAAATACATTTTTCGAAATGCAGTTGATACTTTTGTGTTTTTCCACCTCTTGTTTCATTCAGTGTAGCACTATGCGTATCACTTTGCATTAAAAATATGCTTCAGCTTATATTTTTGAAACTTTAAGTAATATTATTGCCCCTGATGATTGGACCCTAGAATTAAACGAGTTCATGCATAGCAGGGTGGTAATACAAAAGCTCATCCCAAACAAAGCCCTGAATTACAAATCGTGAGACGGGCAAGTGGATAAACTTGGACCTGACGGAAGTCTTTGCTAGTTTGCAAATATGAATCTGTATGAAAAAAATAGGAGAACTTCATAGTCCATCCGCAGCACGTGATATTTTGCTTAACTACCATCATTTGCAAAAGTTTAAGACCTCCTCAGGATTTGTGGGTATTTCAAGCATTTGGAATACTTTCTCTTGTCTCATTGAATGATTACATACATGTATTAAACATGTTTACTACAGTGATCAGTAGCACAAGAGTAATGGTATACATGTACCAAGCCTATAGTTCAAGTATGATACATAGATTATGCCATGAAAATAATTGTATGTCTGAAAAATAAGTTTTTATTTATTTTTTCTTTCTTTGACTTATTGCAATTTGGAATAGTGGTCTTAAACTTTCGCAAATGATGTTATTATTCAGTGGCATGCATGGGAGAGTTTAGTGCTAGCATAATGAGAGATGTACATGTATGTATAGGGTTGTTCAACTTTTTGTTTTGTTGCATAGAATCTCTCATGTGGTTTGATTTTGGTCGCATTTTAAAGATGAGAATATGAAGTTGCTTGGCCAATACACCAATTTCCTGTTCATATTGATTCGGGGATGGATTCTGGCTTGGATATTGGCAAAATGATTTTTTTTTTTAAAGGAACTTTGCTGTTTTCACTATCAAATTAATCTTGCATCAACAAAAAAATGTTATCTTTAAGAAGAGTAAGGGTCAGGAACAAAAAAACAAACAACATATTTATGTCCATTAAAAAAATTTGAAAAAGCAGAGACTTGTCGATGTACTTCATTTTAATGTGAATGAGATCTCGAGTCACACAAAGTTTCCTTCTTGCTGGTCGAGCAGGTTTATTGCCACTTGGTCTAATGCCAACTGATTATTAGACCAAGTGGTGTATAGACTGAATGAGTTTAGACCAAATGGGTTTTAGATGAATTGGCTATAGATGACGAAGTGGTTAGACAAAGTGATTATTAGACCAAATGTTGATTAGACGAATTGGTGATGGACCAAGTGTTGTTAGACCGTATGATGATAGACCAGTTGGCTATTAGACCAGTTGGCATTAGACCAAGTGGCAATTTACCGTTGAGCATACTGGAATATGCTGAGCTACATATAGTTTCGATGCCACCATCTCAATATATACAAAGACCTTAGCTGTTTCACATTTTGTTGTAAACAGCATGGAAGACAAGATAAACTAAAGGTGCAACTGTTTCCAGAATACCAATTATCTCGGTAGTTTCTTCCAGTGCATGTAATTAGGATTACGCGCGTTAGCATCAGTTTATGCACACTACGCCTCCCAGTGGCGGATACAGGATTTCTTGAGGGAGGGGCTCAATATTCACAAAATCTTCTGACCAGCAAAAAAAAGGTCCTTAGTATTTTTCGGCCCCTTTTTGGTCCCAGGGGAGGGGTTCCCCTGGATCCCCCATTGATGCCTCCAACATTTCACTGCAGGGTATTAATTAAAAGATATTTAACAGAGCAAAATGGGAGAAAGGGTTCCTCAGAAAACCTACCCTTTTTGATGGTGAAGATTGAACAATATTAGAGATACAGTACAACAATTTTCAGAATACCGCCTCTGGCCTCTACAAGAGAGCCAACGGCATCCTGATATAAACAAACATCAAGCAGAGTCTTTAGCCAGCTTAAAATTGGTCAATCCTTGTTAATACCTAAAATTTTTGTATTTTTAGGGTAAATCGTTCTCCAAAACTTCCAAGAATACGTCTTTGCGTCAACTTCATGTTGACATATTATGTTTGGCTAATTTGGGAGTGAAGGCACACTCAAACAGTGATTCGGATCTTCATGTTCGCGCTCTGTATAGCCCAAGCTAGTTCAGTGAGCGAGGGGGGGGGGGGGGGGGGGGTCGCCTGACTCAGGATAATGGAGACCAAGAATTTAAACCTCAGAGTCGGACTACTTTCTCAAGAAAGGGTGATCAGTCTACATTTGATATCTCAAGTTCGAGCTTGCTCCAGCTTTTTGGGAACCACATTTGTGACCCATACACCAGACTGTCTCGGTCATTTAAAAACCACACTGTGGGCCGACATATTTGAACACCAGTATGTGGCCAGGACATCATGAGCTGTTGTTGTTCTATCCTGCAAAGTACTGCAGCGGAACACATGTACATGTACATGTACTACTGTACATTTGTGTAGGCCTACAATCATGTAGACTCAAAGTGACCTTATGAACCTTGTGAACTTGGCTTATCTACTGCACATGAATATGTCTGCTTGCCTGCCTGCCTGCCTGCCTGCCTGCCTGCTTGCCTGCTTGCCTGCTTGCCTGCCTACAGACAGTGCACAGCTAGGCTGAGATCTGGGGCTTGAAAACGAGATGTTGACATGTTTGGTTGGTCAACCAGATGATGATTTTCCCAGTAGAGTGAGTGTGGCAAAGATCTCTTCCCCTATGCTCCCACCCATATTTGCCATAAATAGCCCCTTAGCATTTACAACAACAAAAAAAGGATTAGAAAGAGTAATGATGCGCTAGGCCAACCACATCATATATGTACATGTACATATAGTTTGTGAGTGTTTCCTGGAGAGATATGTTTGTAGTGAAAGAGGACCTACAGTAGGCCTACAGGTAGTCTGTAGTCTGTGGCATACAGTAATTTGGGGTGGGGCATATGCCACCTCCTAATCAATTGCAGGAATAGAAGTAAACAGAGAGAATTAAAGAAGGAAAGAGTGGAAAGGCAACATAAAAAGAAGGTGATACAAACCCCTCTCACACCCTCCCCTCGATGGTCTTGTTCTCTAGCTCCGGGCCGACCCCCTACCCCGCTAATGCTAGTGCCCCCTGGATAAAATTGCTAGACCACTGTGGTGTACAGTACATGTGCACATTACATGTTGCAAGAAGGGCAAACCTCCACAATGTTGTACATGTACGTTCATATTTCCATTAGATTTCCCAGAATGCATGATCAGTGCATTATTCTAGTAGACTTTGAATTGTGTTTTTTTTTCATCTCTCAACTGCAGGGGAGCATTTCATCAAGTGTTTTGTCAGTGATTTTTACCGACAAATTTGCTCTCAGCCAATCAGATGCAAGGATTTCAGTAGCTTATAACAGTTGTCGGTAAAAATCACTGACAAAACACTTGATGAAATGCTCCCCAGTATAGCCCACATACATGTAGGCCTACAATATACAAAGAATTCAAGCATCGCTCTTTTCAACTTCAAAAACCTGAATCTTCCAATTTCTGGAGACTTGTTTTTATAGTTGATTTCTTTGCTAGAATGGAGGCATGGGTGAAGAGGAAACAAATAGTTTTTTACAAAATGTAAAACCTAGTTTTTACAGTGGAGAAAGGGGAAAATAAAAAAGATAAGGAAATAAAAAATATAAAAGAAATTAAAAATACAAAGAAACAAAAATAAGAGGAGCTTATTCAAGTTTTTTGGCACGTTTTCCAAAAATGCCAATATTTTATTTACATTGATATGCAGGTACATGTAAAAAGCCTGCAGAGTGAGACTAAGAATTCAAAGTTGACCTGCATATCATCTGCCGACAAATGAGCCATGGCTCCATGAAATTATGATAAAATAATATTATCTAAGCTATATGGCTGTGAATGAGGGTACAAGACTTCAGGACTTATTAGCATATTTTGATGTTCTTGAAATTAAACTTGTGCATTAAAGTAAACAAAAAAAAGTGAATTACATGTAAACCTGGTACAAAATTCATGAGCAAATCTTATTACTAGGTACAGAGTACGGAACAAGTATAGAACTATAGTATCCTATATGTACAGTGTAGTGTTTTATGTAGTTCAATGCAAGAAGAGATTTTGCATTCATTAGGAAAGAGCTCCTTGATCATAGCAATCTCAGGTAGACCTGTTTTTGTTCTGTTTTGAAAAGTGTGTGGGAAGCAATCAATTATGCTAAAATACTGTCCTGTATGCAATATAAATGTCAAGCAAATGGAAAAATAGAATCCTTTTTTACGCCTCCGCCCACCGAAGATGGTGCCAGAGACATTATGTTTTTGGGTTGTCCGTCCGTCTGTCAGACTTGGAACTAGTATGCATCACCATAGTGAGACGAACTGGTTAGATTTTTGTTCATGTAAGTCAAAGGTGACAGGTCATAGAGGTCATTATATGTCAAATTAATGTTTTTTAAAGCTTTATTATCACCATATTTCAACTACCATCATTTGCAAAAGTTTAAGACCACTATTCCAAATTGCAATAAGTCAAAGAAAGAAAAAAAAAAAAAAACTTATTTTTCAGACATACAATTATTTCATGGCATAACCTGTATGTATATTACTTGAACTATAGGCTTATATCATTACTCTTGTGCTACTGATCACTGTAGTAAACATGTTATGTAAGCATTCAATGAGACAAAAGAAAGTATTCCAAATTATTGAAATACCCACAAATCCCGAGGTGGTCTTAAACTTTTGCAAATGATGGTATTTTGTAATCATGACTAGGAAGAGATAAAGTGATCAGACTTTGGGGTTATACAGGGTAAGGTCGAATGTCAAAGAGGTTATTTAACATGTAATTTTCTATTATAGGTATTCCGGTTATCACATTATTTCAAGAATAGCTTGAGCCATCAACTGAATTTAGGTGGAGGCATATAGGAGACGCTGTCGCATTCATCTTGTTTCCTTTTTTTTGTCAAAGGCTCAGCAGTGGCCGCAATGTACTGTGACTTATTTTTTCTATTTGTGTGTCTCATAGTTTTAATGCTGAGATTTTTATTGGAGAGATGTATGCAAGATTTTTTTTTTTGCAACATGATTTCATGTGATAAACATACATTGTAAACATCTTCCAGGATTTTTCTTTTGATAACGACATACATGTAGTGCAGAATTAAACGATTCTCCCCATATACTTTTTGTTTACAATGCATACATATAATGAGCTGATAATCAAGA
Organism: Heliocidaris erythrogramma; assembly: GCA_025617745.1. Classification (NCBI taxonomy): domain Eukaryota; kingdom Metazoa; phylum Echinodermata; class Echinoidea; order Camarodonta; family Echinometridae; genus Heliocidaris; species Heliocidaris erythrogramma. The sequence goes on from CM046856.1 coordinate 24,789,043, forward strand.
GGGAGTGTTGTTACAAACTGGGGACGGTTCATGAAAACAAAAATATACGTATTCCACATACGCATCTTTTTCACAAACCGTCCCCACAGTTTTAAATAACATTCCCACTTGATTATGTACATGTACATGTACATGTATTTATCCTGAACAACATGTATATTTGCAGAATCGTTAGATTCTGTACTACATGTTTTTTCATTATCAATAAAAATCCTGGCAGATGTACATTACATTTAACCCCTGAAATCATCATTTGTAAACTTTTAAAATGCATTTTTCTCGAAATTTACTTTTGTCGCTGCATGCGATATGCCTGCCACCTAATGAAAATTGTAACAAATATATGTACATTGTACCTCTCTAGGTATACACAATGCATGATGTATGCTTTCTTTAAGTTCTGCCTGTTTTTCATCCACCTGAAGCGATAGCCGAGATTTACATGTACATCTCAGATTAGGCATCCCGTACCTACCCACAATTCCTTACACTCCAGCAAACAGAGCGGTCTAGATTTGTTGTTTACGTCTTATGCTTGCTGCAATCCCCAGGGGCCCAGTTAACAAGGCTAACCATTTACATAAATTACATTTAATTGCTATCTGCTCCACATCAGGTTATTAGCGCTTTAACTGCTTTGTGGAAATTAAGGAGACGTTATTGATTGGGCTAACTGGCTACATTGTAATGTAGCTGGCCGAGCCGCCATTTGGCCACTTTGGGTAATTTAGAGATGAGGCTGCTGCAGGGCTTTTGTTTTTTGGTTTTTTTGCTGTCAGGATTTAATAGAATGAAATTCAATTTTGGAAATGGAAAGGTGTTAGAAAAGAGAGAGAGACAAGTGATAAGTGTTTTGGAGATTCTGTATTACAAAATTAGAGCTACTGTAGCAGTCCTGAAGACAATTTTTGTTCTGATGTCTAAAGAGAGAAAGGGAAGATACATGTATATAATAAGCTCTTTTAGCTGGAAATACGTGTACATGTATTCTCTATCACGGTTGGTAGCTAAAAGTAATGCTGATTGAAATTGCTGATCATGTTGTTGTTGTTGATTTAAATCATTTTGTTGAATTACTGTATATGTAATGTGAGTGAGATCACCAATTCAAACATGATTTGAATTATAAAAAAGATCACCAACCTTGATTTCTATGATCAACATAAACAATGAACAACATAAAAGATGAGCGGAATAGGAATTGGGAATCAACAAATGTATGAATGAAACATCATTGTTTATATCATAATGCCATTTATCAGGTAATCAGAGAAGAGCCCCTTGCCAGTGATACAAGAAGATCACAAAGACTACTGTTTTAAAAGCAAACCATGGAATCTAGATTGATACCAAATAAGATGAAAACATTCAGACCCAATCGCTCCCTGAAATCAAGAAGGCTAGCTTGCTCATCTTCCAGTATCCCTACGTGATGAGAGAGATGTGGTAAAGGAAGATTTTTAACCTCTTTTGGTATTCCTCATTCCTCCAAAACAAGGTTAGACTACATCTCTAAGGCATCAGTTACATCAGCTTTGATAACTGTAAGAAGGAAAAAAAAATCCCTGGATATTTAAAGAGAAAGGTTGAGTTGTGAAGGTGAACAGTTATTTTATCAGACAGGAAAATTGATAAGAGTTGTGTATCTTGAAGTCAATTATTTTTTTTAGCAAAACATAGTACATACTATTTTCCATTATCCAAGTGAGTATTCAAAGTATTCATGGTCAGTTGTTGCCCGAATTTTGCACATTTCCCTTTTGGGCAAAATGCCTCTAAGCTTTAGATTGATAAAGAAAGCATTCAGTAATTTGTAGTGCTGGGACTAAAAACCGGGTACCCGGGTCCCGCCCGAGAGCATCGGGTCCCGGGTCAAAATATTACATGCCCGTTTCCCGAAAATAAGTATTTAATGATTACTCATGTATGTAACATGACAAGGCGGTAGATAACGTCGACCAGCCATTCAATATCTACATGTAAATATCCATGTAGCGCCCCACTGCAGTGATGCGCTTACGAGTTTTTCCCAGTGTTAATAGCTTCTTAAGGGTAAATATAAGCTTGTAATTTGTGTTATATGATTTTCGGGTAACCGGGAACCCGCCCGAAAAATCGTCGGGTTCCCGAATTGAAAAAATACCCGAAACTCCCACCCCTAGTAATTTGCTAGCCATACTAATCATAATGAAATTCAAAGAATCAGAAAAGTATTATAACAAATAGAGAAGAGGAAAAAAAATGATGTAGGAATCATTTAACTGTGTTTCAAATTAGCTATTCTTATGCAATTTGTAAAGTGTGTTCTGTTTTATAGGAAATATAGGCAGGCCTACATCTGTAAATGTTTCATCCAATAAAACTTGACAAACAGAATTTATGATTTTAAAATTGCCTGCTGAGAGAACCAGAAAGCACTATCTCAGTCTCAGGAAACAAAATATACCACAATCCTCTCCCAATGTCACTTTGAGATAAACATTTTCCCAGCAGTTCCCATGTTATACATGTACATGTCAATAGAGACTAATTTGGGGTCATTCACTGCCCCTTCATGGTTTGTAAAACTTTGCAATAACACTCCTTTGAAAGAGAAGGTCACAAAGTACTCGTAAAAATTGAAATGATTCTTGAGCTATTGTGCCCATGTTGACAAATATTTTACTTCAGTTAATGGTAGGCAATTTTTTTTAATAAAGAGAAGGTGATTGCAATCAGTGAAATGAATTTATTTTAAAAAAAAATAATAAAAAATTCCTGATTCCACATTACCCAAAATAAAGAAAAAATCATTCATGATCTGAAATCAGCAATATTTTTTTTTGGGGGGCCAACCATGCTACATTTAGCAATGAAACTTGAGGTTTTCTGTTGAAATGCTCTCGAAATGGAAATGTCACTTGAGATATTATATTACTTGGACCAACTATTTTGGCTGCATATTTGCGTAGATTCTATACATGTCTGCACAATACACTTGTATTTTCTATACTCAGCAACATGATTTCTTTTATTTTGTTATTGTTTTGATAGTTTCAAATGCCAAGACATGTTACACAATCTTTCCTATTTTATTCATAATCAATGCTACAGCAGTTCGCTTCTAGAAATATCACGAGAAAAGAAAGATTCTGAAACCAATTTTCAACATAATATTTAGATTTTATGAAATTAACTACATGTTCATGTACTAGTAAATAAATTACTCCTGTACTGTAAATCATAGATAAATAGAATAAAGAAATGACACAAACACACAAGTATATTGAGATACATATATGTACATGTGCAATATTGTTTTGCAATATTTTCTCGTTTATAAATTGTGAATGGGCTAGCCATTGAAAGAAAAGGGAATATGACTGGGAGTGCTAGCAATTTTGATTAATTCCTCAGGCATTATACTGAGATATAATTACCAAGAAGATGTGGAGAACAACTCACTACTTCTTACAGGATAGAGGCAAGGATTGAGGGGGAAATTGGAAATTGTATTTCACGCTTCTCTTAGCCCCGACTCGATTAAGCCAAGATATTCAGTTTGAGTAAACAAGTATGATATTGTCTATATGCTAGATACATGTAGGGCCTACCGTACTCCTCACACAATTTTCTTACTTGTGGTTGAATCAGAATGTACGTTAATAGTTTCTTGTGATTTGTTGTTGTTCAGATAATTTGCCAATTCTGTAATGGCTGCAGAGTTTAGAATCATTTTTATGAAATGGATGTCCTTGCACCTAAAATGAAGGGAGAAAAATGAGAGGATATTCTACTCCTTTGGCCACAGGACTCCAATCTTGATAGAAATGGAAAAGAAAAGAACAGAAAACCTAGAGAAGTGAAACAAATCACTGTAGTAATAACTATGCACATTATATATGAACACCGATTATCTAAATTTTTGAGTACCAGTACCCTACTCGTAGTCAGAGGTACTACATCTTAGATGTATAAATACATGTACACCCACTGGACTGTAACTGATGATGATTTTCCTTGAACACCGATTATCTAAATTTGTGAGTACCAGTACCCTACTCGTAGTCAGAGGTACTACGTCTACTTATAAAGTAGATGTATATTAAACATGTACACCTGCTGGACAGTAACTGATGATGATTTTCCTTTTACATGAGAGTTATAATTACTTTTGTCAATCATTTTTACCACCATGGTAGTTAATGTAGAATTTGTGAGGGCGCGATCAAAATGAGAATTGCATGAATAATACAGGTACATGTAGGACTCGGGTTGATAACAAAACTTTCAGTGCTTGGCATTCTTCAGTATTTTTTGCTACAGGTACATGTATGTTACTGTGTGTGAAAATGAAACGAATAGGGCAAACAAATCTATTCAGATAATCATAGCACAACAGCCCAATATGAACCATTTCCCATCGACTTATGTTTTTATTTGCTTAATCTGTTACGTGTTTGATTCATTTCTTGCCCTATTTTGTTGTGCTATTATTTTCATTTTTTTATTTTATTGCTATTTTAGAATTAATTTCATGTACATGTGTAACAATTAGTTTTGAAGAAGGCCCAGTGCAGAAAGTTTAATTATTCTCCCATCTCTGACCTGCATCATCTATACTTTCCTGGTTTTGATTGAACTCTCATATTATTCTTATTTTTCCATTTTTCCCCCTTCTGAATATTGGTGACTACATGTAATTCTGTGACATTTCACCCCTGGCTACATCCATCTACAATGTATGTTAGCTTGCATCCAACAGTCCCCCCTAGGAAGATGGTTTATGCAAGTTTCTAGGATGATGCACTTAGTGAGATTGCATTTCTGGCTTGTCTCCATCATTCTCACACTTATTTATTTTCTTTCTTTCTGGCACAAGAATAGCATCACACAAACACTTTGGATGTACACATGCATGGTCTCGGGACTGCTCTATCTTGAAAATAAATGAAGAAAGAGATGGGAGAGAAGTACAGCGGGACAGAAATGTCTTGGATGTGTGTATTATGGAAGATTTAAAGAAGAAGAAAGCTAAATATATTGTGAATAAGAGGGATAATGTAGAGAGGGAGAGAGAGAGAGAGAGAAAGAGAGCCCCAGAGATGGAGAGAAGAGAAGAAAAAGGAATGGTGTGTTAAAATGTATAAATTGTACATTGAAGGTATAAAATGTGTGTATCTGTGTGTGTGTGTGGGCGTGTTTAGCCGTATGTCCGAGGATATTTTCGGACAGAGAACAAAAAAAAAATCATGAGAACAATGGTCCTCGGAAGCCGGACAATAGTCCTCGAACGTCGAACAATGAATTTGTGCCTTATTCCGTCGACTGTCCGAGGACGGAGGAACAATAGAGGAACAATACTTGTCCTCGGAAGTAAAGCCATGTAAAGCTCTGTGTGTGTGTGTGTGTGTGTGTGGGGAGAGAAAGAGAGAGAGAGAGAGAGAGATTGTGTGGGGGGGGGGGGGGGGTGCTAAAGAAAGAAAGAGAAAGGTAGGTGATAGAGACACATGTTTCATATTTGACATGAAATCAAGTTCATTATTAAAATCCTAAACATTTAAATGAAAGTAACAACAGAAAAGGAAGTCAAAACAAGTGAGTAGAGAGCAAATCCATTGCATAACATGCATTTGTCCATCACTTGTTCTTAATCAGCAAAGAATCATAGATAATGCATTGATTTGGCAAACATGATGAATTGGAGAAGATTGATTTCCTCCCATTTGCATGGCCGAAAGCATTTACTTAGACAATTATTCTACTTTATAGTGTGCGCATTGCTTGTGCTACTTGATCATGACAGGTGAAATTTGCTTAGGGTACTGGAGGATAGTTGAGTGTAGATTCTCACTTCATTGTTGAGAGCTGAATATTGTTTTTCACCTTTTAAAACATGCATATGTGACCAGGCACCACAAAACCACCAAAAAGTCGCACTGTGTGATTTTCAGTTAGAGCTCAATCAATGTGTTTTTGGTTGGCATGGTCAAATTTTAGTTTTGGGTATTTCCTGAAAGAGTATACTTTTTTCTAAGTAATCTAAAAATTTGGAGGCACCAAACAATCTAAAATTGGTATTTTTGTCAGTTTTTTAATTAGACTAATATGTGTGTCTTCTCTGGATTTTGTTGTATTACTTTTCTTTTTTACGACCCTGAATACTTGTCTCATTTTGATCTCCCATAAATTTTAAATGGAGTAAGCTCTTGCATTGATACTTGTGCATTATGATGAACAGAATATGACTAATTAGTATACCAAGTTTTAGGATAATCTGATAATCCCTTCTTAGAAATTTTCATTGAGTTCTAATCCTCCTTTTGTCACCTTAGCACAACACCTTGCAAGTCAGAGTGCTTCAATAGACTGCAAACTTTAAACCCTTATTTCTCAGAAGTAACATTATGAGGGACTGTGCATTCTTCTCTTTGTGCAGTGAGTTAGGAACATCCAATGCTAATGGGTTATATATCATTTTAAAGCTGAGAATCTGCTCTTTCAGAATCAGACCTTAACTAAAATTTCATATCTGGTGACTTTTGGTGGTTTTGTGGTGCCTGGTCACATATATGTACAGGATGTACATGGATGTCTTACAGGCAAATAGGGTCAAATATCTAGACAACCAGCTTAAGGCCGATGATTTTTTTTTCATTGCTTTACAACATGTACATTATGCTTGCATCTTTGCTACACATGTTTAGCATGTGTGAATATGTGCAAGTGAAAGTCTAAGAAATAAATCGCTACATTTGTAGTTAGTATTCAGCCCAGTGCTCAATATGAAAATGTTCAATGTACATTACACAAGGCCGTACGCAGAAATTTTTTCCTGGGGGGGCAAGATGATCGCTTTCAAAGGAACCCATAACTTGAAGTCTAAAACCCGATTAAAAAAAAGTATGATTTTGAAATTTCTGGGGGGGGGCAACTGCCCCCCCTGCCCCCCCCCCCCCCCCCCCCCCCCCCCCCTGTGTACAGCCTTGACATTGCAGGTAATTGTATAAAGAAGCAGCCTACATTATATAATTTGAGGTATTGAATAATGTTAATGAAAGTCAGAGTGGCAGAAATTGAATAATATTCTGAAATTTCAAATTTTTGGATACACCTACATTGTGTGAGGATAGAAAAAAAAATGAACTTTTTTTTTTTAGCACTACTCCATCCCCCCCCCCCCCCCAAAACCCGGAGGAAAAAAAAATCCTGATGGATCCAGTTTTTTTATAAATGCTAATCCTTTATTGGATTTCTGAGTTTGCCAAAATTTACAACTGGAGTTTTATCTTTGTGATGTTTCATTGTGATTGCAAGGAGCAAGCAAAAAAAAAAATATCTATGATTTTTTGTACATGCTTTCAATAAACTGCCCTTCAAACTTTTTAACCTCACAAACATATCATTAACTTCTTTCTTAACTGTCGTAGGCACAGTCATGTTTATGACTCCTTCTGTTTTTGTCTTACAGGCCAAGTACTTTGATGGTCATCTTGACAAGATGTGAAGATACTTCCAAGTTGGACGTATTTCCGGAGGATCCTTCATCTTTAGAGGCTTGCAAAACTACTATTTATCTTCCGTACTCCACTGGAGCTGTTGCTAATAAGGACACTTAGAAAGTAGCAGGGGACTCCTTCCTGGTGGACATCGTCTTTCTCGCGGTGGAGGATCGGGAGGAAAGACGAAGAAATGTCATCGCAGAAGGAAAACGTCCCAATTCCATGTGGGGTTGAACTGTCCTTAGGGGATATCGAAAAATCGGGTTATCTGCGGAAACTCAAGGTGAGATTTTATTAAGTTGTCTGGAAGGTATAAAGGCAATACTTTCAGTAGTCTTCAACTGCCTTAGGTTCTCATTCATTTTCTTTGAGAATTTGAAGGTAATTCAAGCTTGAAATAAGTGGCTATGATGACAATATTTTTTCCAAGTTGGTTAGCTGATTGATTGTAAATTTCTGGATTTGAAGGCAATATATATTCGCAAAAGACGTGACAGAAATTATTATTTCTAGCTTTCTCAATAGCGATTCAACTTTTTTTCTATCTCTCTCTCTGCCTCTCTCTTCCCTCTCTCTGCCTGTCAGCTTGTTGCGATCACTCTCTCTGTTGAGAATGGAAGTTGTGGATTATCTTGTTCATAATTTTCCATTTACAGCGTGGCTTCGTTTTTTATGATTTTTATGATTAGTATGACATGAAAGTACTTTCCGAATACTGTGAAAGTTAATTTTTTTTATAGTGCTGGATGCTGTTTGTGTATGTGGTGGGATGTGAAATCTTCATTAGATATTAACTGAACTGCAGTGAATCAAATCCGGGACACCAGATGAATCAGTGTGAATAACTCTGGCAGTAAATGATATCGAATGGCCAAATGATCTATTCTGTTTTTTTCGTGTATTGCACAGAGTTACACTACAGTATGTCAATGCTGGTCATCGTACCGTGTGCCTCAATACTTAGTGCATACTCTTGTAAGATATCTTTAAGCATTAACCTTTTGGGCAAATATTGAACGTGCATGCTCTACATTGGAAGTTGTTATTTGGGTTTCCAGTACAATCAGATTTGTCAGAATTTATGCGACCTAGATTCAGTATTATTGCTGAGGAGGAAAATAAATCAGGCAAAGAAACCATTTCCGTACCAAAGGCCTGTCTTTCTTGCTCTCTCTTTCTCTCTCTTTCTCTCCCCCTCTCTCTTCTCTCTGTCTCTCTTCTTCAGTTCTTTTTTTTTTATATTGTGTACACCTGTATGTACATGTAGACCCAATTTTGTCAGTAGCAACATTTAAACACATGAAGCAGCAGACTTGGAAGTTCAGAAACACCGCAGATATAACGGTTCTTAAGCCCACCGTACCCTACATGTACATGTATACGATTGACTGTGATCTGATTATGGAAATAGATTGCAATGGCATTAAGTATGGGCATGTTTACAAATAAAATCTACCTGATTTAAGTTCTGAACAATAATATAAATACTAAACCATTTAAGGTTTTGGTGCACTGTCAGCCTTATAACCGGAATAAGGGCCAAATCAGTTTCAAATCTTAGACAATTGTAGGACTACTTTGACGTCCTTTGACTCGGAGTCGATTTACCCTTTCCTCCTCCAATTCCGAATAGAAAACTTGCAATATAGGCCATATTTTAGGTTTAATTAGAGATCTACATGTATAAAGTTATGACTATTCAGAACATCGATCAAAATATTTTGTGTGTTTAAATGTCTACATGTGTATATTACATTTTCTTCCAAAATGGAATCGCAGACCAATCGTACAGTGTGCGGTGGACTTTGATTGTGTACATGTAGTCACAGTTTTACACAAATAATATGCAAACTTGTGGTCAGCATGGCACATATATCCCTTTAGCATATGTGTATCAGTATCTTATGAACTTGATACGGCAGTGGACAGTTTGAGATTATATTTTTCAATCATATTTTGGAGGCTGGAAATCTACAAAAAATTATTGTTGTATTAAAAAAAAAAAGATCTGTGATGAATGTTGATAAAAGTCAAACATTCACAGTTTTAAAAAATCTGATCACAGACAAGGTTACTGCATGCCTTTTAGGTTGTTATCAAATGAAATGTCCAGGGGCAGATATAAACAGAGTGTAAGATAATTGATCTTAATCGGTTTTGGTGCACCAACACGTTAGATAAAAGAAAATTCTAGGAATTTCTAGCATCCTAGATTTTTCTCTGAGTTGACATCAAATAGGAGATTGCCCTTGAGAATTTGAAGAAAAAAGAAGGTTGTTAGGCCAAAATAAAATACTTGCTTTCAATTTCAAGTAATGCATAAATACATAAAAGGGAGAATTACAAAGCCCCATCAATCCCTCAATAGCCCAAAACTATTTTTTCTTGTGACATTTATTTTTTAAAATTATATAATACATCAGAGAAAAATAACATATTGAGTGTTATTCATCTATATTGATATTTCATTTCTTCTATCTTTTTGATTTTTAAAAAAAATTATTATTCACTTTGTATTGCACTTCTTGACACTCTGGATAAATTTTGCACCATTTCCTCGAATAAGTGTTTTCAACACTTCCTAAGATGTTAGAGTACTCTTCTTCCTTCTGTTTAATGTTGATATTTTCTTCTTCAAATGTAACGGTACACTAATGAGCAAGATTTATCACAGTGCCTGTCTCTTCTGAGGAGATTGTCCGAATACCACGTCTGGAAAACATGTTGTTGACGTGTCCATAGCATCCTCTTGAGAAACAACTAATCGTTTATCAGGGGGTGCGAGCGATGAATAGGCCAAAGAAGAAACTATGTAGGTAATTAGTCTCTTGATGCTGTGTTAGACGGAGGAGGATGGGGGTGGGTAGATGGATGCTGGATGGGCTCAACCATAGAAGGTTTTTACTATAAAGCCATAACAACCCATCATCTTGCTACATTAGCACTTAGCCTGTAGCTATAGGAGAGCAATTATGTCAGACAAGTAGCAAACATTTGAAGATGAGCAAGGTTAATGTAATCAGGCAGATGGGCCAAGCCTGACACATTGAAGTTAACTGCTGGTATTTAGAGATACATGTATGCCAGTCAATTATTAATGAAACTTAGGTTCTAGTTAACAGTTTTTAGGCAAAAAATGAAAATATTTGGACTGTGCATATTGTACAGTCATACATGTACAATGTATGCTGCTGGGAAAAAGCACATCACAAAGTTTTAAGCGAACATATTATCGTTAAAATAATGTGGTGTAAAATAAATTTGCCCCCTGTGAATTTATTTGTTTCCACACACATGTGGATTTTAAATATGTGTGGTGAAATTTGTTGTCATTACATCTTTGCTACATATGAATTTTCATATTTTTGTAGAAAAAATTTGTCCAATTTTATCACGCTATATATATAATACAAAAAAAAGGGATGTGGAAAGGGAAAAAATGAATTTAATCTGGTTCTCTGGAGTTTGTGTTCGATTATTTTTTTATTGCTAGAATGAGAAAAAAATAGTAGAGAGCAAATAAATTGTTGAATAAATAAAATGTAACTTTGCACACTTCTTGTTTGGTTATCAGTATTTTCCTGCTTCCAGTAGTTGTTTATCATTAAATATATGTTGTATGCGCTCATTGGTATAAATTACAACAATGTATCATAGAAAATATATTGATATTGAGAGTGGTTTCGTGTGCTCAGCCTCGGGGGAATGTCATTGTAAGCGGTAAGCAGTCTCTTGGGTATAAGTCAACAAAGAAATCAAATCAATCTGTTTTCATCATTTCTTTTTTCTCTCCTATACCATTCTTACTCTCCCTCTCTCTTTCTCCCTCTCCCACCAACCCCCTCTCTATTTTTTTTTTTCTCTCTTTCTCTCTTTCTCTCTCCTTCACTCCTAATATACATACAGTACATGTCAAACTAGTATGGTAGCAGAACTTATTGGCAAACAACAAATCTGTGTTGCCTTCTGTTTTCTTCTGTCTCTCCTATTTTTTCTCCTCGCCCACTCTGTCCCCTTTTCTCGGTCTCTCTTTCTTTCTATCTCATTCAATGTCTCAGTTCCTTACATCAAACTGTCGTAGTGATCTTGTTGGCACGTTCTCTTTACAGACGCAAGATACCAGATAGGGTCCAGCTATTGCCACGGGGGGAAGCAATGAATTTCTGAAAGCGGCCCATCGGTTCAGGTTCTCAATTGGCCTGAAAGAAGATACCTGGCCGCCGGCGCAAGCCTCGCACTGAATTTTAATGACTTGTTGAACTTGACTTCCTTCGACCATCAGGGTTCATTTCACAACCAACAGTTCATTAAAGTTTCTTGCGCACGACTTCTGTGTGGCCCTCCTTGAGAGGGTGTTTGCTGCTCTCTAGGCTAGTGTGCACAGTGTTATAAAGGGAAAGGAAGATGATCATGGAATGGGAGAAGATCAAATAGAGGAATCGGATCAAGGGAGTGAAATGGGGCAGAGTAGAGTAGACATTGGGGTATTACAGAGCTACATGTACAATAAAGGTACTAATTTAACAATCTGGAAACTTTTTCTATACAGTGTACATGTATGCCTTTTTCGTAGAAGACTGATTTCAAGGACTTTGGGTAAAAAGTTATTGGCCAAATGAAAAGATTTCAAAGTGTGTTCAAAGAAAAAAATACCTCTTGCTCTTTATCTTTTTGCTATTAAATTACTGTCCTATTTGTAAATTTTTTGATGTGTATGACAGCATTATTTGCAATATATTTGTTCTTCTTGTTTCATATCTAATACCCCTTTCATATTGAGCCAATATAGCGGAATCAGTTTTAAGCGCTTTATCCAGATACCGGTACCGCCTTGATGTGAAAGGGTTATAAGTTGGATATTCCACTATCGACGTGGAAGGTCTGTGACTACAATGTACCTCGAGAGGTAGTTTTGAAAGCACTATCTCACCAAAAGCGGAATTGATAACACTTTGGTTTTTTTCTGTGAACAGTCGCACCGAATAAAGAGGAATGCATCGTGCAGATGACGAACTTTCGCTCTGAGCGTCTTGATCTATTCCGCTTCCATGAAAAATCGGTATCTTTTGCTTGCTATGAAAGCAAAGTGATGCGAAGCGCTTCCAAGCAAAGTGAAAGCAAAGTGATGCGAAGCGCTTCCAAGGAAGGCGAAACGACAGCAGAATCAATAGAGGAATGAAAAGCGCTTTGGCAATCTGAAATGGGTATAAGTTACATGTTTTGTATCTTGCTATTCAAAGAGAGAAAAATACATGTATTGTTGTACATGTATAGTTTCAGTGGATAGTTCAAATCCCTTCCATATTCACCGCAGAAGAGGGTTCAGTACCGTACTTTAGTCCTGACTCGGTCTAGACCTAAAAGCTGAATTACTTTTAATTAGTAGTCTAGAAGTGGGTTGAGTGTCTACAAGCAACTCTGCACTGTATATACCGACAGTGTATTTTCTGGAACATATTTTTTGTATAAACGCAAATTTGTAATGACAGGATGGTGGAAATATTCAGAGAGCATGGGAATAAGGCCTGTTTTTGCATGTGAACAATGGAAACAATTTCATGTAGCCGATAAATGTGTTCGGACAGCCATAAATATCAAAAGGAGCATGAGGTTGGGTTTGGATCAAGTCTATAGTCCTGACTCTTTTCAGACTCACTTGATGCTCAACCAAAATATGGAATTGGTATGATTGAAAATAGACTGGAATGAGTAAAAGAATAATGAAAAATAAAAGAATAAGAGAATAATATGGTTGGCATATTTTATAGGTAGGAAAAAATGAGAAAGAAGTGTAAAAAGACATTTAGGAAGGTACAGTACATGTAGTTGGAGTTGGACAGACAGAAATATAACTAGAATTTAATTCGTCATGAGGACGAATTAGGTGGTCTGTCTTTTAATTTGTACGATCATGATTGTAATCAGGATGATCATAATAATGGGGAAATACTAAACTGAAGATAGGATGTCAAGAATGCCATGAATGGAGATGCTTCTGGAGGACAGGAATGTAGAAAAATGTGTGAAACTGTCATTGTAAGATGTGATATTTGTGCAAGATAACAATCATAATGGTGATAATGATAAGATGCTCATAGCAATGACGATAATGATGATAATGACAACATTTAGAACTGCAATCGTTCGTATCAGAACGATGTGCATGCAATGTCGTCCGTATCTTCTATTTTGTTGAGAAGTTGACAGGTGAAATATAAAGATATGCATGATAAACTATGATATAAGATAAGATGGGAGAAAATAGAATCTTGAAAATAATTACGAAATAAAGAACAAAAGACAAAGAATGATCATGATAATGGTGATGACAGTGATGATGATGGTGATGAGGATGATGATGGTGATAATGATGATGACCATGACTGGAATGACATTGACTTTAATCATGCCAAATATGAAACAGAACTGACATTTGGTTATGAAGATACTACCATAAGTTGATTAATTTTGTAGAAAATTGCGCCTAAATGACGTCACAATAAGATAATTAAGATAATTGACAAAGCCAATTTTGAGAAATTGTGATATCAAACAGGACTATTTGATATTGCAGGATACTTGGGAGATTAACCCCATAGTAATACACGACAGGGAATCAAAATTTCCATAGGGTTGTACACAAACTACTGCACACTACTTTCCAATAGACATAACATGTAAAAATAAGGCATTTTATTACATGATTTGTGATTGTTTATGTTATAATAGTCGAAGAGGATGGTAAAATGACAAGCAAAAACAAGCAAAAAAAAAAAAAAAAAATTATGGACCCACCGGGGATCGAACCTGGGTCACCTGCATGGGAGGCAAGTGCTTTAACCAATAGACCAAAACATTTCCCATAGAGATAACACGTACACGAAAAACGGGATTCTCAAATCACATTTTGTACTTAAAAATTGGGCATGATGCCGACATCTGATCAAAAATTGGAGACCACACTTGTAAAAGCTTATAGTCTCAGCTACAACATATTAAAATCTGGAAGGAAATAGACCAAAAATAACTGAGATACTGCTCAGAGAACGATGTCATGTAGATTCATGATTCGAAAAAAAATCATCTTCCATAGACATAACACGCAAATAGGGAAAAATCTGACATGTCGTCTTTAATTGAAGATTTCAGTGTGATGACGTCATCAAAATGAAAAATGGTGGTGACTGATCTTCTAGAGAATTGTCTCAGCTATAACATATCAAAATTTGGAAGAAAATTGATGACCTATTACTGAAATATTAGCAAATGAATACAAAAATGATGACGTCATTTTTTCAAAATCATTTTTTTGAGTTCATATGCAAATATGATGACGTTAGAACATGCGATCGGCAAAAATTCTGCATGAATTCCAATCTACTACTCACAGGCTTTCATAATATATACAGAAATTTGGGGGTTTCCTCGCGTTCTGACGAGCTATGGCGGATTCTAGATAGGCATGTTTTTACCACTTTTTACATTAGAATGCCCATTGACGTGCGCACGAATTTGAAAGTTTGACGCGCGCGTACGACATTATGGAAGGTCGAGATTGACTGTAAATAGTTGGAAATTGTCAAGAATAGTGTCAGGAAGACAAAATATGCGAACAACGGCGTTTTTTACGTTCTCTACGCGCTGTGTGCGCGCATAACGCGCGCACGGACGCGCACGGACAGAAAAATTCAAAATGCTTAAAATGTCCTGGACAATACTCTAATTTGATTAAAAAGTGATTTTAAGCATTTCTAAATTTTGATGCGCGCGTACGTGCGCGTCATGATGCGCGCGCGGATTTTGATGACATTTTATGTTGACCCTTGACCTGAAGTTCATGTGTGTCAATTATGGTTCATTTTGGATGACTCGTTATGAAGATATGATTGATAATGTGATTTCACAAAATGGCGCCTGGATGACGTCACGATGACCTGATGACCTTGATAATGATAGGGGCACTTGATCTGCTATGGCCTGATAATTGACGAAAATCTGAAAAAAATTGATCGAGTTGATTTTGAGAATTCACGGTCACAAGAAATAAGTTGAAAATAAAGAATAAATAATAATAAATAAATAATAATAAAGAAAATTCTGACGAAATTAAGAGGTGATCTGTCGATACCGACAGACCACCTAATTATTTGCAAGTAAAATACAAATGTATGTAGGAGGAAGTAAACCCTCATTTGCTGAGATGGGGAAGCCTGATGAGGGCTTTGGAAAGAGGAAATGAGAGATGTATTTTAGAACTACATGTACATGTCAAAATGGAATGATGCGAGGAGAATCGATCACGAATAAATGAAATTGGAAATAGACATGATGCAAGAGAAAAAATTTGCAAAGGTCAAAGGAAAGAATGAGAACGGTAGGAAACGGGATGGATGGAGCACACATCATGATAGAATTAGAAGACATTGGAGGTGGAACACAGACACAGAAAGGAAGGGAGTTATGACATGGGTGAATGGATTGGGAAATTGATTTGAAAGAAATGAATTGTGGATTACTGAGAATGAAGTACTTATATGTCAAGAGGATATTGGGATTTATTATTTCAGGATTCCAGATGACAATGAGAAGAACAAGTACAGTGTAGGAAAGGAATCATATTTTTTACTATTTATTTTTTATTCACTTATTTATTTAGTTATTTATTCTTTTCATTTTTGTTAATATTTTAATTTGTAATTTTTCATTTATTGTTTTACTTTTTATAATTTATTTTTCTTACATTTTTTTAATTCTTAATTTTTTATTATTTATTATTTATCTATTTTTTATCTTGGGGGGGGGGGGGGGGGGGTAGGGTAGTTTCTTTTTTAATGCCAGAATAAATCGTATGTCATTAAATGCCTGGCTTGTTACCCCTTTTTTATGTTGTGAACCGCTAGGAAGTATAAAATCAACCTCAAAGAAATTTATCTGGCATTCTATACAGTACATGTAGGTCAACAGTTTTGAAGGAAGTGAAGGATAACATGAAGGTGCGCGTGCTGAAACAAACTCCGAGTTGGGTTACGTGCGAGCCCTTAAGGCCCGGTCCCACTGCGCTTACGGATGTAAAGAGGATGTAAAACGTTAAAAAATCTTGCCATCCAATGGAAAACGCTATGCATCCGTTGTGTACTCATTGCATACGTGTTTCATACGCTCTATCCATCGAGCATCCGTCCACTGTGATTTCATCCGCGCAAAAAGTTTTGAGCTGCACAAAACTTTTAGAACGGATGAACTTTCCGCCGTGTACGATGTAAATCTGCGACGTATACGAGCAACAAACGTTCTATGTCCGTTATCATCCGTTAAACGTCCGCTGTATCCTCTCTGCATCCTCTGGGCATCCTCGCAACTCACATCCGCTGCAGCTGAAAACGGAAAGAGGGAGGAAAGATAAGGTACATGGAACGTCTATACATCGTTAGTAGCACGGAAATGTGCACAGAAAGGATGTAGGCGTATGCATCTCGTATATAAAGCATTCAAAACGGACAAAGCGTTTGTATCTGGGATGTACAGTGTAAGCCCTCTCAAATATGTGACCCGCCGCCTCAAAACCTACAATAAGTCGCACGGACCACAACGTAGCAAACAGCCCAAAATAGTAAATTTGCTTAGATCAGTCGATTTTCTGTTTTTGCTAGAAATGGGTAGTTTCATTATCATTCTATCATGTCTCAAGTTTGTGAGTCGTATTTCGACTTAGAAATATGTTTTTTTGGCATTTTAAAAATGACTCTTTTTTTTCACCTGTCGAGCTAATGAATGTATGGAGAGCTTTTGTAATACTTTCATTCAATGCCAAATTACTACTTTACCTCTAAAGGTATTAAATTGATTTTTGGAGTGAGTAATGAATAGGTCCTCCTGGAGCAGTGTGCCAAAATTCAGCCTAATCTGATAATCCCTTCATACCGGTTACTATGGTTATTTGAATACCCAGTTTTACTTGGGCGCACGCAGAGAGCGAAGGTTTAGCACTCTTTTGTTCGGAACTTAAATGGCCATTTTCTCTGAATAGGAGTTATTGATTGCTGGTTACATACTGAATCGAAATGTGATATTTAAAGGTGTTATCATTGAGTAAACTAGGCAAGTGATATACCATTGGAAAGCTGAGAATCTCTACTTTCAGAAAATGTATAAAACCAAAAAAATAATTTTGGCGACTTATTGTAGGTTTTGAGGCGTCGGGTCACATATCGTATATTTAGGATGTCATCCACTTCCATCCGCTTTCATCCGCTAGGCTTCCGATGAACATCCGTTTAACATCCCCCGCTACATACTACCCATGTCCGTTCTTTTCCGTTCTGTTTTCGCAAATTTTGTCCATTTCTGGAGCGGATGAAAACGGATGGAGCCACCCCCGAAATTTTGCTCGTCCGCTGTGTCCTTTTTTCATACGTTTTGGGTCCATCGGCCAGTGGGACCTAACTCCAGGGAGCTCCAACGCGCAGCGTTGGAGCTCCAGGTACAAATAACCAAAGTCGACCTCGCCCATTAGTATGGCTAGTCGCATCGCTTAATTTCGGCTGGTAAGATAAAAATTTGTACTTACATTTCAAGAGAATTACAGTAACTATCTAGGAGGCTCTTTGATTTTACGATTTAACGATTATTTCGATAAAAAAAAAGGAATTTCCTTGCTGAGCCGATCTTTCCCCGTACTGTACTGTCGATTCAAATGACTTGATCGCACGGTGCGTAATGTGTACCATATACCGTCGCTGACTCGATCACACGGTACGATCAAATCATTTGAATCAACGGTACAGTACGGGGAAAGATCGGCTCGGCGAGGAAATTCCATTATTTTTCATCGAAATAATCGTTAAATCGTAAAATCAACTTTGGTTATTAGTACCTGGAGCTGCAGCGTTGGAGCTCCTTGGAGTTAAGTGGGACCTGGCCTTTAGCTTGGTGAGCGAGTAGCTTTTATGCTTATAGAGAGTGTAATTAACCTTGCAAACGGATGTATTTCTCTTAGATTTTAACCTGTTGACAACTGAATTAATCTAATTACCATAGGCTTCTATTCAGGGACCACCCAGTTCCCGTGGGCAATGGATTAATCATATCAGAAATCAGTTGTTTAGGTCTAAATACAGTAATGTGGGAAACCTGTACTAGGCCTGTAACATTTTGCATAAAGGCATTGATATGCAATGTAACGTTTTTCCATGAGAAAATTTATGAACATCTTTTGTATATATTTTTTTAAATATGGCTATGTACAAAAAATACTGAATATTTAACTTGTCATGGCAGAAAATGTAGGCCTACTTCTCATATTGCCCAGAATAGAGACATGTACCATGTTTTGTGAAATATGTATTCATACTTGACAAAAATTGTAGGCCTGCATGTCCACAAAAAAGTGATGTGCACCGTTATTGCATATTTCATGGACGGTGAGGCTCCTAACCAAGTGTTTTGCCAGTGTCATATTACTGCACAATTTTTTTTTTTCTGAAGCAAAAGATAGTTGTATAGAACTACATGTACTTACATGTAATAGTAGTATGAAGAAAGATATAATATATTGCCTTGAGTTGAGTACATGTAACTCTATTCTCGTTTTGAATTTGAGTTATGTGGGCTGATTGAAAGTGCTGATTCACATTTTGACCGAGTTGAGTTTAAATAAAAAGGGAAGATAGTTCCCGACAATTTGTCAGCTTAAAAATAAATGCTTCAGTCGAGAAGAAAAAAAAACGAGATTGATATTAGGTACGTTCACACGTAGAGCGATAGCATCGACGCTATCGAGGTGTCGATGCTATTTTGGTGAAGACCAGATAGTGTCGAGACCAAACGCTGTCTGAACGCAGATAGTCACGAGATAGAAGCGAGTTTCCAAACTATTCTTGCAGCGAGTTTAGCAGGAGTAAATCTCAGGATCCAGCGACAAAGCATCGACGCTTTGCGGTAGACCACCCACCGCGCTTGTGACTATTTGTCGTGTGAGCGCAATCGCTGCTATCTTCACTCGCTGCTATAATAATTCTATCTGTTTAATGTGGTGCTATAATATAATGCAATGTATGTATTCATGTGATGTACCCTCTTCCCTACTTTTTTTTCTATTATCATTCTGTCTGTTTCATCTGGTACTGTAATATAATGTATGTATTCATGTGATGTATATAGGGGTATAGTAGGGTAATGTGTATACTGTGTGGTAAGGAAGGGGTTGTTGTTGTTTTTTTTTGTTTTTTTTTTGGGGGGGGGGTTCCTTCTTTTTATCTTTTTCTTTTTTATATATGTGACCAGTCACCACAAAACCACCCAAAAGTCGCACTGCGTAATCTTCAGTTAGAGATCAATCAATGTGTTTTGGTTGGCATGCATGGTCAAATTTTAGTTTTGGGTATTTCCTGAAAGAGTATACTTTTTTCTAAGTAATCTAAAATGTGGAGGCACCAAACAATCTAGAAGTGGTATTTTTGCCAGCTTTTTATCAGACTTATGTGTGTCTTCTCTGGATTTTGTTGTATTACTTTTCTTTTTCACGACCCTGAATACTTGTCTCATTTTAATCTCCCATAAATCTCCCGGAGTAAGTTCTTGCATTGATACTTGTGCACTATGATAAACAGGATATGTCTATGTAGCAGCGGCGTATCCAGGATTTCCCAATAGGGGGGAGGGGGGCGCCAGGAATTATTGATCGCCGTTATGTGGGAGAAATTTTTGCTTCTGAAGAAGGGCTGAGATGCAAAATAGTGCTATATAGTGCTATATATTTTTTTTACGACGGCCAATAGGGGGGGGGGGGGAGGGGATACGCCACTGTATGTAGTATGCCAATCCTCCATTTGTCACCTTAGCACAACACTTTGCAAGTCAGAGTGCTTCAATAGACTGCAAACTTTAAACCCTTATTAAGAAGTATTATGAGGGACTGTGGATTCTTCTCTTTGTACATTGAGTTATGAACATCCAATGAGTTATATATCATTTTAAAGCTGAGAATCTGCTCTTTCAGAATCAGACCTTAACTAAAGTATGATGTGGTCTTTAGATATTGATTTACATGTGCGTACCAGAGAATATAGCGTGCATGCATGTGTTTTATTTTGGCATAAGATTGGAGTTCAGTCAATTTTGACATGTACAAGGTTTATTTAAAATTAAGTATTATGTATTTGCTACTTGATTGTATTATCGATATTACAAATGAATTGTTATTGTGTTATTATGTTGATTTATGAAGACATATAACTTCCGCGCGTTTGACCATGCATACCAATTATACTCGGGTCACTCTGTGTGGCGCAGTAATTATTGTTTTGGCAGCGGGTGAGCGATGAATAGTCACGAGTGGGTGATAGAAGCAAGTCGATCACGGCCTGTCTGAACGTACTGGAAATATTTTTGAAACTTACATAGCATCGATGCTACGTACTACGTGTGAACATAACTATTGTTATTATGGATAATGTGACCAGATTTCTATTTGTGCAGCCACAGTATATTGATTTCATCATATAATTAATAGATGAGTAATTTTCAAAGGAATTTCAAGCCATTGTCATCACCCACCATACATTGTACTAGCAGTTTCCCTGATACAGTGTACATATAATTTACATGTAGATCTACTTCCCATTAACTTTTGGGGACTGATTTTTTTTCCATTTATTTTTTAGAGTTACTATGCATTACACACGTCCCTCCAAGACTTTAATGATATGACCGTCATTGACTGATAATAAAGTGTCAATTAGTGAAGCTATGTTCAGGCATGTACATGTAGTAGGTCCATGGTTCAGAACTTCAGGCCTACAGATGTCAAAGAAATTCAGTAAAAATTAGAATGGCACAGAAAATTTGTCCATGACCTACATGTATGCTATACTCTGTTTGATGTTAGATAATACTAGTAGGCCAAATGTTTTTTTTAGTAAGAACTATAATGAACTGTCTTCACAATAGCCCTTTATTCTGTGAACCACTGTAGGAGTACTGTCTGTACATGTCATGCATGTACACTGGTTTGTGGTATCAGCAACCAACGATGGAAATACAAAAACTTGGGTCTGGAGACCAGCCTAGGTAGCAGCCAGTAGGACCCACCACAGTGCATGCTCAAGGCCTCCCAAGTGTGTTCCCTCTACAAACTTCTCATACCTAGCCCCATGACCTTTGACTTCTGATTTATAACCCCTTGGCCTTCACCCAGAATCTGTCCTGAAGTAACCCCTCTTGTACTTCCATTTTTCTTTTGCTCTTTCAAATTTCCTCTCCAGCCCAAGAATGTTGTCTGGTCTAATCAAGGAGTTACATGTATCACTCCCTGGTCTAATGGTGCACCCAAGATGTACACAGACTAGGAACTAATGAAATACTATGTTTTTAAAAGCCAATGAGTGTGGAGTACATGTTGTAAACAAGAAGCTATCACTGAGCTTAATGTAAACAACAGCTTTGAGTTTGACCAAGGAGTTATCACAGACCACTCCTTGGTTTGACCAGGCTATTATTGCCTATTGCCCGAAAGTATTATGTACATGTACATGTACATGTATATGTAGGCCCTATTCCAAATATTTACAGATGAACCCTGTAAATATTATTGTAAATATGTTGTGCTCTCTTACCCCCCCCCCCCCCAGGGGGTCAATAGAGTGAATCTTATCTTATCTTACCCTGTTTTGAGGTAATATGATTTTTTGTCTCGCCCACTTGAGGTGAAGGCGAGACTAAGGGATCCAAATGGTGTCCCCCTGTCCTTCGTCCCCTCACAAATGTTATGACAGATAATTTTCCATTGTCACTCACTTTTCAACCAAACTTGGGATGTAGATGCACTATTAATGTTATGGTGCCCAAGGAGGTCACATGATAAAGGTCAAAGGTCATTTCAGGTCAACCGTTAAAGTTTACCTGCAAGACTCTCTTATGACATAACTTTTCAACCGGCACTCACTTTTCAACCAAACTTGGGTTGTAGATGCACTAAGGGGACCTGCATATTATGGTGCCGTTGGAGGTCACATGATAAGGTCAAAGGTCATTTTCAGGTCAAACATTATGGTTTACCTGCAAGACTCTCTTATGACAGATAAGTTTGCAATCGTCACCCACTTTTCAACCAAACTTGGGTTGTAGATGCACTAAGGGGAACTGCATGTTATGGTGCCGTTGGAGGTCGCATGATGGGGTCAAAGGTCATTTGAGGTCAAACTTTAAAGTTTACCTGCAAGACTCTTAAGACAGATAACTTTGCAACCACACTTGGGTTGTAGAAGCACTTGGGGGGACCTGCATGTTATGCTGCCATCAGAGGTCACATGGTAGGTCAAAGGCCATTTCAGGTCAAATGTTAAAGTTTACCTGCAAGACTCTCTTATGACAAATAACTTTGTAACCGTCACTTTCCAAACATTAATAATGTAGATTTATGCACTTGGGGGACCTGTTGCATGGCAACAGAGATCGCGATATTTCTAGTTATCGCAAGTGGGCGAGACACAATATCGCTAATGGCTTGTTTAAAATATGGTTATTAATATGTATGGTGCAGAAGATAATCCTTCTGTATTGATGTAGAATGTCAAGAAAGAGTATTGCACAAGTACAGTGATAGTTTGATGATTCACTTTATTCTACCGGACTGCTTATTTTATTTTTCAACCCCACCAACATAATAACATGGATTGATAGCTTTTGATTATTTTTAAAACTATAATGGTACTGTAGGTCGAAATTATAGGATCTTAGGATTCTGCTCTTCTGGGTTTTTTTTTATTTATTTATTTTTCATACTTTTTCCCATTTCACTGCAAGAGGAGATTTGATAAATTTACTTCAATGCTGTCATAAAAAATACAAAAAAAGAGTAAGTGATCACCTGAAGAAAAATAATTGCATATGATCGATTCCGTAGTACATGGTAGGCCCTTTACAGTATGTCCCAGAAAAAAAACGAAACCGGATTTCATCGCAGAAATTTTCTATCATGAATAAATTTTCCTTGCTGCAGGCTCCCCTTTTAATGCTTGCCAGAAGCTTGTCCTGCTTAGCAGCAACTCATCCATATAATCTGAATTCTGATTCTTGGAATGCAATAACTATACATGTAGGTGAATTCATGCAAATACATGCAATGGTGGTTATCTACAGTTTCGTGGCTCTCCAAGAAAAGGCTTTCGTAAATTATTCATTTGTGATCTGTTTTTCTTTGAAAATAGTAGCCCACGCATTAAAAAAAATAATTAGCAGTGATTGATTGACTTGTAAGTCAGGAATAAGAGAGCTCCTGTGGAAAAAAAAAGCAACTAATAAATTACCCTGAGGAAATTTCACTTTTACAATAACAACCTGAGGAAAAGCTCCAGTGATTAAAATAGTAATATTACACTACACATAAGACTTGATGCAGCCTTCCGAAAAACAACCGATTAGGACTAAATGTATGTACATGTACGTGTATGTTAAAGTATATTTCACAGTTGCACAATTCAAAATATTTGTAGAGCACCTTCAGTATGATTGAAAATTCCACGCAAAATTGACTTTCACTTTCTATATATACTCTTGAGACAGAGAGAGAGAGAGAGAGAAGAGTACAGAAGTTAATAAATGCATGGTCTTGTCTGGTATTGAGTGTTTCAATTAGGGGTAAGATGAATAGGCATATATTGTGCTGTTTATGATCGCTAGGCTTCAAATGAAATGGAATACTAGAGGTGAGTGATTTTTGGGGAAAAACAACATTTGTTGTCCCTTCGCTTTGAGTTTGAGATCTCAAAATCAATTAGTCATCTAGTCAAAGGAATAATTTGTGTTGGGAGAGAGGGACGGAAAGAGGGGGACTAAGAGAGATACATGTACGCACATGGATAGAGATAGGTATGAAAGAGAAAGTGGAGGAAGAGAGAGCAGATGGAGAGAGATGAGAAGGCTAACCGTGGTCAGTCAAAATGCGAAACAGAGTATCCGAAGATTACCATGATAGGCTCTGAAAGAGAAAGTGACACATGAAAAAGTGAAAGACGAGAGGAGGGAGATGAAAGCAAAAATAGAAAAGAGATATGACAACAAAAGAAGTAGAGGGTGAGGGGGCGGGGGCAAAAGAGCATAGCAGCAGGGATTAATGTAGAGAATGAGGTAGAAGAATAGAGAAAAAAATGTAACGAGAGACAGATATAATATTTTTTTAAACAGAAAGAAGCACTTAAGAAAGAGAGAGGGGAAGAAAAAACACAATGCCGTAGTGATGTTGATGTTGCCTGAATTTCCAAGCATAGGAAAGAATAAATGGATATGTATGCATTTACATTTGCATCTCAGTCTCACAAAAGATATATTTAGTTTGATATCTTAAGGAGTTTATCCCAGCCCCATATATTCCATGACAGTATGTAAAATTTGCATTTGATACGATATTTCATGCATCTGATGGAAAATCCCTCAATATTTTCCCCAAAGGTCATTTGGGTTGGAGTGTTCCTTTGCAACCAGTGCATGTTTTTAGAATAAAGCTTTATTGAATTTGTTCAAATTTTTATTGGGTTTTCGTCGTCATAATTACATTGTACCCGAGATGCGATTCTCCAGACAGGCTCCCTCAACAAAGGCTCCCTCAACAAAGGCTCCCTCAACAAAATCTCTCTTAATTTTCCCCTCTGCAGACTATGCGGAAGAAGTTCTTTGTGCTGCGCTCGGAGAGCAACGCAGGCCCATCACGACTTGAGTACTACGACAATGAGAAAAAGTTCAGACTGGGTGGAGAAGCCAAAAGGACAGTCCCTCTCTCTGCCTGCTTCAACATCAACAAGAAATCGGACGCAAAACACAAGCATGCCATCGCCCTCTATACAAGAGATGACTGTTTCTCGTTGGTCGCTGATGACGAAGAATCGCAGCAGGAGTGGTTGAAGGCGCTTTTGGAACAGCAGAGGGCGGGGGGTGATGGCAAACACATCCCCGCATTCGGTAGGAATATTTGTTGGTGAACAAATCAGTGTCTTAAAATGTGGTTTAGTGGGTGACGGGGAACATTATTTCATTACCAAGAAATAAGTGGGTTTAGGGTTCAAGTCACTGTTTGGTGATTTCATGCTCTTGTACTTCTATGATAATACATGCATGTATGTCAGATTTAAAGGTTTCTACCTAGAACCCCAGTGATACAATGACCTGGATTGAATCCACCTTGCATGTTTTAGTCATTGGCTTGTTGCAATGTCAGAAAAAAAACTTGCGCACACTTTTCACTTGTCAAGCGTAACTTGTGTTTTACATCTTCAAATTGAAATACATAAATATGGTTTTGGGGGAATTGAATTGAAATCGCCGAGTTCGGAATATTTTGGATGAATTCTTGACAAACACTCATCATTGAACATACATGTGTATACATGTAAATCTGTTTTACAATTTTAACTGATTTTGATTGATTTCATGTTATCAAAGAATTACAAGTCACCTTTCGATGTGCATATAAAACGGGTTACAGAAAGAAAAACATACCAGCTTGGTGTGAGCATGCGTAGAGCCTTTGGTTTGTGAAGTTGTCATATCCACAAATGTATTTTTATTCATAATAATGAGGATAGCCCTGATCTTCACCAATAATAACAGAATTTATCAAATATCCGTGAGTACCTGTAGCTGCAATAGACAAAGAAATATCGGTATGAAATGAATCTGACAAGAACTCACTCTAAAAACTAATCTGTCAATGTATACCTCCCCCTTGCCCCACCTCTAAAGAAAGAAAAGAAGTACAGTATGTTGCCTACTAAACAGGAAAGTAAAACAAGAAAAGTAAACGCTAAGTTAAAAATAAGACTAGAGGTTTTCTGGTGCAGCTGAGTACATTTACTTATGTTCAAGTTACAGTATTGAGGAGATTAGAGCACCCTTCCTTTTCCCTTCACTACTAAGCAAGATACTGTTTCATATGCATATATGGACAATGTCCATAATAAGATTATATTCCATCTAGGGTTCCGACATGTAGGTACTCTTATGGTTGTCCATAGCCAAAGGAGGTCGGGTGAAAAGCGGATGGAGACTGGATTAAGTTTGATGAAGTTAAAAAAAGTACTGGAGTATCCCCCAAAATACTTTTATGTAAATTCGGTATTGATTATTATATGTTATGGAAGAATTCTAGGATTTTGATACAAGTGACAAACAAGATAATTTTATTTTTTGTGTACTGTGATTTCTTAGAACTCCTTTTTTCCCATCAGTATAATTTCTTGGTTGTGTTCCAGTATTGTCCTTATTTTTTACTTTTATTCTGCGTCTCTGTTTATTTCTTCATATATTACTCTCACTTTAAAAAAAAATCTCTTCACCTCTTCTCTCTCTCTCTCTCCTCTCTCTCTCTCTCTCTCTCCTCTCTCTCTCTCTCCTCTCTCTCTCTCTCCTCTCTCTCTCTCCCTCTCTCTCTCTCTCTCTCTCCTCTCTCTCTCTCTCCTCTCTCTCTCTCTTTTCCCCCTCCCCCCTCTCTCTCTCTCTCTCTTTTCCCCTCACCCCTCTCTCTCTCTCTCTCTTTCCCCTCCTCCCCTCTCTCTCTATCTCTCTCGCTCTCTTGCTCCTTCTATCTTCCCCTTTCTCTTCTCAGACTCCACATTACTCTTCTTACCTTTCCCATTTTTTCTTTCCACTGTATTCACTGGATCTGTAAATGCATGCCAACAGGAATGCATGCCAACATATAAAAGCAGAGCTTTCTGCTTTCTTATTTCTCCCCTCGTTATTTTTTCCTTTATGTTTTCTGCATTCTTATTTATTCATTTATTCCTGTAGTGCTTCCTGCTGCTGTCCATTGTCATTTCTCTGCTTTGCATTCTCTGCTATCCCCTCAGTCCAACTGTTCATTGTATGTCTTTCCTAATATTCTGGTCATGTGTTCCCCCTCCCCCTCCCCATATCCCTTTCTCTATCTGTCTTTCCCCTTTTCTCTATCTGTCTTTCCCCTTTTCTCTATTTTCCCCTTCTTTCTTTCCTATATTTCTTTTTATCTGACTCTCTTTTTATCTTTAAAACTGTAAAAGAGAAGGTTGAGTTCTGGGAAAGGTGAAAATAATTTTTGAGCTTTCTCATTCTTTTGATGTCAGTTTGGAAGAACATCATAGCAGAAATGTCCCCTGAAAAGGAGTGCTCTTCAAATGCCTCCATACTCGAAATAGCTGAAATGATCAAGTCATATGTGTGTGCAGTCCCATATACCCATTTCTGTGTGCAGTGCATGTGCTTTTCAGGGAGATTGGGTCAATTTGTTAATCATTTTGATGATTCCAAAACCTCACAGTATACAGTATGATCAACCTTTCCTAATTGCTATGATCCAGCTTCTTTCACAATGTAATTGCATGACCAGAACTCAACTTTATCTCTAAGTTTTTTTTTCTCTCTCTCTCTTTCTGTTTCTCTCTCTCTCTCTCTCTCTCTCACCCTCTCTCTCACCCTCTCTCCAAAACTGCTGTTCTATGTATTACCCTTTGGTCCTCGTTTTGTTCTTCTTCTTTTGTGAATGCTTGTCCATTTAATTTGCTCTCTTTATTGTTTTCACCATCTTCCAGAGCATGTTTGGCAGGTAACGGTGAAGCCCAAAGGTCTAGGTTCTAGTAGACAGCTGAGTGGCATCTACAGACTCTGTCTTACCACATCAACCATCAGCTTGGTCAGGATGAACTCAGAAAACGAAGGATTAGAGTTCTCAGTAAGTCCCTTTTAGAGAAAGGAAAGTGTGCAAGCTAATTATCTGTCTTAACATGTATTGCAGCTCATCTCCTATATTTTAAAACAAATTTGAAAATACAATACATTTCATAAACAAAAGAGAACATTTACTCTCCTTAAAAAAAAACCTTCATTGTTTTATTTCTTATTTGATTAATGCCAACTTGGAACATAAGTAATTTTCTCAACTTTTATTGGATTTTTCTCAAACTTTTCACTGAATTTTTCCTGTTCTCTTTTTTCCCCTCCTTCTTCAAACCAAGTTGATGTCAGGATAGATTTCCCCATTAACCCGTTGACTACTGAAATCTTTAACTCTCATAGGCTGAATACAGGAGCCACCTGGTTCCCGTAGGCTATGGGTTAAAGCACCAAGCTCCTTACCCACTATTTTCAACCAGCTTCTCAATAAGTAGTACATGTATGTCAGAATTACTTTTGACCAAAGTGTAAGCACATCGTATTGTTGGGTGGGCGGGAGATTTATATTGGCCTCTTTTAGAGGAATGCCTTCCAAGTGAAAATTTTAAATATACATGTATCCCTTTAGCAAGTCAATCTTGTGCATCCTTTTTTATTTTATGATTATTTTGTGAACATGGTTCACAAAGAGTAATGAGATTGAAGGGTCAGCCGATGGATCCACTTGCAGGCAGGGTCTAGCTGGCAGACAGAAAAGCAGACAGACGGGCTGTCAGACAGATAAAAAGAAGTAGAGACTGAGTGACCTACTGATAGGCAAAGAGAAACCGGAGAGAGAGAGAGAAGGAGAGAAGAATGATGTGCACTTAATGTGTTATCTAAAAATTTGTCTTTAATGGAAATCGTTTTCGGCAGTACAAAGTGCACTCAATCATTAGTCACGGGTAAAAGCATGTTTGCATTTCTTAGAAATCATGTTGTTATTATCAAAAATTGTTTTCAAGGGTGAACACATTATGTAGGATTGATTTACAGGGATTCATTACCTTCCGAAGTGGTTAGCAGTTTGAAAATTGTTTCAAGGGTGAACACATTATGTAGGATTGATTTACAGAGATTCATTACCTTCCAGAAGTGGTTAGCAGTTTGAAAATTGTTTTCAAGGGTGAACACATGATGTAAGATTGATTCACAGAGATGCATTACCTTCTGAGGTGGTTAGCAATTCGAACTCACTTGTTTACATGGAGCAGGGATGGTTCAGAGCAATGTGTTTCCCCTGAAAGATTGTTTTCCAGGGTGATCTCTCTCCATTGTCAGGGGTGCTACAGAGAGCTATCTTTCCTACTAAGATTTTCCAGTGTGAATGCACTCTATTACCAGGGATGGTACAGATAGACGTTTTACTTTGAAAAAAAAATTCCATGTGAACACACTCGATTAGTAAGAATGATACAGGGAGATGTAATCTCTGTGGATTAAGCATTACTCCTTCTTTGGGATGCAGCAAAAAAGATGAAATAAGACCCTGTCAAATGAGGTTGGGGAATAAAGATTTAACCGTCATCAATTATTGGAAACGAGGGGAAAATGACAACTGTGTGTGTGGAGTTATCTTAGACACACATTAAAATAACAAGCCAGATTAATGTCTGACTTAAGATTTGAGGCACAGAAAATTGGCAGTATTGTTGGTAATGAGAAGGATGCGTCTGAGATGTCTCTTTGTCTTTGATGCGTTGACTTATGAATAAATCCTTTTTGATCTAACCAATATCTGCTCCATACAGATTGGAGATTAATGTAAATGATGTTTGGATTGGTATTCTTGTTTAAAAGAAATGTAATGGGTGCATGAAAGACCCTGTAAGTATAAGTACAACGAAGCAGGGCCCCGTTTCATAAAACTTATTATCAATAACAACTGCCCCATTTCTATGACAAATTTGCTCTCAGCCAATCAGATTCAAGGATTTCAGTAGCTTATAACAATTATTGTAACTTGATAGTAAGTTTAATGAAACGGGGCCCAGGTCTTTGCATGAGATTTTGACTTCAGAAATGCGGCTCAGGGCCCTGTTTCATAATACTTGTCATCATCGACAAGTTGCAATAACTGTTAAAAGCTACTGAAATCCTTGCATCTAATTGGCTGAGAGCAGATTTGTCGGTAAAACTCACCGACAAGACACTTGATGAAACCCCTCGTGGTAGGGAAGCACACTTAATGTATAACATGACCAACAAGTTTGTTGCATGGAACTGTGAAGTCTGCCTCACCAATGCTTTATCTAACAGTTGTCAGCGATACGTCGTTGCGGCCACTCAGATTGTTTCTTCTTCATGGAAGTAGGCCGACAGTCGGTGACAGGACCAGGAGAATTATGGATGCAGGTTGAAGATACTGTCATCGCTCAGAGCATTCATGAAGCATCACTAGAGTAAGTATCTTCTTTCACTTGCTGGTTTCTTGGTGTTACCTTTCTCTTTTTGTATTCACTTAGTTTGGTTTGGATATGTTTTTACTGAAAAAAAAATATTGTTTTATGATGAGTATTGTTTTCTTTCTGAAAGCTTTTTTTGTTCCATTCTCTCTATTTACAACAACTCAATACTTCAACAAACAGTATATGTACATTTTTCTAAGAATACAATATTTGTTGAAAATGAATTATGTACATGAACTCAGTACTTAAAAACAAACGATATCCTCTCAAAGATTGGTGAATTCGAATAAGTATTTTTGTTGTTTACACTGTTGTAGTTGTAAAGTCCCAAGCAATTTTTCTTAAATACCCGTTTGGAAAATCAGCTTTTATCTTTTTATAGTAAAGCCTCGTGACTTTTATGTAAATGTGGATGGATTAACATCTGGAGAATTCCAGTATGAAATCAATAATGCCATGCACTTTGCTTGAATGTTCTTTTTTTAATCCATTTCCGAGAATAATTGCCTATTTGCCCGTTTACCATTTCTCTGATCTGCTCTAATGCACTAAACGTATCCATCACTTAAGTATGCGAGTATCGTTTTCATTTGATCTCATTCTTTGTATAATCTTAACAGTGTCGCTTAAACCTCTTTTGTAATCCAAGCAACTCGACATCTTCCCTCGCCACTTTTTCATAACAACTCACATTTCAGTGGCTATACCCACTTCTATATTATCGAGTGGCCAGACAGAATTTGGTGCAGAGAATCCATAATTCATCTCCCATCGTGTTTTGTTGGAATGAATTTCAGTTCTTCTGGGAAAGATGGGGAAAAAGAGAATCTGAAGTATATTCCTTTACCCTTAAAGATTAGCTGATATTGGAGGACAGATTATACAGTACAGACTGACTTGAACATGGCTTTAGGCAATATATAGACTTTCTTTCATACATAATGCTTGAAATGCCTCTGATATTAAGCCTTTTAAAGTGTTTAGGGAATTTAATCAATTCTTGTTGTCTTTCAATAGACATAGGAATTTATATCTGGTACAGAGTTTTAGTTCATTTGCACCAATTTCGTATTTTCTTGACCTATTCCTTCAATTGAAATACAATTCTTGGGTTTTTTTGCCAGAAATGAAACAAATCATGTATATGTATTTACTTATTTTTGTTCTTTTAGACAAATATGAAACTGAAATGAAATAAAAACCTTGATGTGTTTTGTCATGTGAGGTAGCAGGAATTTCAATGTAGAATTGGCCGTAAGATTTTATTTAGCCTAATATAATGTATTTGTACTTAACCCCTACCGTGCCACCCATTCTGTACATTCCCCCCTTGTCTGGCCACCCAAAAAAGGCAAATTCAGACTTTAACCTTCATGCATGTTTATTACCATTTTATCATACATTCTCTTCATCCTACACAATTAATTTCTACACAAAATATATTTTCTAATATATCCTTTCAATGAAAACATTAAAAGTAATTCATTTTTCCACTCCTAAATTCCCAAACTGATTTAAAAATCTTACTTTTTTTGGTCAAAACTCTCATTTTCTTCTCTGTTCATACATGTATATAAACCACAGAACTCCTAAAGACGTAGAAGGCTCATACCCATTCACAACGCACAGATCGCGGTATCGCCGTAATAACCGGTGTAGGATTCGCTCGAGTGCACACGCCGCCATATTGCTTAGTCCTCGATCTTTTCAACTACTCACCAAACCGTGTGCTTCTCAATGCCTATTTATATTATATCGGATCTTCTTTATCGAAATAAAGGGTCTTGTGCCTTCATCACTTGAAATTTTGAAGTTGGCTTTTCCACTGAAGTTCAGCTGCTCTTTCATACATAAGTAACGTCAACTGATATCATGCAGGCCTACATTTTAGGGGGGGGGGGGGGTCTCTTTCGGACACAAAGGTTAAAATTGTATTCTATCAAATTCAAAGATAATTATCAAACAGTTGTTTTTTTCTATCACTATTATCATTTTAGTTCCCTTTCAAGAAAGCAGCCCGAGTTCGTTTGTTCACCTTCATCCTTCTTGACACCCCTCGGAAAAAGCAACAAAAATATACTTGCTTTTTTGGTACCATGTACATGACTTGTAAAACGTTATACTTTTTGTACAGTTTCATCTGATATAAAAAGGCCAACAACTTTTTTTTTTCGCACTGTTTTATTTCTGCATTTTTCATAAGTACAAAGTAAAGTATATTCAGAATCATAATAGCATAATATACATAATCTACGTAATAAACATAATATAATTACTTTTGAAAAACAGATAAAAATCTACTTGATCGTTTAACAAAATAAGATATAAATAACAAGAATAGTGGGGCGATTCTGTGCTAAGGAGAGTGAAATGATGCAGGAGACCGACATTGTAAGCATAAGCTTGAAATGATGACGGCCTCGGGATAGGAAATGAAAGAAGAAAAATAAAAGAAAGAGAAGAGAAAGAAGGATGAATATGAAAGGAAGGGTAATGTGCCTCTGCTTAATTTGAAATTTAATTTGATGCCTCAATAAATGGTTAATTTTTCTCTAACAATATTAAATAGTAACTTTAAAAAGTGAAGTCCGTAACTTAAGCGAATCAGGTAAGGAGTTCCATATGTCGGGGCCGTTATGCCTAATTGATTTTTTGAATTAAGGATGTGTTCAACATACTCTGCCATGTTTCTTTTTATCTCTGATGATAATCCTTATATAAGTCAGGACTTTATCGATGAACTCCTCCCACTTTCTGAGTAGACGCATTGCTTATCCGCCGCTTGAATAAATTTTTATTCAACTGGTTTTTTTTTAACTTCGAAGAAACGTTTGTAAGTTTACAAGCCAGGCTGAAGATTCTCCTTTCATTGTATTTCTTTTTTTTTTTATTATTCATGCCCCTTCACTATATGAGTGTCAAGATAAAATCCAGCAGATTTTGAGTGTGTCTAATCGATATTAAGAAACAGATGAATATGATGATGTACTTATTGTTTACAGTCTGAATTCACTGCTCCCGGATCATCTCAATTAAAGTTGGTCCTTACCATCCATGGAATATCATTTGACAATGTTTGTAATTTCTATAATTTAGTAACCTACATGGGAAAAGAATCATTAATATCCATGACTATGCTTTTTGTTTTACATGTATAATAATCAAAGATAGATGTATCTGCAACTGTGCAAATAACTTTGGCATAAAACTCGGGACATTGGCACATGCAGCAAAGGCATCAAAAGCATAATCATCATAGCATTGGCGGATCCGGGGGGGAGGGGGGGGGGGGCACTTCCAGCCCGTGCCCCCCCCCCCTTTGGAAGAAAAGTATGCATTTTGACCATAGAGGATCCCTTTGTGGATTGTGCCCCCCTTTTAGAATTATGGAGGGAAACTGGACCCCTATACCCCCCCCCCCCCCCCCCCCCCCCCAAACTGGGCGAATTTGGAGGTCTGGCGATTTTTTTTTTTGTCGAATTAGAATTGTAATGACTTTATTTTTGTCAAATTAGAATTTTAATGATTAATGATTAAGTTGTAGTCCTCTCCGAAAGCTACCTTTTGTTTCCAATTAAGCAGTCGTGATTTGTGACACTTCGTTGCTGGACTTGATATATTTTTAATGTTCTTATTTAGAGTGACAACCTTCAACAAAACACAGATGTCTGGATCATAACAGTGATCTGTAAAGATAAAGAATTTTGTTGAGGGCTATATATTGCAACATACTGAAATGAGCACACCTCATATCGAACTCTTACAAGCATCAGGATATGAATACAATAACATAAATTTCCACTTTCATTTGCCAGAACCATGAGTATCATTTCAGTGATCAAAGTTGTTTTAAATGGTAAGTAAGTGTAGTGCTGCAGTAAAATTATCAAAATGAGCAACAAGAGTGGACGATGACTGCATTTCTATAATAACAAATAAGCATGAAAATGCCCAAAGCAACATTTGATAACATTGGCAATAATATATTTCATGTATTTCGAGAGAAAATTCCCTCTCTTTTTGTCTTGGCTCATTGGATACTAGCAGTAACAAAATCTAGCAATTTCAGTAAGTTTTCATATACCGGTAGCCTAACCCTAGTGTTGATCAAACAATTTGTACTGAATGAAGTTGAAGTTTATTTGTTCCACATTTACATCAAAACAATTTTACAAGCATAACTGTCAATTTCAAAAGAACTCAGATCAAGTATAATGTACAGTAAATAGGTAAAAAGTTTGAGAAATGTATAAATGACTGGCAAAAGAGGAAATGCCGTTGACGCGACGAGCTTCATGAATCCGGAGCTGGAGAGCGAAGGACTAACCAACATGGCGGATATCACGTGATCACGTACGAACAATGCCTACAATTTTGCACCCGCACGAGCCTTCTACGTCTTTAGGAGTTCTGTGATATAAACCCTATTGACCCATTTCAGAGCATGTATAATAGGAATGTTCCATTCAGGAAAAATAGGGGTGTTCATTAAGCAAGTTCAATGGACCAATCCAAGTGAAAAGTAGGGGTTCTGTCAGAAATGTACAGAGGGGCCAGCATTACAAAAAATAAGAAGAACTAGAATTTAATTCGTCATGAGGACGAATTAGGTGGTCTGTCTTTCAATTTGTATGATCATAATAATGGGGAAATACTAAACTGAAGATTGGAAGTCAAGAATGCCACGCATGGAGATGCTTCTTGAGGACAGGAATTTAGAAATATGTCTGAAACGGTCATTGGAAGATGTGATAATATTTGTGCAAGATAACAATCATAATGGTGATGATTATCATGACGGTGATACTATATCATCACCATCATCATCATTATATCATCATAACAGTGATGATGATAATGAAGTTGATGTTAATCATCAGCATCATCATGAAAATCATGGCAGTGATGATGATAATGATGGTGATGATAATCATGATGATGATCATTATATCATCATGACAGTGATGATGATAATGATGTTGATGATAATCATGATGATGATCATTATATCATCATGACAGTAATGATGAAAATTATGTTGATGTTAGTCATCATTATCATCATCATGATAACAGTGATGATGATAATGATGTTGATGATAATCATGATGATGATATAATGATGATGATGATGGTGATGATGATGATGATGATGATAATGGTGATGACCATGACTGAAATGATATTGATCTTAGCCATGCCAAATATGAAAGAGAAATGAAATTTAGTTTAAGAAGATACAGCCATGAGTTGATTTTTACAAAAATGCCACCTGGATGACGTCACAATAATCTTATGACTTTGAAAAAGATGCGGGGACTTGACCTTATCAGGATTGATGACTGACGAAAATATGAAGATAATTGACTATGCCAACTTTGAGAAATTGTGATATCAAATAGCACTATTTGACATAGCAGGATACTTGGGAGATAAAGCCCATAGCTCTAATACACGACAGGGAATCACGATTTCCATAGGGTTATACATAAACTACTGCACACTACTTTCCAATAGACATAACACGCAAAATAAGGCAGTTTATTACTTGGTTTGTGATTGTTTATGTTATAATAGTCGAAGATGATGGTAAAATGAAAGGCAAAAAGAAGCAAAAAAAAAAAATTTAATGGACCCACCGGGGATCGAACCTGGGTCACTGGAATGAGAGGCAAGTGCTTTGACCAATAGACCAAAATATTTCCCATAGAGATAACACGTGAACGAAAAACCAGATTCTCAAATCACATTTTGTAGTGAAAAATTGGGCATGATCCCGACATCTGATCAAAATTTGGAGACCACACTTGTAAAAGCTTATAGTCTCAGCTATAACATATTAAAATCTGGAAGAAAATAGACCAAAAACAACTGAGATACAGCTCAGAGAACAATGTCATGTAGATTCATGATTCGAAAAAAAATCATCTTCCATAGACATAACACGCAAATAGGGAAAATTCTGACATGGCATATTTAATTGAAAATTTCAATGTGATGACGTCATCAAAATGAAAAACCGTGACAACTGATTTTGTAGGAAATTACCTCAGCTACAACATATAAAAATCTGGGCCAAAAACGACCAATAATTACGAATGTAGAGCCAAATTTGCATAAATGTGATAACGTCAAAACATGAAAAATGGAAATTTTGACTTTTGGCGCCATTTTGATAACGTCATAATGTTTATAAGGGTCAAATGATACATGAAATGAAATCTATGATTCATACCCTACCTGATGATGAAAAAAAATTGGGGGGTTTGTGGACTATTTAAAGAGCTCGAGTTAATTTTGTAGAGGCATGTTTTTGCACGTTTTTACGTTATTTTCACCATAGACGCGCACACGGATTTTGAACTTTGACGCGCCCGTACGACCTTATTATTGATTGAAATTGATTCCAAGTTGATGGAAATGATGAAGAAAAGTGTCAGGATTGCAAATCAAACGAAAAAACAGCGTTTTAACGTTATTTACGACTTGCGCGCGCGTAAAACGCGCGCGCGGACGCTTACGCACGGAAATTTTTGAAACGCTAAAAATGACCTGAAACATGTGCAGACTTGATCGTACATGATTTTGAGCATTTTTAAATTTTGACGCGCGCGTACGCGCACGTCCTGACCTCTAGATGACCTGTGAGAACATGACTTGATGACCCGTCATGTGAAGTTTATGTGATGTGAATATAGTTGATTTTTGATGATCGATTATGAAAATATAATCGATCTTGTAAATTTACAAAATGGCGTATTGATGACGTCACGATGACCTGATGACCTCCAAAAGCTTAATGGATCATGTCCATGATTGACCTCATACATGACATGAAACTCGATGATAATGACCTGGCTGATTTTGAGATATGGTGGCCACAAGAATATGCCATAAAAAGAAATAATAATATTAAAGAAGAAAAATCTTGACAAAATTAAAAGGAGGTCTGTCATAAATGACAGACCACCTAATAAATAACTAGATTTGAATTCGTCATGGCGACGAATTAGGTGGTCTGTCTTTCAATTTGTATGATCATGATCGTAATCAGGATGATCATAATAATGAGGAAATACTAAACTGAAGATAGGAAGTCAAGAATGCCATGAATGGAGATGCTTCTTGAGGACAGGAATGTAGCAAAATGTGTGAAACGGTCATTGTAAAATGATTATGGTGATGATGATAATGGTGATGATGATGATGAAGATGATATAATGATGGTTATAATGATGGTGATGATATAATAATAATAGCGATGATGATCATGACAGTGATGATAATAATGATGATTATGATGGTGATGATAATCATGATAATGAAGGGGATAATGATGAAGATTGATGATGTGATAATGGTGATGATTATGGTGTTGGTGATTATGAAGATGATTGATGATATAATGATGATGATGGTGATGATGATAATGATGGGGATAATGGTGATGACCATGACTGCAATGACAGTGACCTTAACCATGCCAAATATGAAAGAGAAATCACATTTCGTTATGAAGATACGACCATAAGTTGATTTGTACAAAATGGCGCGTAGATGACGTCACGATACCCTGATGATCTTGAAAAAGATGTGGGAACTTGACCTTATTAGGACCGATGACTGACGAAAATTTGAAGATAATTGACTGAGCCAATTTTGATAAATTGTGATATCAAATAGGACTAATGATATTGCAGGATAGCTTTAATACACGTCAGGGAATCAGATTTTCCATAGGGTTATACATAAACCACTGCACAGTACTTTCCAATAGACATAACACTCAAAATAAGGCAGTTTATTACGTGGTTTGTGATTGCTTATGTTATAATAGTCGAACAAGATGTTAAAATGAAAGGCAAAAAGAAGCAAAAAAAAAAAAAAAATTTTAATGGACCCACCGGGAATCGAACCTGGGTCACCGGAGTGAGAGGCAAGTGCTTTGACCAATATACCAAAACATTTCCCATAGAGATAACACGTAAACGAAATCGGGATTCTCAAATCACATTTTGTAGTGAAAAATTGGGGATGATCCGGACATCTGATCAAAAATTGGAGACCACACTTATAAAAGCTTATAGTCTCAGCTATAACATACTAAAATCTGGAAGAAAATGGACCAAAAACAACTGAGATACAGCTCAGAGAACAATGTTATGTAGATTCATGATTTAAAAAAAAATCATCTTCCATAGACATAACACGCAAATAGGGAAAATTCTGACATGGCATCTTTAATTGAAAATTTCACTGTGATGACGTCATCAAAATGAAAAATGGTGGAGACTGATTTTGTAGGAAATTGCCTCAGCTACAACATATTAAAATCTGGACGAAAAACGACCAATAATTACGAATCGAGAGCCAAGTTTACATAAATGTGATGACGTCAAAACATGAAAAATGGAAATTTTGAATTCTGGCGCCATTTTGATGACGTCATAATGTTTATAAGGGTCAAATGATACATGAAATCATATCTATGATTCATACCCTACCTGATGATTACAAAAAATTTGGGGGTTTGTGGACTATTTAAAGAGCTAGAGTTAATTTTGTAGAGGCATGTTTTTGCACGTTTTTACGTTATTTTCGCCGTAGACGTGTTGAATTTTGACGCGCCCGTACGACCTTATTATTGATTGAAATTGATTCCAAGTTGATGTAAATGATGAAGAAAAGTGTCAGGATTGCAAATCAATCGAAAAATCAATTTACGACTTGAGTGCGCGTAAAACGCGCGCGCGGACGCTTACGCACGGAAATTTTTGAAATGCTCAAAATGACCTGAAATGTGTGCAGACTTGATCCTACGTGATTTTGAGCATTTTTAAATTTTGACGCGCGCGTACGCGTACGTCCTGACCTCTAGATGACCTGTGAGGACATGACTTGATGACCCGTCAAATGAAGTTTATGTGATGTGAATATAGTTGATTTTTGATGATCGATTATGAAGATATAATCGATCTTGTAAATTTACAAAATGGCGTCTTGATGACGTCACGATGACCTGATGACTTCCAAAAGCTTAATGGACCATGTCCATGATTGACCTCATACATGACATGAAACTTGATGATACTGACCTGGCTGATTTTGAGATTTGGTGGGAACAACATTTTGTAATAAAAAGAAATAAATAAATATTAAAGAAAAATCTTGACAAAATTAATAGGAGGTCTGTCATAAATGACAGACCACCTCATTAGGATGATATCATGTATCCCTACAAACTATACCTATTGTACAGTTTTACAGTCCATTTTGAATATGCATTCAAATTGATAACCATTCAGGGAGGTATTATAGGGAGATAATCTCAGCTGAGAGCTTTCTATTTATAGTGTCTGGACTTGAACTTGTCTTTTCTAAGACAAAAAGTCTTTGTCCTATTACATAACGCTCCTTTGCTCCATTTCCTGTTGTAGAAATGCCTAGAGGATGGAGTTTCTGTATTATAAGCCCAGGATACTTTCTTTTATGTATTTACTACATTGTGATCACAGCTTGTATACAAGTAGGAGAGTGGGATTATAATGTACATTTAAAGTTAGAAATGTTTTGGGAGAGTTGAAAAAAATATATACATATATGCATGTATATATCACTTATTACACAGGGTTCCCCCCCCTTTCATTCTAATATCAGATTGACAAGATATAATGTTGGGTTTCAGTGAAGAAAAGTTTCTTTCTTTTTGCAGGGGGGGTGGATATAAGATATGAGATCATCGCTTGCAAGAGGGGCAGGGACCCGGGCTGGAGCAGGCTGAGCCTGAGGGATGTCACTCTCTTCCCAATCACTGTCGTCTGATGCGGTCTCCGACTCGGAACTTATGTCCATAGGTTCCCTGTCAAATTCTCCATTTTCTCTGACATTGTCTGCAACATAGAGGTCATGGTATAGTTGTCGTGCTTCATCTCCGTCATATACCTTTCACGGTTGTTTTCTGGTCATGGTTGGAGCATTCGAATTCGATATCAATTAGCACAAAGTAGAAGGCTGGCTGTAAAATCTGACGTCCGCTTGATTTAGTGTTTCGGTTTCTGCTGGTGCACGATGCTACGTTCGATAGCGCTAGCGAATGGAAGCGGTAATTATACAGCGCACTTAAAGGACCTTTGCTGGGCCTAGCGTAGTGTGATGCATTCTGGGATATGTTATCCGCGCGCGCAGGCTCAAGAAAGTTATCGTAGTACATTATGCCTCAGTGATCTGACTTTCTACCAAGAAATCATGTTTTCGCACTAAATTTGAATGTAACCCCATATAAAACTGACTCAAAATCATAAGTTTATAAAACAATGAAGCTTTTCATGTATTTAGAAAACTACAATATTTTGGCAATAATTTGACATTTGATGCTAGATGTGATGATACTTGACGGGCGGCAGATGCTGCCCACGGCCAGCTGTAAGGATAACTCCCTGGCTAGGGGACACACCACTAGGCAGCTGTGGGGAAAGTCAGAATTGCGTTAGCCCCATTCACTCATACCCAAACTTTGTGTGTTGAACTCGTCCGTCGGACTAATGGAATTACATTTCCGACTCTACGAAGCCGACCGAATCTTGCACGAGAGCTCACGCTCAGGCTGCGCGTGCGCATTGCACGGCTACCGGTCCGTCCAAAATATCCGCCCCGCATCTTGCAACGAACCCAGTGCCCTCTAGCGGCATGAAAACGTCCACCATCTGCAGTTGATTTCCCCTTTAACGCTGGTACATGTATATACTAAGTCATTTGCATAACCTATGTGTAAACTTGTGTTATGTTCTGTAATATAAATTCTTTTCATAGATCAAGGGAAGGCTAAACCTACGGAGACTTAATAACACATTAACACGTATTTCCTGGAATATAAAATACTTTTAAAAACCACATGTTTATTTCAGCTTTTGTGTTGATGCAGCGACACCAAATTTCCAGTGGATCTCAATTCTTTTCTTCCCATCATTAGTACAGCCTTCTGCTGGTTTCTTTCTAGGTAGTACTGTATCCCAGGGCTAGCATGCAATGGAAATGAGTAAGGAATCCGTTTTGAGAGAGTAGAGATGGACAGATTAGTTACGCCTCAGGGTCGATACACGTGCCAAGAATAATACGTAATTCATGGATTCATTTTTTAAAGCTATTACGCGGGATTAGATTCTATCCCATTCCCTCTTCCAAAGGGACAAGCAAATTAAATCGAGAGAGACTGGAAACAAGATACATGTATAACATTCCCATTTCTTGCGGTCGTATCCTGTTTTTCGAATTTAGATATTGCCCACATATTCTTTGCCATGACAGGTGTAGGTGTTTGTTTTTTCTTTTGTGGAATGGCAGAGAGTACTTAAGATAGACTTGTAGTTATCATGATTATACTGTGTAAGGGGGGGGGGGGGGGGGGGGGGGGGTTGCGGAGGGGAGGGATGAGTAGGTCATTTTTTTTTTTCAATACATATACTTATTTTTAGATCTAATGTAAAAAAGGCCATTGGATACTCCTTTACACATTTATATTGTAAACAAAAACAAATCAACCGATAAAATTCATAAATGTACAGGCCTGTTGGGCTAAAATTTTGTTGGAGGGGTGGTGGAGATCACCAGGAGGCCCTATATGTTTGTATTTTTCTATCAAAAAGAGGAGAGATCAAAGTAAGAGCTTGTGAAACCCAGTTTCTGTCGTCCTGCTTGTATACAGTGTTTTGTAGCCATACATGTAGGTTTCCTCTTTCCAACCTTACATATATTTTTTGTAATATTGTTGATAGAAAAAACGACACCCCCCCCCCCCCCCCCCCCAACAAGAAAAAAAGAAAAGAAAAAACAATTCACTCTCTTACTACACCGATAAATAAACATTTTAATTGAAACTTTCTGGTGTGATTTTTTTTCCCCAAAATTTTACAAGTCTATTAACCACCTAACTTGAATAAATAACAACAACAAAATTCAAAATGTCACATATAGATATTTCAACTACAATTTCATTAGAGTACTGCAATATAAAATGGGGGACAGTTGCATGCTTTTATTCATATGTCATCTTGCAAGGAGAGGAAAGTCAGTAAAAAATAAACAATTCAGACAGACACAGAGAGAGAGAGAGAGAGACCGAGAGAATGAGAGAGGAAGATGCGAAATTGGATGATAATCCGTTTTAGAGACAACATTACTCATGTTTCAGTTTTCAAGACAGTGAGCATTATGTACATACACTGTTAATAATCCAGTGCTCAGAATTCTACCATCACTCATACAACCAGAAGGCAACATAAACATGGCTAATATTACAAAGCTGACTCTGACATATTCCATGCCGTTTGTTAATTTGTTTTGTTGTACTGCATATCAGATAAGAGAGGGCAATTATTGAGTTTTTGTGTAGCAGGTGCTCTTTATCTCTCATTTTCTCTGCCTCTTAATCTTCCATTGCAATTACCAGTCGATGTCCGGGAATAAAGATGGGATTTGATCAGTCACTAGAGTCTTGTTATGTCTTGGCATTGCACTGGTTACTTACTTGTTGTTAAGTGATGCCCTTGGGGCGTAGAAAGGCAATTTATATGTAAGCGATCACATTTAGGCCCTGAGAATCTTGTATTTGAGATGAATTTATAATAAACACTATTCAATTGTGGAAAGTAAAAAAAAAAGTTTGCAGTGTCCGTGGAAAGAGGGTATACATGTACTTAACATGTCATCACAAATTTAGACAGAGACACAGTTTTACATATCGGTAATAAAGCCAGGAATTGTTGTTGGTGATGGAAATATGAATTATAAGGTTTTTATTCAGAATTTTCAATATCTAATGTATGCCCTGATTAATTCTTCAGGTTGAATTCGGACTAGAAATTCAATAATTTATGAAGTATGTAAACACACCCTTTTTTTAAGTGTACTGCTTCTCTTTCTTTTCAGTCAAAAGAGAAAGCACAATATTATTGCAGCTGAACAGTTGCACACTTGAGACTTGAGAGCTCACTTATGGGGTGTTGCAATCAATTGCAAATTGTAAAGCAAATTAGAACCACCATTCTGAATGGTTCAGGGTCTGCCCATTCAAGAAGATGCGCTTGCAACAATGATTTTGATTGGTCAGTACCGATCAGTTGCAACTTGCAATCAATTGCAACTTTCTTGCAACACCCCATTAGTTTGTACTTGACCACTCCTTTAAAGTACATGTACAGTATTGGTAGCAAAAAGGAAATTGGAAAGAAATGTGTTAAATATAGTTTCATGTTGTTTCCCTTGTATCAACAGATATTTGTAAGAGATCTGTGACCAGGCACCACAAAACAAAAAGTCGCACTGTGTGATTTTCAGTTAGAGCTCAATCAATGTGTTTTTGGTTGGCATGGTCAAATTTTAATTTTGGGTATTTCCTGAAAGAGTATACATTTTTTCTAAGTAATCTAAATATTTGGAGGCACCAAACAATCTAAAAGTGGTATCTTTGACAGTTTTTTTATTAGATTTATGTGTGTCTCCTCTGGATCATAAATTTTTGTTGCCTCTCATTTGTTCAAAATTAAAGTTTAGTAGGTGATTTGCGGGCTTACCAAAACCTAATATTACTTTGAAAGGGGAAGTCCACCCTGATATTAAGCTGGTTTTAAAAGAAGCTGAAAAATTAAAGAACCAGATCACTGAAAGTTTGAGCAAAAATCCAAAAAGAAATAAGAAAGTTATGAATTTTTAAAGTTTTAATCAATCAAACACAAATTGGCAACTCCGTGAGGTATATCTTGCCAGCTGCTCTCCCATTTGCCCTGCACTGAAAAAACACATAAGTTTTAATTTTCTCTAAAGAAAATATTTCATCGTACATTCACGCTAGATATAATCATTTCTATTGTGCTTTTACACAAAACCTGTATGATACAAATCGATTCCTTCATCAAAAACAAAGAAAATGAAAATTTATGAAGTTTTGTGTAAGGAGGAAATGGGAGAGGAGCTCGCAAGATACATGTACATCACAGAGTTGCCATTTTGTGTTTGATTGATTACAACTTCAAAATTTCATGTTTCGTTAATTTTTCTGCTTCTTTTAAAACCAAGTATCAGGGTGGACTTTCCCTTTAACTTTTCAATTTTCACTGAATTATGTTGCATTCTTATTATGTGTGTTGAATGGATTTTTTGAACTATTAAATTGTTTTCTGAACATACATATTTTAAGCATGTTATAAATTACAGATTATTTTCAATTCAATTCAATTCAATTCAAGACTTTATTCCAGACTCAGCTGCAAAAGCAGAGATTCATATAACACATTTACATG
This sequence comes from Heliocidaris erythrogramma, assembly GCA_025617745.1. Classification (NCBI taxonomy): domain Eukaryota; kingdom Metazoa; phylum Echinodermata; class Echinoidea; order Camarodonta; family Echinometridae; genus Heliocidaris; species Heliocidaris erythrogramma. The sequence goes on from CM046856.1 coordinate 24,833,901, forward strand.
AGAAGAGCAAACATAAAGAATCAAGGACCAAAGAATACAAAGATAAGCATATAAGAGAAACCACAAAACTAATATACCACTAGAACTAAGCAATGGACACAGAATACAAAAGATAAAAGCTGCAGTAATATAACATGAAGTGCAAACTATCAACAATGGACATACATGTAATGGGCAAAGAATGGACAAAGAATACTAAAGAGAGAACATAAAAGAAATACTGGAGGAGGCACAATAAATAAAGAAAAAGAAAGAGAAATAGACCCAAGAAACAGACATAATATGAAAATATTTATAAGAGCCATGATAAATTATGGTACTAAGATAATACTAGTGACAGGCAGTGAATAGAAGAAAAAAAAAAGTTAAAAAAAATAAATTAATAAAAAAAATAATAAAATAAATTAAAAAAAGTAAAAATAAAAAAATAAAAAAAATAAAAAAAAATTTAATACTGTAAAGAGAAATTTAATAATGGATGGTGGTTTTTCATAAGATATATTTTGTTATCTGTGAATAATATCTAAAATTTTAGTTTACATTTTGTACTTCTATCCTCTCTCTGTCTCTCTCTCTTTCTCTCTCTTTCTCTCTCCTTCTCTCTCCTTCTGTCTCCATCACACAATTGAATCTCTTAGAGCCATGCGATCCGTTAGGCAGCAGGAAGAAATGCGCCCTCGGAGTCACAGTAGCACCATGAGCTCAGGAGTCCCTGGATCTGATTCCAAGTCTCATTCAGCCTCGGGGAGCCGGCGCCAGTCCAACACGCTGGGACCCTCCTGGAGGACCAGATGCGATAGCATGCCTGTGCCAAACCGTGCTGTTCCGGGGTCCAGGTCCGGGTCTAGGTCCCGGGGTAACAGTGAAGGGGAGGATGGTCAGCCGAAGGAAGAGCATGCGATAGCCAGTAGCAGTAGCCCTGTGAGGTTGGTATTGAATAGCATTAAGCATTCAGATTTTGTGTTTTTCTTTAGACCAAGACCGGCTGAGCATTTCTTTCACTGTGTGGTATGCTGTACTTTCACTATGTTTTCAATTACATTTTATTCTTCAACATTCAATACATAATATGTATGTGTGGTGTCAGGTACAAGTAGTCCAGTCATGGTTGGAGGTGAGGGGTGGGGGATTCTTTATTCTTGCAAGGTAGACACAATTCAAGGGAGGGATCTCCTCAATGTGAGATTAGTGAAATTGATCTTTTTTTCATACCTTCATATTTCTTTCTCTTATCTCTTCAGTCTTTTTTTTTTAACTCTCTCCTCTATCTTTCTTCTTTCTCTGAGGGGTGCCATCCTGTTTGCCATTTGATTGGGGGTCACATGCTTCTCACCCACTAATATGCCACTTTTCATACTCATTCAGTAATACTCATTCCATCATTTTCAGTAGCTGCTTATTACAATTCTGACGATACCAATTCATGTACATGTTTAGATGAACATGCTATGATGGAACTGGTGGAAGGGAAATGTCAAAAGTCGAAATCTTTTCTCCTACACAGCTTAAATAAACATTCTTCCTGGAAAACTTGTAAATTTTGAATGTCTCATGAGAGGGTGGACTCTGGTATGGTGTATCTATTACCAAGAGAAGTAGGAATTGGATGTCTTTGAAGTGGCTGGCAGTGGTAACAAAGGGGTCATCATATTGCTTGACATCTTATGGAGATACACAGACACCATATTAGCTGTTCAAAATTGCATTATCATTGACTTTCTCCTGTAAACTCACGCATAGAAAGAAGTATTCACTGCATGCTGACTTACACTGTCCATCAGTTCAGTGGATTGTGTGGCAAGTGCACCCTACTTTTAAGTAAACCTATAAAATTTCGAGCAGGGTTCGTGCTATTTCAAATAATTGTATGCGCAAGTAAGAGCAAGAGAATTTGAACATTTTGAAGGAAAATAAGCAACCGATTCATCAGTATGCATGTATATCTTATGGGATTTTTAATGCATAATTTAGACGTTCTTGCATTTCTCCCCCAAAATTGGATTAAAAAATTTATAAGAGTAATTGTTCCTGAGCCGCCTTTATCAGGCTGTAGCTCTCAGACACGTACGAACATGTATACATACATGTACATGTAAGGCAGTGGGTCATAAAGCTATGAAGTTCATTAAATTACATGTACTATGCATGTACGTGGCACGCATGGTTTTCAAGATATAGCTTAAAGACTCAGGCCATAGGGATTGCCGTGAAAAGATGTTTATTCTTCTTCATATCAACGAGAAGCCAATACAAGGTTTGCATTCATTTCAATACATGGCTTTGGGACAAAGGAAAATATCCATTTATGACGTTTATCCATGGTAGTTCTCTTGCTACCCTAGATAATTACAGAATGCTCCTATTTTCAGGCATAATTTTCTTTACATTTTCATGCTGTTCACATTTCACAATAATCACTCTTTTTTTCTTTGTTTTCTATTATGTTTGTGATTTTGTATACAACCTCTATTGAAAGCTCGCTTGTGACTCATTTGAAATGGTGTAGTAACTATATCGGGACATATTTGGGGTAGGTCCTATCCTTATTTGAAGTTCAATCTTGGTTGGAAAATTGTTTGATATTTTCACCATTCTCATTGGTATGCATGATATATTTGTTTTTCTCATTCACTGACATATTTATGTCGTCATTTACACTTTATTGTTGCTATAAGTTGCTGAATTCTAGTCACAGTTCACTTGCGTTTTGTAGCTTATTTGCACTCACACACCAACAGTCAATGTGAAAGAAGGTTTGGGAATCTACCAGTATGCGCTGCGGCTCTTCACTGCCTGTGGCCTTATGGCAGGAGCTTTGGTCCATGTAGACTTGCTGCACTGTGAATGAGCACTTCAACGGTCATCAAAACGTAGATGTGGCCCATGAGACTGACAACCCACGAGACTGACAACCCACGAGACTGACGACCCACAAGACCGACGGTGGTAACTTTTCTTAGGGTTCACCTGACTGGCATTGTGGGCTTTGGTCTACTGGGCTGCAAGTCTCATGGGCTGTAGGTACAGTTGTATGCTGGAATGTCTTGATAGATCTAGGGCATTTTGAATCTAATGTTGGCCTCTGTTAGGTCATACTTTTAAATGGGGTTATTAGTATCAAGAATGTTATGCAAGAAAAATACAGGAAAAAACTTGTCAATATGTACTTTTCTTATTTTACACACATTATCATGTTGAAGCCTAGTATAAGGGATACATGTAAGGATTAAAGGGAAGGTTGAGTTCCGGGAAAGGTGAAAAATAATTTGTGAGCTTTCTCATTCCTTTTATGTCAGTTTGGAAGAACATCATAGTAGAAATGTCCCCTTAAAAGGATTTCTCTTCAAATGCCCTTATATTTGAAATATGACGAAAAATAGCTGATTCAAAAGTGTTCGGGCCAAACATTCATGCCACATCTGTGTGCAGTCCTATGGCATACCCATTTCTGTTTGCGGTGCATGTGCTTTTGAGCTAGTTTGGGTTGATTTCTTATCATTTTGACAATTCCAAAAACTCATGGTATATACACCAATCTTTATTTAGACATGATCAACCTTTCCCAATTGCTTCCAGACAGTTTCTTTCACAATGTACATGTACATGTACATGAACAGAACTCAACTTTATCTTTAAAGTTGGGTAAAAAAGTTAATTTGGGTTAAAAATTGGGTTGGGGCATAAAGCTGCTGCAGATACACAGGATAGTAGACCTCGTAACTGCCACGTACGTACCATTGCTGCCACAGGATAACCACATGCCATCCCATGTAAAAGAACTGGGGCAGTATTCTGAAAAATCTTTTATGTTATTTAAGGAAAACTATGTTAATTGTCATAACAAATTGAAATTGCGCGCAATTAACACTAATCATTGGTGCTTGCGCAGATGTCTCTGTTAACTTTACACGGGCACTGCCATCTTTGCGCAATCATTAACCAATGACTTGTCCTGATTTTGATTTGTTATGACAATTAACATTGCTTTATAAAAATAAAAGTTAACATATATAGTTTTCAGAATATGGCCCCCGGTTCTGCATAGCCCTTGCAGAATTGTTTTATGTGAACCTTGTTATGAAGAACACTGTTACAACAAACTCTCATTATAACAAGGTAATTTTCCTGGTCCCACTCCTTTGTATTTTATTATTTTTTAGTCCTGATACAGCAAGGTTTTGATATAACAAGGTAATTTCCTTGGTCCCAAGGAGTTTGCATATAAACAAAGTTCCACTGTAATGTGAACTCAACATCACCCATTCAGAAGACATCTTTCTTTCTATACAGGTTCTAAGCTAAATGTAGTGTAAATTAATGACTAGATTAATGTTTTCTTGCAGTCAGTGTCAGCTGTGTAAACTGAAAGCTTCAGAGCACATCCACAAAAACTTGCTTTCGATTGCTAGGTGTCTATCACTCTGAAGCATGTGTTACTGAAAACTCAGAATATTCAATATGCTTACGATCTGTACTTCATGTAATCTGCAAGCTCATATCACAAACACACCTAAATGTGTTATCGTAAATGCCAGCGTGATGTAATTACACAATCGTTATACACATTCAAATAATAATTATAGTAATCAGCTGTTTCTTAAAAAGCACCTTACCAGTTACATGTACATTATAACTGACCAAAGTGCTTACAGCATTAAAGACCTCAGCCTGACCGAATTTTGAACTTTATTCATCCACGGGGAGCTATATATTTTCTGAACAAATTGAAACCAACTTCATGAGATTCCGTTTCCTGTGGAATGAGTAACAGCGTCCCGAATGTTGAGCCCCGGTGGTTTTTCTGACGAGGGCCTCGTCTCTGAGGAACGCTGCTTTGCGGGGGGTGAAAATTTGATGACGACATATCGTGTAGACGCACTCTGAGCTGTATACATGACATGTCGTCACACGTCTAGCGACCCCCTGCAGTTTCCTCTCTTGTTACGCAATAGGGAGGGGGCGGACCAAAAAAAATTATCTTTTTTATTTTTTATGGATAAACGGAGACAAAAATTTATGAATACCCAGGGTAATTATATTCTTTGTTTACTAAGCTTTACGTCATTATATGGTTGTTTTGGGTCAGGCTGAGGTCTTTAAACCAGCAGGGACAAATATATGAAAGGCATCGTATCAAAGATATCTCTCTCCTATAGCCGACTGTCAGGGAACACCTCTTGTCCTCTACATTTAGATTAACATTAGCCATAGTTGTGCTGATACACATTTGCCAGCTGCAGCCATTATTTTCAAAGAATAGCCTTGGGCATTACCATGGTGCAGAGGCCTGAAATATTCTCATCTTGAAATAACAATCTCATGGGCGCTGCAGCCAAAACAGAATATGGTCTTCCAGAAGTGGCCCATGCCTGCTCATAAATGATGGTACAAGTTTTATAACAAAAACACTTAAAAAAACAACATCAAAGATTTCAAAGCTGCAGCCTGAATGCAGAGAAAGGTGCACCCTCTTTTTCTTGCAGAGGAACACCAATGATGAATGTATCTTTGATGAGATGCCTTAATTGCAGACACCATTTAAGCAGCAATAATATATACATGTACTCGTGTGTATTTGCTTCTGAAACACAAAAGCCTGTATTTTATTAACATTTAAACCAGACCCTGGGTTCATGCTCTGATTAAAGTCAAGTACGAAAAAAACAAAGGGACTTGAAAACGATGTCTAAGCTTCTGCCTTGTAACACACAGCTAAGCCTTAGCCCACGGTTGTGTTACTTTTGGAACTGGCAAAACAAATTTTCTTAATTGTAGTAAAAATGTATCTTGTCATATTTCTTGTGTTGTTTTTGTTTATATGATAAATATTTCTACTATTGGAATTGTGCTTGCTGATCATTATGATGTCAACAAAATTACTGGTATATAAATGTGCTTCAATGTAATTTGAACTTTCAATAGACCGGTTTACCAAGTTATCCAAATATGAGATTTCTGCCTCAAAACCCCAGGTAATAAAAATAAGAAATGGAAAATAAAAAATAAAATTATGTGTAGCATCTTGATGGATTAAATTAAAACTTGGTTTTCATAAGTTGGTACTATGTTTGGAAGCCTCATGCAGTTTTTTAAGGACTTGTGTGAAGGTGTATTCGAAAATTATATTAGTGGCCATTGTAATATTGCTCTTAATGTACACATACATGTATATTATTGCTTGTAAAAATATGAGTATATGCTATCATTTGGATATTGGAAGGTGCCTTAATGTTTGCCAAAGATCGTTGAATAAATGAGGCTTGTTTGTAATGAGTGACCATGTGACCATATTTTCTCCAATCACTCCACTGCATTCCGAATGGGCAGTAACCTCACCAACTCGGTCATGAGACCGCGAACGTGCAGTGAGGGCGGAGGCGGACATTCCACTGTACCTCGCGGACGATCAAGGTAGCCTGTTTACAAGCCCTGTAACCTACTAGCTTTCTATTCCCGTTTCTCTATGTGATGGTTGTACTTGTGGAAAGTCATGATTTTGGCTGCCTAGCTAGGTAGACAGTAATACAAGTGGTCTTTATCTGGTTTTACTTTTATCTTTCTAATGCTAAATCTCTGTTGGAAAGAATGGAGTGTCCCTCAGTGTTGTACTCACTGGAACCACACAGAGTGCCTATAGAGTAAACACAATGTTTTGACATTGTTCACACTGTTTCATACTGTAACATAGTATGCTATACTGTGGCTACAGTACAGTGTGATCACAGTGAGGACTTAGAACACTCTCATGTTGTGATACAATGTGTTCACATGGTGATTTTACCGTGTTAATATTGTGTTCACAGTGTGTTCATTCTGTGTTCACACAGTTTACTCTGTGTTAATACTGCATTCTCTCTGTGTTCATGCAGGTTACTCTGTGTTCACATTGTGTTCGCAGTTTACTCTGTGTTCAGAGTTTACTCTGTGTTATAGAGTTTCTCCTTGTTCACATTGTATTCACTTTGTTTTCACACTGTGTTCATACTGTGCACACACTGTGGGGCATTTTGTTCTTCCCAAAAGGGATGTTATTTGTAATCCTTGCTTACGCATATGCCTAGCTATTTTCTTTTCAAGATCCCCTTTGCTATTCATAGAATTTACAGAGTACATTGTATTTGCTGCATGTAGATGTTTTCAAGATGGATAATTGGGTTTGTTGAGAAAACCATTCATTACCAGCTGTGACAAGTCAGTGTGCAACATCATCCAAAAGATATAAATAGGATGTTTTCATTTTAAAGGTATTGGTCAACATCTTTAAAAATTGAATTCCTATGAAGGTGCATGTAGTCATCGAGAAAATGACTAAAGTAAGTTATGAAGAATGAAATTTGAGACCAATTATTCTTCATTGATTTCTATATTTTAATAGTTAATGTGATGAAAACTTGGGGTAAATCATGGAGACATCCAAAATTTGCAAATTTTTACATATTTACATTTTTGTTTTTCCCGTTTTACTCTCCAAATTAACATTTTGGTTTCTAAAACTCTTGCATCCCCTATATTTTCAAACCCAACATTAGCATCGAAGCTGAATAAAATTGTACTTATATGTAGTCCATGTGTCGTAACAAAAGTTATAAAAGTTCGAACTAGTGCAAACATCAGAATGAAAAGTTTATTTTACATAAAGGAAATTATGAAAAAGTGCATGCTTCTTTGATTGTGTCTATATTCTATTCATTTCATATTTTATTTTCATTAGACAGTAGCATTGTACTAGAGGTTTGTTTTGCAGGATTTCATTTTCAGCTTCAGAATTGATGAAATATGAATTTGCATGCCAGTACATTTAAATACATTACAGGTTTACGTGTAGGTTCAAAAATCAGTGAAATCTGATAAAAATTCCATTTTATTGACCACCTCTATACATGTACATTGTTTATTCATGTACACGTGACACATGCCTAGATAGTGGTTACTTAAATACTGTTTCCCCGAGTTAACTGTTGACTGTATCGTGTTACTTGATGTTAAAACCATTAGGGTTGAAATCGATTCCACCATCTTCCCTATTTTGGCACCCATTAAAAAAAAATTATTCAAAAGTACTGGGATGTGGGTACATGTATGCATGTTGTTACACTTCTTTGTACATGTAAGTGTTAGCGTGCTCAGATATTGTAGCTTTCTTGGTACAGCTAAAACTAAGAAAAATATCAAACTTGCTGTTACACATGTACATGTGTAGTTAAAAGCTCTATATACTTGTTCAACTTCTGGATGCATTTGTACCTCCAGTTTAGAATATACATGTAAGTCTCATAGCACCTAATACCCATGATTTTCAGTGCAAACCAAATCATTAAAATGTGACCAATTTCCACTCTATTTTCGGAATAGAATTTACATACATAGTAATTGTGCATTTGTTGGGGGTATTACAGTGTGCTTTATTTATACGAAAGTTTGCATCGATTAAAATTTTTATGAAAATGCATATTAGCTGAGAGGCTGCATGGAAATGAAGGATAATTTTTAATACTGAGCAATTTCTACTTTAAGTTCATTGATGATTGATGTGTAGATGTACAGTGTATATTTCTAAGGAGCATGGCAAACCTGTTTTCTTATTTTATTTGCAGATTTTTGTTGTTGAGAGCCAGAAGGGCATTAAATTGGTGTTAAAATTTTCGAGTTAACATCCTTCAGACTCTCAGCAGATGATTTCCTTTTTAATATTTTTTAAAGCTAGCTTTTTCTCCAGTTTAAAGACAGTAATGTATTTGCAATTCTATGTGCCATTTTATTTTTTCGTTGTTTAACTTTGCATGTTAATAGTTGTGAAGACAGTGTGCATGATTGTTAGATTTTCAGAGATTTTATCGATACTTTTTAGCTTTTGCTTAAAGAGAAGGTTGAGTTGTGGGAAAGGTGAAGAATATTTTCTAAGCTTGAATCTCATTTCTTTTATGTCAGTGAACATCGTAGCATAAATGTCCCCTGGAAAGGATTGCTCTGCAAATGCCCTCATATTCAAAATAAGACGAGAAATAGCTGAAGTGTTCAGGTCAAACATTCATGCTACATGCAGTCCCATACACCCATTTATGTGTGCAGTGCATGTGCTTTTCAATGAGATTGGGTCAATTTCCTATTATTTTGATGATTTCAAAACCTCACAGAGTATGCCAATTCTTTTGTAGGCATGATCAACCTTTCCCAATTGCTTTGAGACAGTTTGTAAGTGCATGACCAGAACTCAACTTTATCTTTAATATCGAGGGTTCTGAACAAGGCAAAGGTGTGTAAGCAAAGTTGTTGCAGATTGTTCAGCTTTACGTTCATTTGTTGGACTTAATCTGCAGTGTTCAGTATTCTTAGATGTAAATATTTTGTGTATAGGGTATATCCCTTTTTTTTCTGTGACAAGAAAAGGAGATAATACATGTATAGACATAATGCAGGCGTATGTACATGTACATGTATGTTTTAGGCATGTATGGTACATACATGTATGTACCTAATTTCAAGTTGTACATTTTGTTTAGTAAATTCAACAAATCTCATTTTATTCTCTTTTTTGTGTGTTTAATCTGCATTGATTTACATTGGCTGCCCAAATATATACACACAGGGAGATTAAAGATTATGAGGTTCAAGAAAGTTTTTAGAACAATTATTCAGTTGTTGCTCTGCATACATGTATGTTTCTATTTTGCTTTAAGTTTGCTTTTTGTTTTTCAATTTGAAAAAAAAAATTTATATCAAAGAGTTTCTAGCTTTATCTCCCTTATCTTGTTATTTTGTAGTGTTACGTTTACACAAGATTCCTGTGACTATTTATCATAGGAATTTTCCAGTTGCTCAAAGACCAGAATTCATAAGATTCACAAGACCAAAGATCTACATGTGTGACACCTAAATTTAACCGTATGTCTGTATTCCATTGGGTGCCGGTCTCGCAGGCAGGGTCCTTGTCAGTCTAGCAAACTTTGAATGCATGTAATACCATGCATAAAAATTTCCTCTGCGTTGTACATGTACATGTATGCATATTTTCCTGCAGTTTTGACTGAACATGTACAATAATACTTATTACATTTTCCATTTCCATTGATTCTGGAAACTAGGTTGTTATAAATATCAATCGTTATCATGTATCATATACATATACATGTGGGTGGTCGGTGAACAAAGAAGCAAAATTCATTTCCATGCTCCATGCTATCTGTTGCAATCTCATCACTCCATTTATTTGTACCATTATTATCATTCTCACCCATCATCAGCCTTCTCAAGTTTGGTAATAAGCTCCGCCCACGGACGTCAAGTGAAGGAGAGAAGGGCATGAAAGCTCCCGACAGGTATGTATGCTAACGTGTGTTCTTCCTCGATCTCAGGGTAGCTTGGCTATTAACACTTTCAGGACATGAATTATTTAAGGGCTAAATTGATCATATTTTGTTCTTAAAATTGGCAACAATGTTTTTCCTTTAGTGCTGCTGCTGCCACATGGTTCTAATAAGGTGCAATTTTTTGAAAACAATAGACATGGTTCAGAATTTTGTCATAAAGTTGGGAAAATATTGCCAATTTTGATTTATAATAACGCAATGATTTTGAACCTCTCAATGTGTTGCCAATTTAAGGATTTTAAAGCTTATTCTCGTTATAATTCCTGGCATCTAACAAAAATGGAAATAGTGTTTGCAGAAACTTTTGCCCTCTCTACTCATGCATCTGGTTTTTTTTTTTTAGAGCTCTGAATCAAAAGCTATTTAGGCAAATAACAAAATGTCAGTTGTCTCAAAAGGGTTAAATCTGGGATAATGATGGCATTCAGTGCTTCATATCCTCATGAAAAGATGCTATACAAATCCTTTTTTTCTTCCGTGAAAATCGAGTGTTATTTGAAATTGTGTTTGCCGACAGCAAAAAAAAAAGTATGCAAGAGCAGCGGGGTATTTATCTTTGAAAGCTATAGAAAGCTCATGAAGAGCTCTGGGCCCTGTTTCATAAAACTTGTCATCAATGACAAGTTATAAACTACTGAAATCCTTGCATCTGATTGGCTGAGAGCAAATTTGTTGGTAAAAATCACTGACAAGACACTTGATGAAATGCCCACTCCCCCCCCCCCCCCCCCCCAGAACATGATAGCAAAGACTTTCAAGAGATTAAAGCAAGAGCAAATTTGTTGCATTGCCTGGGGAGTGGAGAAATCCCGTTTGAATTATGTGATATGCCTCTGTAATAATTGCACATTTCAAAAGATGATGCACTAAGCTATTAGACTTGTCTGTAGGTTGATGGAAAGTCTTTGCAATTATGTTTATAAAAAGTAAAGTGGCTGTGGAAAATTTTTACATGTAATCGCAAATCTAAAAGGGCTCCCTTCAACAAATACATACTTTGTACTCTAGTGAAGGTGGATTCAATATTAAATGAATATTTTGGTGTCTATGTTATATTTATAAATCATGCAGGGCGATAGTGATCTTGATCAACATTGATACATGACGCTGCATTATTCATATAAATGTATCATCGTAAGAAGTGGGTTTATTTGATGAGTATTTGGATATTACTTGACAGGTATACACGTACCTGGGTTCATAAATATGCAATTTGGCTTTTGGTTCGCATGGTTGATGCATAAGAATGTTAAATTGTATAGGAAGCATCGCACAAAATGAATTATTCAATGATGCTTCTTATTCTCGCTAATGGATCCCGGCAAACTGGCATAGATGGAAGGGACTGCCAACGTGATCCATATTTAAACTTATGAAATGTGTACTTACAGTTAGGTGTTCTCACAAGTGAAAGTTTGTCTCGCACAATATGATTTGACACAGACCTACATGTACCATGCTCTGTGTGCGACCACCTTCATTTCCAAATTCAGAAACTTCACAACCTGAAACTTTCACAAATGGCTGAACAAATTCATTCATGTGGTGAAGAAAAATGAATTTTTCACATCCAGTGTATTCTGCCCTTTACTAACTTACATTTCTAAGAAAACTGTCATTTTCTCAAAACTCTGTGTGTAGTTTGCATTTGTAGATGTATACTAATCTACAATTAAGTTCTTGACAGGGGTTTGATACTTACACATTACCGATGATGTATCATTTGTAATCTCACTGACCTCTTTTTGTCTCTCCGTTTCTCTGTTCATCTATTTCTGTCTGTGTATTTCTCTTTCTATCTGTATCTCTGTATTTATCTTTTTCTATATCTTGCACTCTCACAATCTTTCCCTGTCTCCCTCTCTTCCTCACATCTATAGTCCGACTAAGACGAGAGGGCGATTCTCCATTCCGTCACTGACATCGAGAAGTAGTCTCAGCGGTGGTCCAATCAGACCCCTTAGCGTTCACAGGATGGTAGCCCAGCCTATGTCTAACTCACCTCCAATACCCAACAGTCCTCTTAGGTAAGATAGGATCAAATTGTATTCTTTTTCTGATCAATCTGAACGAAATATACACTTTTTTTAAATTGTCATATATATTTTTCAACACGAAAACACTTGCTTTAGCCATTGGTTGTTCTTCTGCAAGTCTGTGCATATTAAAAGTCGTACCTTCAGAGATATAACAAAACAAACACACACAAATAATCACACACATAGATGCACGGAAAGAATATCCGAAAAGCAAAACTACATGATTAAATATAGGATTTGAAGGTTTGCATGGTGAAGTTGTAATTCAGAAAAAAGGTTTGCGGTACAACCATGTGAGTTGGAATAACTCACGTTCCGGTCAGAATGCTCTGGCCGTCGTCAGGAGAATAAGAAGAGCGAATAAATCAGCAGAATTTATATATGAAGCGGTAGAAATTCTACAGCTTCACAAACAATAACATCACGGAATTAGTATAGAAGTACCTGCATTGAAATGATAAATAACATCAAGGTACTTGCATTGAAAGGATAAGTAACATCAAACTAATCCTATGTTGAAAAAACATTGAAAACAAGTGAACAATAGGACTAAGAAACCCCCTTATCCCCCTTTTGTTTCCAGCTTATCCAGACAGTAATTGGTTTCTTAGTCCTATTGTTCACTTGTTTTCAATGTTTTTTCAAGGCAGGATTAGTTTGATGTTACTTATCCTTTCAATGCAGGTACCTAGATGTTATTTATCCTTTCAATGCAGGTACTTTGATGTTATTGTTACTTTTTCTTTCTATACTAATTCTGTGATGTTATTGTTTGTGAAGCTGTAGAATTTCTACCGCTTCATATATAAATTCTGCTGATTTATTCGCTCTTCTTATTCTCCTGACGACGGCCAGAGCATTCTGACTGGAACGTGGAGTTATTCCAACTCACATGGTTGTACCGCAAACCTTTTTTCTGAATTACATGATTAAAACTAAACAAGAATTGAAAACAAACATTTTCCTTACTCTGTTGGTCATATATTTCTTTCTAGAAAGGATGACTCAGATAATGTTGGAATTTCTTAAGAATCTGATTTGATTTTCATAAGGAAGATAGACAAGATAAGAAATAAAAAACAGTCACAATTATTTTAAAAGGTTAACAACAAAATATGTCTCGTGTTCTTTGAAGGTTGATGTTTGCATGGTGGAATAGATAACGTTGATGAGGTTTACGGTTGACCATGTGAGTAAGTCCTGAAAAGGACTGTTGGGTAGGAGAAGGATATTGGAGCAAGGAGAGAATAGGACATAATTATAAAAGAGCGAGAGAGAGAATAGGAGTACAGAGTATCTTTCTTAAAATGGTGAAGTCCTGGGGAGCATTTCATCAAGCGTTTTGTCAGTGATTTTTACTGACAAATTTGCTCTCAGCCAATCAGATGCAAGGATTTCAGTAGCTTATAACAGTTGTCGGTAAAAAATCACTGACAAAACGCTTGATGAAACGCTCCCCTGAAAAGGACTGGTAACAAGATGAAAGGAGAAGAAGGTGCTCGACGTTCCAGACAGCTTGACTGTACGTCTTCAGGTGACTAGTCGTTTTCAGGACTTCACCTTTTCAAGGAAGATACTCTCTACTCCTATTCTCTCTCTCTCTCTCGCTCCACTATCCTCCTCCAACCCAACAGTCCTTCTCAGGACTTACTCACATGGTGAGCTGTAATTAAACCTCATCAATGTTAAAATATGTCTTGTTGAGCTTCATGTATCATGTTGTCCTCCCCAGGGATGAAATAGACAGGAAACCCTCTTGCTTCACATCAACCTTTGAAGGTCGGTTTGTTTGCGTGGGCAACTTTGGAGAGAAGGACTTTGCAGTTAGTTATTGTTGAAAGTCTCTGCCCAGCTATTTAGATACTGCCTTGCTATATCTTAATAACAGCACCTGATGCCATGTCGTTATTGTGGTGCTCAGCTTTGTAATAATGATGGCCCAGGCGATGACAACTTCCCTTAATATTAGAAACATGAATAGTTTTCACAGAGGGGAAGAAAGAAATAAGACTCATGCCCCCCAAAGAAAATGAGTGAATGATTTTTTTTTTAAAGGTACTAGAGGAATGAATGAATGAATGTAAATAAATTAATCAGTTGATAAAAAAATAAAAAATGAATGAATAAGTAGCCCTTCCTGCTTCATTTGTAGGGTATCTGCACAGGATGCAATACATATAAAAAGCTGCTTTGTGTGAAAAGGAAAAAATAAGAGAAATATAGGATGGTGCCAGTTTGAAAGAAATCGGACAAAGAATAAAAAAGTTATGAATGTTTGAAAAATGAGATCACTACATCTATGCGAATCTCAATTGGCAATTTGTTTAATCGATTGTGACGTATTCATGGTCAACTCTCCCATTTGTTTTCAAACATTTGATAGAATAATCAATATTGCATTTTATCTTTATAATAGCACTTGGTACGATACTTTTTTCTGAGCTTCGTAGAATTAATTGCCCAGTTGTTTTTGACATTCATGTTTTTTAAATCTGAATGGATAAAAAATTTGCATGATCAGAAATACCTTGTATGGCTTTGTAATCTTCTCTGAAGGGTAAAATAGGTGACAAAATCACGATGATTGCAGGTGGTTTTAATTAATTATGGTTTGTTTTCTTGAGGTGTGTTTGCAGAGAAGGATGTATTGCAGCTAGTTAGGAAAGACTCAATCAATTTACTAATTGGTGCAAAACTATCTTTGTAATGTCATGGGGTGTACATGTCAGACCCACCAAATGTCCCAGTGCTTCAGTTACTACTTTTTAAGGACAAAAAAAAAGAACTGTGAAGTAAGGCTCTCAAAACTTTTATATTCATGTATGTAAAAGAGGGGGGGGGGGGTGCACTACCATGAATCCTTAAGGAGGCCCAGGTGGACCCCTGGCTCTGTCTCTGTTGGATGTTTTTTTCAATATTGATTTTCCATATTAGTCATTCTGCCTTTTTTTTAATCCACATGCTATTATTTATTAATTATTTCCCCCTTTATCAATTGCATTGTTTGTTTGTTTTGTCCTTTCAGTTTTATTTTGTTTAATATGTGAATTATACAACATCATTTACATGTACAAAATATATGAATAAAAATTATTGTAACACGAAAATATTGAATCCTATTGGCATGGTTGCCTGCAAGACATGAGGCCCTATAGTCCACTCGACACTTCTTTACAGCCAACCGTGAACCTAGAAAAATACTGTCCATTGAAGTTTTTTTGTGGATTTGTAATCGTAAGTAGTCAAAAAACATTTTCAGCTTTGTTGCCCCTTGGGCAACCTTGAGCACTTTTCATGATTTGCATATCAAAATCCAGTGTGTTTTTCATCTTATGCAGCATCACCTGTGACGCAATGAACGGAGGATATACCAGAGAATTGTTTTGTATCTCAGGTTTCATTGCAAAAGATTAACAACACTGTTTAATAGCGTTGGGTGCAGCGCACACATGGTGCGTAAATTGTCGTGGGTGGTTTAACATTGCCTGTCTATCTGATGTTTTTGATTTATGCAAATTATGCAAAATGCTCAAATTTGCTTTGGGGGCAACAAAGCTGAAATTGTTCGGAGACAACATGGGATCACAAATGCACAAAAAACTTCAATGGACAGAGCATTTCTAGTTTATTAAAATGTCAAGTCGACTACTACAAAACATCTGATTCAGTCAAATATTTACTTTACATTTTTTTTTCTAAGTCAGCTAAGTTTGGAAGGTTTCATGACCTTGTGCCCTAACACAGTTCAGAATGATTTCAAGTAAGCCTGTAATGTACATGTGCTTGGTTTGTAGGAAAAGTTAAAGCAAGTAACTTTAGAATGTGGGGCATTTGCGTTTGAACAAGTATCATTTCTAGATGCGTTATTACAAATTGTACTAATATTACTGCTGATGCTAGTGCAAATACTCCTGCAATGTACTATTCTCACTATTGTTTTAACTGCTATTACTGCAGTCCTAGATGTACGTCCACATTCAGTTCATTTTGTTTTGTTTACATTATTTTTTTCAGTGAAAGCCCTCAAGGTTATCTTGATGAACGTTACCAATCTGAGGGGCACAGTGCAGATGATCATTACTTTACCAGGTTTGATGCTTGGAACCAATTTATTACCTTTTGGTCAAATTCTACTTCATTTTTTACAGCATCCAGTTCCTCTGATTTCAATCATGTCTCAACCTAGGCTGTCTGCTATCCAACTGGTCTAATATTATTTTGCCTACCCCCATTTTATTTTTTTTATTATCGAAGTGGCTCAAACATCAGTCCAATAATGACTTTGCCAGCAATATTGTAATTAGACCAGATAGATATTAGACTTATTGGATAATACACTATAAAATGGACGCAAGTCAAACTAGGAATTAGACCAAATGTCACCAGGCACCACAAAACCACCAAAAAGTTACACTGTGTGATTTTCAGTTAGAGCTCAATCAATGTGTTTTTGGTTGGCATGGTTAAATTTTAGTTTTGGGTATTTCCTGAGAGGGTATACTTTTTAATCCAAAAATTTTGAGGCACCAAACAATCTAAAAGTGGTATTTTTGACAGTTTTTTATTAGACTTATGTGTGTCTTCTCTGGATTTTGTGGTATTACTTTTCTTTTTTACAACCCTGAATACTTGCCTCACTTTGAGCTCCCATAAATTTTAAACGGAGTAAGTTCTTGCTTTGATACTTGCGCCCTATAATGAGCAGGATATGACTAATTAGTATGCCAAGTTTTAGGACAATCTGATAATCCCTTCATAGAAATTTTCATTGAGTTGTAATCCTCCTTTCATCACCTTAGCACAACACCTTTGCAAGTCAGAGTGCTTCAATAGACTGCAAACTTTAAACCCTTATTTCTCAGAAGTAACATTATGAGGGACTGTGCATTCTTCTCTTTGTACAGTGAGTTAGGAACATCCAATGCTAATGAGTTATATATCATTTTAAAGCTGAGAATCTGCTCTTTCAGAATCAGACCATAACTAAAAATTCATATCTGGCGGCTTTTTGGTGGTTTTGTGGTGCCTGGTCACAAATGGACAATAGCACCGGCAGACATTACACCAGCTGACAAGTAGACAAAGTTTAAGGAAAAAAAATTGTTAGACCATAATATCTTCTGCTGAGAGTCAGAATGGTTGTAACTTGTGTGAGTTAATGCCCTTATGGCTCTTATCAGGTAATATAAAGAGTCAATACACTTGATAAATGAAATATGATTAGACAATTGGGGGGGACGTACATATTAGCATTGGGCTAAAAATGGTGATTTACCTCTAGAACCCTCATGCACATGTACTTGTGTATATTCCTCGGAGTCTGTATACCTCAAATAGTCCAGTAACATACAGCTGAACTCAATGCTGCCATAAACTATGTGTAATAGTTATGGATATCCAGATTAGATCAAGTTAAAGCTCGTGCAGTTTTGGTAGCAAAAATTGTAGCTTGATGTTTGTACAAGATCATTTGGTAGTCCATCAATGATTTCCGGTGAAGTTTACTACAAATATATGTTAAGAACTCATGATCATGGCAATATACATGTACTGCCCTACACTAGGACCTTTCCACCCTGACTACTCCCTGCTCAACAGTCTTGAGGCTTCGCACAGAGATAGCACGTGTGTCACTGTGTGTAGGATTGAACGTATGTACGGTCTACAGTGCACGCTTGGAGTTTATATCCCTGACCCGGCACCTAAATTATTGTTTGCCTCTCATTTGTTTAGTATGCTACTTCAGGATGTGAAATGTTCACATCATCTTTGTATTGCTAGCATCTTGCTATTTATCAACAAAAGTCCAATAAATCTTACGAAAAGTTTTTAAATGCTTACCACAGCTAAACATTACCTTTAATGACAGAATATCTAACCACTATGTTTTACCTCATTTAGTATGTTTTAAAGATACGTGTAAGGTACATGTAGTATGTTTTTTCTGTAGTAAAATGTATTTTTGTTATCTTTTTTTTTTCAACAATAATAAATAAAGGGAAACTCAAATAGGTCATACATGTATCTTTTATCATTGTATTATTATTCAGAAAGTTTATAAAAAAGTTTTAAAAAGGAAGGAATGTACATGCACATTTGATTGGCATGACAAATGTGTAATGGGGCTTTCATGCATGTAAGTGCATATTTGTTAATTACATATATATAATTTAAAATCATTAGGATCTTTTTCTTTTTGGAGGACCTAACAATATGCTATCTACAACATATTTTGAGTACTGCCTCGAGGGTAAAGTTGCTCAGGAGAAAACTGGAATTTAATGACATTTTGGTGTACAACAAATGGGAGAGTTGACTGTGAATACAACTGTACGTCACAATCAATCCACCAAATTGCCAGTCTGAGATTTGCATAGATGTACATGTAATATCTCATTTTTCAAACATTCATAAATTACTCTACCTTTGTCCGATTTCTTTCAAACTTTCACCCTCCCGTTTCTCTTATTTTTCTCCATTTTCACATAAATCAGCTATTTACAAAGGTTGGATTGCCTTTTAACAAATCCAACTTATCTTTTCTTCGATTTTTCTTTCAAGATTTGGGAGCAGCGGGGGAAGGAGTAGGACGCCAGACTCTCCATCTCACGTATCAATCAGAGAAGAAGCACAGGAGGCGAATGACGAATACATGAGTATGTCGCCCTCTGCCTCCTCGAAAGGTATGATTCCCCTCTGCCTTTATACCCCAGTCACACCAACAAGACTTGAAACACGGGCCCTGTTTCACAAAACTTGTTATCAATAACAAGTTAAGATAATTGTTACAAGCTACTGAAATTGTTGCATTTTGATTGGCTGTAAGCAAATTTGTCATAGAAATGTGGCAGTTGTTATTGATAAGAAGTTTTATGAAATGGGGCCCAGACAAACATGCATGTAATTGATTAGCCAGAATGGCCAAGAGTATGTCAGTTTGGAATTGTTTTTTGTGGTGTGAATGGAGTATTACCCGGGTACGGATTCGTTTAGTGGCATGTTGTATACTTAGACAGGACTAAATACATGTTTTAACACTTTCTCTGCTGGAAGGGCGTTAGCGTAAGAGGAAATTGACTTTATGCCTTTCTTGCTCTCAGCATGTTCTAAGATGACATACAAGTGTAAATCAAGGGATCAACAATAAATGAAACTGTTTAGCCGCTGGAGGGCGTCAGCATATATTTTGATTAGTTGTCGCACACTGCGGGAGCTGTGGGTCCAGCTGTCGGTTGTGTTGTCTTCTTCTGGTCTTTTCGCTTAAAGTACATTTCTATCGCGGCTAAGGGCAACATGATACAGTCCTACTCTTATTTTCCTCCGACCAGCACATCGTTGCTTAGCAACGGAACCCCATACCCACAAAAACACTTGAAACAATTTAAATCAATGTTTCAGTCACTTTTCACTGGTGTTTTAGACCTGTCCAATTATTTAAAACGCATCAGCTACTCAGTAGGAAAACTCATAACTCACGCCTGTAGTGGAAGTAGGCGTTACCACAAAAGTAATATAGCGCCATCATTGGCGACTATCTTACAGCTATTGTCGATCCCTCAAATTATGTTTGATTAAGCTTTAGAGACTTCATATAGCCTCAGTGCATGGCTGCTTTTTTTTCTGAGGCCTGTGATACAATGCATAATCAATTGATCACTGAACTTTGATTCTTTGAAAACTAGCTTGGTGGAGGTTGTTTTCCTTTATGGAAGCAAAGGTTTTAGTGTCAAAAAATGAATTTCACTCCTGTGATTTACAAGTTGAGATTTCAATTGAAGGCATCCCTTTCAACAGGTTATCAATCAGGATTTACATGTAATCTGTTGCAATGGTTGTTTGGTAGTGTTAGAGGGATTTTGCATGATCATGACCTGAAAACTGTCAGAATGACTCTGAAACATTGAAAATCAGTTTATCATAAATTCCTTATCAAAATATGAAATATGAATATCATGTTTCACAGCAAAAGAAGAGTAATAACTATCCCCTCGCTTTTAGCTGTGCATTATTGTAATTGTTGTACAAAGCATGTTTGTGTCTATTAATCGTAAAATCTGGCGAAAAGTCCACCCGCCCCCATGCGCTTTGTACAAATCAAAGAAATTGATGTGGTTACCATTTACCCTTAATGAAGGCTTCAACTAATAATTCAACAATATAAAAAAAAAAGCTTCCTGTTACTCTAATATTCTGTTTTATATCATTCATCTTTATACAAAGATACGTCACAGAGTTGCCATTTTGTGTTTGATTGATTACAACTTCAACAAATTGGCTGCCTTAACTATCTATAAAATGTAATATCCCCTGCCAAAAAACAAAGTTTTTATTTCTGTTTGATAATGATAATTGTGATATGGGTAGACTTTTAAACTGATTATGTTGTGATTTTATTTATGTCTTGCATTAATTTTGCATGTTGCTTTCTGTTAGAGTTTGTGATTATAGTTTTGTTTGTTTATTTTTCAATATGTATACATCTTCCTTTTATATCTAGCCCTCCCCGTCCCCAGAAATTTGACCCACAGTCCAAACCTACACTTACACCACAATCGGCTGTCCCCTTCCCTGGCCCATCGCAGGGCCTCCTCACCGGCCCTTTCCTCCCCCATCTCTAGCCACTCCCTCGCCCTTGGAACCGGTGGACAGCACCTGCAGGTACCTTTGCCACATCACTACCACAACCAGCACCAACACCAGCAGCAGCAGCATCACCATATCTACCAGAACCACCCATTCCTGCATGTAGCCTCCTCCTCCTGTGCCTCCAGCGCCGAGAGCTCACCCCGCAGTCTCTCTCCTTGTTAGTCTGGAGTTTGTTGGCTTGTTTGTTTGCTCATTTATTTGATTTTTTTTAGTCCCTTATTGTTTAATCCTTTTTGTTATGTTACTTATCCTCAAAGACCTAATCTTAACACCATGATGAATTGATTGTAATTCTAAATGGTCATGAGCATGTTTATGCAGTGACAGAAAAAACAATGAGATTGAATCGAGGGCAGTGTTTATTGGCTTATCTCGAAAGGGTGTGGAGCGGCGCGGAGTGGCGCGTTAACGCACCCTTTCGAGACAAGCGGGGGGGCTTTTCTCAAAAGGGTGCGTTGACTAGTCTTCCACATCAGTCGTTTATAATCAAATTTAAGGAATAGAAATTTCTTGCGTTGGCGTTGAAAGAAGGCACCGGCCACTGACAAAATAAACACTCGAACTGCAGCCTGGCTGCTAGCTGGTATTAGGGGTGGACAATGTCAATGCCGACAATTTCAAAAGAATAATTATACAATAATATGTTGCATACGTTCTACTTACCAAAAACGATCATCTAATTCTAATGAGTAATGCCATGTAATGTCTGATGTACTTGTACTATTGTAGGCGAAATTTCGCGCGGGCGGGCCGGCCAGCTAGCTGGCTTCTTCCGTCTTGAGCGTTGAGATATCACGTGACAAACCAATTCGTCTATAAAAACCCAACTGAACTCTCTCAGTGGTCTAACTCCTTCAATGATCTCTGGGAAATAATGAATGCTAATTATGAAGACTTTTCAAAAAATATATTTTTGATTATATCTTTTAAAACACATGCAAGCTAAATTCCACGTTCAGTTAGAAAATAGTTGATATTTCGTTATTTTAATTTTATTATAAACGACTGATGTGGAAGACTAGTTAACACACCCTTTCGAGAAAAGCCCCCCGCTTGTCTTGAAAGGGTGTGTTAACGCGCCACTCCGTTCTCAACGCACCCTTTCGAGACAAGCGGGGGGGGCTTTTCTCGAAAGGGTGCGTTGAACGCTCCCCACCGCGCCGCGCCGCACCCTTTCGAGATAAGCCGTGTTTATTTTGTTCTTGTCATTGTATTAGGTATTAGGTTGGACATGATTTGCTTTTATATTCTCGCTATTGCATGAATGAATCGCATGATACTGCATGTTTATGATGCATTTTGATAATGTTATAAGCTTTTTAATCTGCCTGCTTTATTTGTCAAATAATTACATGTATCTGTTTCTTTGACTGCTACTTCTCCCCAAGTATTATATAGGGAAGAAAACAAAACAGAAAAAAAAATGCATGGTGAGAAATAAACATAGTATGTACATTTCATATATTATTTTAGAATTGTTAATAATGTACATGTATGTATTGAAGTTATTTTAGGATTGCATCATCATTGTCCAGAGTACATGTATGAATTAACCCCCTTTTCACAAGGCCCTATGTGAAGAGAAAAAAAGCAATTATCAAAATAGTGTATTGTTCCACAATCACTATGTGTGTATGTCTTTGCCACAGAGGATTGTGCAAGAGGCATTTTAGTTAATTCGTAAATACATCTGGCTACCTTTTTTTTCCCCTCATTTATAAGAAATTATAATGGTCGAATTTTGAAGGTAGGATTAATTTGCTTTGCTATGAACAAATGATATGTCAGGGGTCATATCCATTCTTTTCCATTTGCTCTATCGGTGGGTTTCAGACTTTGGGTTTGGTTTTGAGGTGGTATGTCCCATCTTTCACATGCAGTTCAGAATGAGAAGGAAAAAAAATAAAATAAAGATGTTCTTCAGGTCTTAAAATCAAATCTAAATAATGACACCTGCATGATCTTATCTTTCACTTCATGTCTCTAGTAGTTGTAGATGAGCCAGATTCCTACATGGCTATGACACCTAGCAACCGGTCGAGACCTAGCTCTGTTACCTTGACAACAAGCTCCTCCCCTGCATCTCAGCTGACGCCATCACCCAGTCAGAGATTGGCTCCTTCTGGAGGCGGGTTGAAAGCCCCCTCCAATGAAGACGAGGGTTACATGATGATGGGACCTAGTCCAGGTAATTATTAGGGCTGTAATATTACAGTTGTTTCTATTCCCATTTAGCTGCTTGTATAAACAATATGGTTTTCTGATAACTGACAACATTTTTTTAGGTGGGACTGGAAGAGGAAGATTCCTTCAAAATTGCTTCCAAATGGATTTAAATCCCTGTAAAGAAGGGTTTTCACGGGGCATGCGAACGATTCGCGCAGGATGCGAATGTCAAAAAAATGGCAAAGTCCAACATTCATGTTTCAGGCTCCAAAAGTTTGCAAAACATGCACTGGTTTGGAAGTCGTTTAAAGCTTGGAAGAAATTCAAAAAAGTTTGAAATTTCTTGCTTACGTTTCCAGTATTGTGGGTCGTGATTTGCTCTCGAATATGTCGAGAAAGCTTTGTCATACATGTACATGTATACGCATGACCTACTCATGACGGTTTGGAGAATGTCTTGCGAAAACAGCAAATTTTGTCCGATCATTTCTCGTAATGTTCACATTTTAGTTGCATGTTCTTTGTGAATGTGGACTGGCCATAGTTCGGCAACGTTACACACGACATTCTGCACATACTTTGTAAGAACTGCGCACAACTGCGCATAGAGAAAAACTTCTCCAATTATTGGATTTTTGTCATTTTTTGGACATTCACATTCTTCGGGAATCACTTTACAGGATTTTTTTACATTTAATATATTTAATTAAGAAATGTTCACCAGGCACTTACTGAAATTCAATGTCGGGACATTTATTTTGATATTGCCCTTCAGTAACTTGTAGGAAAGCCACAGGGTAATCTCTGCTGCCTGTATACAGCATTATGGGTAATGGGAGTGTGCAAAGTCAGTATTCATGTTAATGGAGATTTCTTTCACTAATTACTTTTATTCGCTGATCAGTCCCATGCATGTGTTTCAAAGTGTGTGATTATTTTCACAGCGAAACGTGATTCTTTACCCTTTTTTTTTACTCTGAAATCTTTGATAGCCATTGCATATTTTTGTCAGAATTTTCATGTCTTCAGTAACAACAAAAACAACACAACATCAACAATGTGTAGTTTATTTCATAAGAAAAAAGGGCATGTGGAATGCTTTTAAGCTGTATTTCATTCTGCACATGTGTGGTGCCTTCATATACATTATGTATACACTGTCCAGCATTTTACACAGTGAATTGTTCATAAGGACTTGTTTTGCCTTAAAGTAGAACTTTAATGATTTTAAATATTGGCTTAATACTTATTATTGCATAGATGGCATAAATTAAACAAGGTTATCCAAATTCAACGCTTGGAAACATTTGAAGTAATGATTATTATCAATTATAAAACGGTAAAATACAGCCCCCGATACAGCAGCTGAAGAGCTCCTCGAACGCTGCTGAGATATGTGACGACACACCATGGACCAGTCCTGTCTAAGCAGACGATGTCCCATAACATCTTACACATTTTTCAGAGCCTATTTTGTCATCTCCTCTTCACTTATTTCTCTTCCTTCACTAGCGTCAGTCTTAATGTTAGTCTGTTGCCTCACTCTTAACTTCGTGTATGGTATTATTTTGATGAAAAATGCAGCGTTAAAGATATAAAGGAATCAGTCACTTGTAAACAAAATAAGACGCCATTGTATTTTCAGCTGCTTGCACCAGGGCATGTTCGGCGTTTCAAGAGGGAACGAATACCATCCTGCTATTATTCGGAGGGCTTTTCAATTTGAAAGTGGGGTTTATTTCATTGATCATTGACCCTTCTCCTGTGTATTTACAATCAAACGGTTTTAGCTATCAGAATCAGTTTCACTTTCCCTTTATAATGGTGTGAAATAAGGTCATGTTTAAATACACCAAACTCTTTATAATTTGATAAATAATTGCATTGCAATTACGTTCATTCATTATAGGACGTCGTCTGCTTAAGCAGGATCGATCCCTTGTGTGACGACATCAAAACATCGCTATATTTCTGGCGAATCCTCGGATATTCCAGATGCTGAGAAGAGCTTTTATTTGTGTTGTTTTTATAATCATCAGATACGCAGTTGACATAAAACTTATACGATTGCCATCTGTAAGCTTCCCAGTTTCTAGTGATGCATTAATTGCCATATTTGTGATTTTCTTTGAATGTCTACTTTAAAATGCCAATTGCAAAATGGCTGAGCTCTAGAAACTGGAAACAAAAGATATCATCTCCCTTTGCATGACAGTGATAAAGAGAACTAATTAATTGTATTTTCCTAACCTTGGATGTGTCATGGTAATTAATCAGGTTGCTTTGCTTACGAGCCATGAAGCCGGTAATAATTATGATCATTGTGTTTACAAACCATGGAGCCAGTATTAATTGTAATTTATTCAGTTGTTTGGACAAGCTGTTTTGTCCTCTTTACAGAGAATGAGTTCAGTTAATTATAATGGAAAATTGTACAAAGAGTTTAACCTCGACTCACATTGAAGGTAAGCGGACGCTACATCAGTTCAATGTTTTTGGCAACAAGACGGCTGTGAAAATGAAAACACAGAAGGAAAAGGTTTATAAACTAATATTCAGTTATAATACTAGTTTTAATCACAATTTTCTATTCCTTGATTTAGTAAATGTTTGTAAAGAATGAGTAATGGTAAGTGAGGCAAAACTCTCTTTGATCACTTTGAAGGACAACTATTTTGCCTGTAAGTTTTTTTCCCCAAAAATAAAATGAAATTCAACTGGTACATAATGTATTTTAAATGGTGACATGTACATAAGAAGACAAAGTTTTGTACTTATCCTTTTATAGCTATCCCTAAAGAGGCTTTTTATACAGGTTTGATTTATTTGTAGAATAACGCACTGCTATGAAAAATACTTATTATGTTTACTTGTTTTTTTATTTGTTGATTTGTAGGTTCCAAGAGGGCAACACCTATCACCATTACACCTCAGGCAGGAAGCACCAGTGTGGAACCTTCCACCTACATGCTGATGAATCCCTCGGCCAATCGGCCGTCCCCTTCACGTAACAGCCCTAGCCTAGCGTGGGCGCCTGCACCCCCGTCCATCTCACCCATCTCGCCCATCGGAGGTGGGGGTGCCTTCTCCACCAATTCGTTGGGGAAGTCCCCTGACAGAAAGCACAGGAACTCTGCGAGACAGGAGGACACCAGCCTGCTGAAGGTCAGCACATCTTCCCATCAGAGGTCGCACAGCGAGCCGGTCGTTGATACGTACTGCAATATGGAGTTTGAAGCCAAGCGCAGCCAAAGCTCGCACAAAGCCTGCGAGAACAACAACATTGATAAGAAGGATATGACACAAAGGCATAGTATGCCCCCAACTGAACCAAGGTACATCAATGTGAACTATGAGGAGAAGAGTGAGGAGTTGGAAAGTAGCGTGCAGGTAACAGTAGATGCCCCAGACCACATAGAAAGTGATGCTACGGTAAGGAACATTGTTGATAGTGCTAGCAAAGGTCTTGGTGTTGTAGAAAATGGATCTGCAGAAAGTGCTGTGAATGGGGAGTACATGAACATGAGCTTTGGGAAGGGTAGGAATGGTCCCAAAGGTGTCACTGATTTGAGTAAGAGACAGGTTCCACCCTTGCTCCTTGATCCAACATCTCACTCCAACCCGGAAATTCATGATTACATTAATGTCCAAACAGACAGTCAGGAGACTGGTAAGTCAAGTCCACGTCACTCCCCTGTCAGCCCACCTTCTCCTTCATGGTTGCGGAGACCTGTAGCAGAGCAACTCTTGAGAAAGTCACTGGAAGACCTATCATTCTCACAGCTGAGCAGTATCCCATCAAGAGGAAGTGCAAACTCTCTGACAGGGGTTGGCGGGAACCGAAGCAACGACACCATCAGCCCTGGTGCCCTTTCATCTCATCACTCATCAAGACGTTCCAGCCAATCTTCACTGAGCGGTGAGAGAGAGCTCAACTACATCGATGTGGACATCGGACAACCTGCTACAGAAAAATCTGGTAGTTCCACACCCACTTTGCGAGAGAAGCGTTCGCGATCGCCCTTCAGACGCATCCCGAATGAGGATAAGAATTGCGATCAGGTGAATTATTCCACCATTGACTTTACTAAGTCTGAAGGACTAAGAAGTGTGACAAGCAACCTGCGGGATGCTCGCTATTGAAGAATTGCGACCCAATTTATTAATGCATCTTAGACAATATGACTCAAAGGAAATTGTCATTAAAAGATATTATACATGTATACATTGAAGTACATACAAACTTCTCAGAGCTTTCATACCTCAAAAGGTTGTTTGTCATTTTGTTTCCTATGGAGTATGAAAGCCGACTCAGCTGTCAAAGTGATTTAGATGTGATATAGTACTGCTTGCTATCAAGGTTGAGAGTTGTGGCAAGAGAAATTACAGGATATATTTCACCCAGTGCAGACCTTGCAAGAATTTTTTTCTTCTTCATTTTATTAAATTGATGATGTTCATTTTTAACAATTCTGCCAAATTCCAAGCTGCCTGAGTATAAGAGAATTAAGAAAATAGAGAGTAGAATAGAAATAGCCATTGATCTTTGTACAAGTGGCTTGTGGCGTTTTGAAGGAAACAATACAATTTTTTTACAAGACAATGAAGACAGACTTTCTGCAGGCAGAAAAAAAAAATAGAAACTGTACTCTCTGAAGTGAAATGCTTTGGAAAATAAATGGATTCATGTTCTGCATGAATAAGTAAGTTGTAAACAGTATAATGAAGCATACTGTTATTGTTTTTTTGTTGGAAAATGGGGATACTTGTTTGTAACTCTTTTTTTCTTCATTAAATGTTTGTTAGGTAAAGGGGAATAAAAGAAATAATGCACTTTTTTCCTTCTTAATTCCTTTCTTGTGTTGTGTGTACATGCAGTGTTCAGTCCATACTTGATACATTGTCAGTGAAAACAATAATTCTTAGAATTTACAAAAATGTCCCTTGATTTGAAAAAAAATGGGCCTTTCTGATTAAAGTGGGTCATCAGAAAGGGAAAGTCTATTTTGACTTAAAATTAGCCATGAAAAACTAAAATCTAGTTTTCCATGAGTCTTCTTTTAAGTCTTTGTCCCTTGAAAGTATGGAGAAAGTGTTCAAATTTCCTTCTTTTCTTCTGTATCAACCCTACAGATTGTCTGCAAGGTGCATTTTTATTTGTTTTCTTCTGTAGTGTTGTTCATGTACGTGTATTTGCCAAATAAGTTGGATACTACACTGTAAGTTACTTGTACGCAGAACATAGAATGATTGATTTTTTTTTTTTTAACGTAGATGAATGAAAGAATGAACGAACAAAGTTTGTCTTGCATAGATGTATGCAGTCTATTCATCCATAGATGCCTTCAGGAGAAACATGAAATATGTGATATTTTCTTTACAAGATGTGGGTATCCTCAAGATAATCAGAGGTCAATGTTAATTTGTGACAATACAAGGAATTGTATGCATGTACATGTCTCAAGGACCAGAGTTACATGCATATATTTACAGTTAGTAAAAAAAAAATTAATGTAGCTTCTCATTTGTAATGTCTTGATCTTTGCACTTTGACCCAAAAAACATTCTGTAAAGAGGGAAATATGAATGCCTTCAAGATGTTAATGCGAGTTGCTGATCTCCAGTGACTATATACAAGCCTCGAAAAGTATGTTCAAGTTGTGACACTGTTAAAAGGTTTGAAGCAGGAATTGTATTGCGATGAAGCATTTTTGTATGGAAAGACGAAATTAATTTTCCTGTAGAAACAGTAATATTAAAGTTGCAAATATCATTTTGTCTATTCTTCTTGACAATCAAGTGTGCTACCTATACAACTCAATAAGATGAAATGCATGAATGAACTCTCAACTCAATGAATTCAATTCATTTCTTTCTTCTTCTTCTTTATTATTGTCCATATCGATGGAAATTTTATATTTACTTTCATTCAAAAATATAACAACATATAGATGTATGTACATTTATGCAATTTTATGAATGCAATATTGACTCAATATGGATTCCAGAAACACAAAGGATTATGCAGGAAAGAGTAATTAAAAGCTTTCAATCTCAAAGCTAGTAGCATGGATTGTTGGAAACAATGAAATAGTATTCATGCTATCATGAAATAGTAATCATGCTAGTAGCATGGATTGTTGGAAACAATGAAATAGTATTCATGCTATCATGAAATAGTAATCATGCTAGTAGCATGGATTGTTGGAAACAATGAAATAGTATTCATGCTATCATGAAATAGTAATCATGCTAGTAGCATGGATTGTTGGAAACAATGAAATAGTATTCATGCTTTTCATTTCTTGTATGGAGCATTATCCAGTACAGTTAGGGAAACTTGTATCCTCGCTTGTAGCTGCCTGCCAATGCAGTGTATTCAAACATTCAAGTGACTTCTGCCTTCCATATACCCATGCACCTGGGTCAGAAGATGCAAAAAAACAAAAATGCCTAATCCTACGGGCATTCAAAAGAAAAAGTTACGTGGATAAACCAATTTCTCACTGTCCATTAAAGAGCATACTACATGTATATCCACTTGTATGCATCTGCATGTACATGTAGATGGAACATTGTTGTAATTATACCCTGCATTGGTAGATGACATAAAAGGTAGTAGGCAATTAATTGCTGCACATATGTGATTGAATATCATGTTTTTAAGTGTGCTGATGGAAAACTTACATGTAATATTTTATAATAATTGCTTAACGCTTACGTGTCTCAATAAGCTGAAGATACATTGTAAAGTCAAGCGGCAGGTTGCCAATTCAATGAAGTACTTACAAGTTTATAGTTACTAGTGATGTACGTGTATATGATGAGATATATTTTACCTATTATTCAGGGAGAATTGAATTTAACAGTACAGAGTGAAGAGCTTGAGGAAAGTTTAGAGTATGTATTTTTGTAATTCATGGAAAGAAAATACGCGTCTACCGACACACATTAACTTTAGCATTTTATATTGCGCAGATATCTATTTTGATGTATGCTCAAGAGCATCTACGTTCTGTGGTCTCTTGCTACATACATGTATCAAACTTGCATTGTGCAAGTACTGTCTCCACTTAAAGGACCATACACCATGCAAATGTCGCCCTCTACATGTACAGTGGCACCTCATTATAACAAACTCCTTGGGACTAAGGAAATTACCTCTTTATATCGAAACCTTGTTATAACAGGGCTAAAAAACCAATAGAAATACAAAGAAGTGGGACTTTTTTTTTTTTTAAATAAAGAACAATGTTCTAATGGGGTTCCACTGTACTTACATTTATGTAAAGACTGTTTCAGAGAAACCCCCAGAAGTGAAGAATGTTATAGTTTTTAGGAGCTATTTTCTCCTCCTCTATATCTCTCATTCTCTCACTGTACATATTCTCATTTCCTTCTCTTACTTCTGTTTAAAAATAAAATGATTGGATAATATCCATTTGAAAAAGGTATTGCTTCATTATTTGAATTGGCTTTGAAAGTACATGTCGCTGCATTATTATTACTTTGTCTCAGAGTGTCAGAAAGCCAGGGCATCACTGATCAACATTTCGTAAAGAGGGATCGATCACACTTCATGTTCAATCAGAATGGGAATTCCATGTAACTTCAGCGGGACTTTAGAATACTGGTATCCGTATTTCAAAATGAAGTTTATATCATCTTTTGCCCGCACCTTTTTTCGATGGAAATAATTTGTCTTGGGGATCTCATAATTTATACAGAGGGTTTGATCCTTATCCCAAATTTGAATATGTGTGTAACTTTTGGACACTACTACATGTACAGCTTTTCAAGTTCTATTTCGCTCAAAGTGCAAGTTGATTGCATTGATTCTTAAAGTGCCATTAATTGATACAAATAGAGCATATCTTGATACCTTGTTTTGCTGAAATCAGTGCATACTGGCACACATTATTTTCTGGAAATCTTTATGAAAAGTGTATCTCTGCAATTTATGTGTTTCTTGTATACAATTTTGCTTCAATGGTATAGTCCATGAGATGCCTATGAAAAACAGGTTATAAAACAGCATTTTAGCTCTAACAAAGACGCAGTCTTATAATGTATTCATGTAACTAACAAATATCTGACTTACAACTCTCATCACAAATAATATTCAGCAAACTCTGATGATGTAAGGTGGGGGGTTGCATTTCCGGACACTTTACTAAAATTAGCCTGTCAATTTTGCCGTCAGATTTTACGAAAACATGCATCCAGTAACACTAAAACCAGTGAATATTTGCAATTCACATGATTTTCAACCTATCATGTGAAAGATTTGTGACAATTTGCATGAAAAGTTGTTCGATTTACTGTTTAAAAATGACCTGTCCGGAATTACAACGTCTGGGTATACATGTACTGAATTTAACTGTGCTATAGTGCATAGGCATTTTGCATTTTGTTATCTTTTCATCATTCTTCTTCTTCTTTTTCTTCTTTTTTTTCTTCTCTTCTTTTCTTCTTCTTTTTCGTCTTCTTTTTCTTTTTCTTCTTCTTCTTCCTCTTCCTCTTCCTCTTCCTCTTCCTCTTCCTCTTCCTCTTCCTCTTCCTCTTCCTCTTCCTCTTCCTCTTCCTCTTCCTCTTCCTCTTCCTCTTCCTCTTCCTCTTCCTCTTCCTCTTCCTCTTCCTCTTCCTCTTCCTCTTCCTCTTCCTCTTCCTCTTCCTCTTCCTCTTCCTCTTCCTCTTCCTCCTCTTCTTCTTCCTCTTCCCCCTCCTCCTCATCCTTCTCATTTTTTGGTTTCATTTTCCTTTTTTTAAGTCCATTTTCTGCTTCTGCTTTTAGTCTTAATTTTGCACTCGGTCAGTATGAATCTTTATAGCAATGACATGTGTTTTTTGCATTATCATTTGCTCAAATGAATGATCAATTTCTCAATCGTACATTTAGAAATATGATTAATCAAATAAAATGAAGATACTGGGTGTTTATTCTGTATTTGACAGTGTTACAAAGTTTGTCATTTAATGTTCTTTGTGCATAAGGACACTTTTATGAATGAGGGGGGGGGGGAAGAAATTTGTGCCTTTTCTATGCTTGATTGTTTTTGAAATATTTGTGAAAATCATGTTAGTTCACTTTGATGAGAAAGTACATAGTTGATAAATTTTATAAAATGAGCTTGTCTATATTTTTGTTCACTTTACTGTCTCTCTTTATCGTAAGAATAAATTATAAGCATGGCTAAGAAACGACCATGTGCTTCTTTTATGATAGATGTACAATTTCTGACATCGTGGTGACTATTTTGATTTTCAGTATACAGTATTTTTCAGATGAATTTGTGCTTATATGTAATAATGTTTAATATGAACTCTTCTATTGTACTTCGACAATCTAACGGTTTGATTGAGTTTTTCAGCTATCACAAAAGTACTGTTTTCATGATAGAAAATTGATTTGTCTACAAATGTGGAAAAATTGATGATCATTTTGTTGTTTGTTTTGATTTCTCTCTTATCATGAAAATGTATTCATTGCCATTCATTGCCATTTAATTATTATTGTACAGGAAACGAAGCTTTATTGAAATTTATCTTACGTGTGCTACGATCATGTTCGGTGTGTAATATCTCAACTTTTATGTTGAAAAATGATACATTCATAGTCACCATATTTTGTCGCCTGACACGTCATGAAATGCCCATCAGTGGGAGAAGAAACTATGGATTTTTTGTTCGTTCCTTGATTTTGACATGGCTTTGTCAACAGAGAATTACAGAATGGGAAAATTATGTGCCATAAAATTACAAACGTTGCTTTGTAAATTCTTGTAATTTGATTGTTTGTAAAGAATGTGGTATGGATTTTTCGTTTTATTATTCAATTCGATTCAATTCAATTTTTTTTTCATTTCATCAGAATCATACAATATTTTATAAAGTGTAACAGAATAAAATATGAGAATGCTTTTTTGTTGACATCACGAAATTCATTATGTAAAATTATTGTACAAGAAGAAAGTATACCCTGTTGTGGCCAAATGATATACTTTTTTACATTAATGTTATGTCATGCACACTTTCATGTACGTGATGTACTGTAGCTTCAATATACCTCCAATAGAGGATTCACACTTAAAACAACCAATTTCCTTCTTTGTCAGACCCTATTAAAGTCACTTAAAATGGATGGCCCTTCTCTAACAAGGCTTCTCTTATAACATCACTGCTTATGAATAGTTTACTACTAAACCAACATTTACCTATTTGTAGTTAATTCCATGAATTATTCTCGACCTAAATTGTGTCCAACAGAGAGCTGTACTAGAACTGATTTTCAGTATGCAAACTAAAATTAATACTGAAAGATTTCCCACAATGAACTACACGTACTGGATTTTAAAGATCTCGATTCTTTTGAGTTCACATTATGTTATGTGCTAGGTACTGAATTTTAGATAATAAACTATGGAAATGAAGTGAAGAACGAAGGTCATTTGACTCTCCCTTCCGTTTTCATAAATCTATTGGTTTCTATAGATACACGCATATATCAAGTTCAGTGACGTTTCTTTCTTTAGTTTATTCAACGTGCTTCTTATTCATATTCTTGTACTTTGTACTAAACCTTTTTGTCCTCTTATTTCTCTTTTCATTTAAATGTATGACACTGGTCAGAGGGTCAATTAGTTGTACAGAAATTATGTACATGTATACTTAAAAGGCAAGACTGTGTATTTGATCACTCTGTACAATTTCTGTGAGTTGTTTTGCATTTTTTCCTCATGCCAGAAGTCGAAAGTAAGATGTGTATCACATAACAAAAAATGATATTGTAGATTAAATTGAAAGAAACTATATAATGACAAGGCTCCGTTGGTGATTATTTTCTAACTGTTGTTGTTTTGTTTTGTTTTTTGTAATGTAGGAACGGTATTGACCGTTGTTTCGTCGGGGTACTCGTTTTTCCGAAGGTTCATAATTCCGAAACAAAAATTCCTCCTAGCAGGTGGTCCATAATTCCGATCATTTCATGCATTACCCCGAAGGTTCGTTATTCTGAAAATGAAAATGGGTTCATAATTCCGAAAATGCAGTAGAGCCCTACATAAGTTTTCGGAATTACGAACTGTCGGAGTAACGAACCTTCGGATAAACGGCATGTAACCGTTTCATCAGAAAAGGGTCATCACTTTTTGAATGATGTATGGGTGTGTGTGTGTGTAGTTGTGTTGTGCAGGGGGGAGGGGGGGGGGGGCGTGATAAGCCACATCGAGATTTCTGTCAAAGTCCAGAATTTTTTGTAGGTTTATGAAAATATGTACAAGTATTTTAGTTACCGTTGTTGGCCATTTTTTAACCCCGAGGACCTTCTTTCCTGGGTCGTTAAAAACCTTTCCGTACATATCGACGGACATTTTGACGATTCTTTTTCATCCGATTCTTATGCATGTATGTATGAGATAAAGCTTTTCTCTTCGAAAGAGAGGGGAGGGTGTCATCGTAAGAAGAATATGTAACTGGAAGAAGGAAGAATTATCGATACTTCCTTTTACTAAAGTATGCTCAAATTATAGTTACATTCCCTTCATGTTATTTTTTTTTATTTCTGAAGAAAGTCTATAGAAAAAAATTGTAAGGGCAAAGGCTGGATAGAATGCCAAATTTCATCACCCAAGCGAAACAAAATGATGTAACGTGATTATAGCAGTCGAGCTAATGGATTAGGGGTGCATTATGTCATCGTGCCATCGCGTCGCGTCGTCGAAACTGTCATATCCTATTGCAAGCGATAATCCATCTTTATTCATAAATATGCATTAATGCTTCACTTCTATT
This sequence comes from Heliocidaris erythrogramma, assembly GCA_025617745.1. Classification (NCBI taxonomy): domain Eukaryota; kingdom Metazoa; phylum Echinodermata; class Echinoidea; order Camarodonta; family Echinometridae; genus Heliocidaris; species Heliocidaris erythrogramma. The sequence goes on from CM046856.1 coordinate 24,868,909, forward strand.
CCTCTATTTTCCTCCTTTTTGTCTCCTTTCTGTCTCCTTTTCATATCCGGGGCAAATTTGTTGATATATGGAAGTAGAGTGCATCTTATCTCATCATCTTCCGATTTCGAAAGAAATAATTATGACAATATACACGATGTTATAAAGGGCATCACGTTTCTTTATAATTCTTATGTCAGAAGGTGTCTATATTTGTCTGTCTGTTCCCCTCCCACTATCCCGCCCCCTCCATCCCATTTCTCTCTCTCTCTCTCTCTCTCTCTCTCTCTCTCTCTCTCTCTCTCTCTCTCATTTGCCCCCTCGCATCCTTATGCTCTTTTCTTTCAGGTAATTGTAGTAATCTCCTTGCATTGCCGGAATAAAGTAGAAAGCTCCAGAATGCAACGAAGGAAGAGAGTGCAACTTTCTTGGATAAGATGAGAACCGAAATAGATGCTGTTATTAAAACATTAATTGATAATCATTTCATTGAGTAGACAAATATTACACCGAGAAACTAAGGGACTCTTTTCTGGAATAGATCAGCACAAAACAAACTCTATTTTGTGTGTGTGGGGGGGGGGGGGATGAGTAATTCGGAAGTAATGCTAGCTGAACTGGACGATTGTCATTTATGGGGAAAGTCAGATTAGTATTGTGAAATTGAAGTATTTCAGAAAATCCAAGTAAATCGACTGAAAAATGGCAACGAATAGTTTGAAATTAGACAAATGAATCGTTCCTGCATCTACAGCAATTCAGGTGAATTATTTCATGGAAATTGGTAAAGCGGTCGACCCTCTTCATTCTCCGTTACCTCTTTCTTTATACCACACAATGGGACAATGATCAGGTCAGCAGGAAAGGAAATCCCGTCCCGTCTACCGTCCTCCTCCAGCCGAGTCCCACCAAGAATCTATCCATCAGAACCGACATTAAGTACCAATAACGAGCGCCGGCCCTCGTGGTTAATTTTAGAGCCCATGTTTATTCAGATTGCTAATAAACGTCTGATATTCCCGCCCAAAGTGCTTCTTGTGAATTGATCTATCGGTTATATAGACGTTTGCGATTCCATGTTTTTCCTCCAATCCTCTGAGCCATTCTTTAATTTCTAGGCCCTCTAGTCTGATTTAACCCTTTTCAAAGTCGGACTGACCATAATCACTTTTTCTATATACTTTCGCTAACTGCGATATATTTATATCATCGTTATTGTGATTTTCATATAGGATTAATCTTATATGTTTATGAATTAAACATGCCTCAGAACGAAAGGTTAATGGTTAACCTACAATACCGATTAAAGATTTAGCCGCCCCTCCCCCGCCGGGTTCCATGGGGCAATTCTACATGGGCGGTCGTGGGATTACAGCGTTCTCTCTGATTTATATAATGAGATCGTTAATATTTTAAGATAATGCTTTTATTAATGGAAGAGCATTGTGATCTGATTATTTTGCAAAAAGGAAATCGCCGAAATATTGTGTTGGGGGGGGGGGGGGGTGAGTGTGATAATTTCAAGAAATCGGGATAAATGAATAAGATTTAACATATTCTATGTGAAATTTACCATTGTGGCATTGACACGCAGATGACGAGAAAAAAATATCACTTAATTCAACAAAATTTTGCATTGAAAAAAATTAAAGAAAATGTATCTGCTCCACAGATTTGATGTTGAACGTATAACAGCTGAATATTACCACAATTAATGAACTTCAATAATTTTCGTAACTGTTATTTCGTTATGCCATGGACTCTGTTGGTCCAAATTACCGCCATAACATGGAAATGCAGGTTCTGGCTTGAAAAGGGGCGGATCACCAATAAATTATCAATCCATTCTAGCAGGTGTATTTACATTCGTGTCTACTGCTTCTAAGGGGCGGCAGAATGTTTTTTCAAGGACTGGATTGGACGGAATGACCCAAAAGGGGCTTCTTTCTTTCTCCCCCCCCCCCCCCCCGAAAAAGAAGAAGAAAAGGTCACCGCGAACAGGTAGTGAAATGGCAACTTCCTCAATGCCTCATGAAAGTACATGTTGAATTTCCGAAGGCTCGTTACTCCGACTGTTCGTAATTCCGAAGGTTCATAATTCCGAAAGTGAAAAAGGGTTCATATTTTATTCCGAAAATAAAATAGGGTTCGTAATTCCGATAATGAAACAAGGTCCATAATTCTGAAAATGAATAAGGGTTCAAATTTCCGAAGGTTCGTAATTCCGAAGGTTCATAATTCCGAAAGTGAAAAGGGGTTCGTAATTCAAAAAAATGAAATACATGTAGGGTTCATACTTCCGAAAATGAATAAGGGTTCATATTTCCGAAGGTTCGTAATTCAGAAAAGTTTTGTAGAGCTCTATTGTATTTTCTGAATTAAGAACCTTCGGAATTATGAACCTAAATGACTCAAGGTCATCTTCAACATTCAAAAAACAGACTGATATGCTTTTGTCAAATTGAACTTTCCAAGAAAGGAAAGGCCTCTAAAGTGATTCTGAGTGCAGACGTGGCGCATTGGGACAATGGAAGGAAAAACAAGCTTGCCATTGTTTTGACACCTAAAACTACGGAGAAGGGAAATCCACCTTTCCGCCACTGCCCGTTATTCAACTTATGGAGTTCAACTGCTTATGATGCCTGTACCTAACATGGAGGGAGGTGGGGGAGGGCTTTGAACACGTAACGAAACATTAATAACAACATGTTGTGTAAAATTGGTAATTTAATGAAAATTTAGGGGGACGTTATATATCTCTTCATGATATATTGCAATATGAGCTGATTAACTGCATTCAGTTCCAATTATTCATTATTTTGCTTCCCACCAAAGCGGTCGATATAATTATGTGAGGCACACTACGGTATACAGTTCTCTCAAAATATAATTTGCCACAATCTGTACATGTAATTACAGTTTGAAAAAATGTAAATACCCGTATTGCTGCTGTGCGAATGACTGACATAAAAATAACATTTAAAAGTTACGTTTTGTCCAATAAAATAACACATTTTGTAACAGGTTTATTAACAGTCAATGATGCACTCAAAATGGCAGAGGCTCTTCATAAAGTTTCACATTGAAGAAAAAAAACAACGTTGTAATTATTCAATTATAAGGACGTTCTGAATGGATCATTTCAAAGTAGGGGGCAAAGCAAAAAAAGGGGCACCTTCAAAGGGTGAACGCAAAGCGATATTGGTAATACCCTACGATCTAATTAATACATTATCAAGCTTCTTCAGCTTTTTTGTTTCTATCCTATGGTTCTGGATACTGCTTCAGCTTCTCAAATTAGCAGTTGTGTGTAATAGTTGTGTGTAATAATGATCCATGTGCGAGCGAGCGAAGAGAGAGAGCATAATTTTAAAGATTTTTTAAAATTATTATTGCTGAAGTCCTTACGGTGTGCATTATTTACAGCGATATAATGATCTTGGCAACCGCAAATTGATTTGGGGGAATATCGAATGATCCTGTAATTCCTGCATTATAACCATGTCGTTTTTTCTTCAGGATTACATCGATAGCAACATACTCTATTCGATCTTCTTGATTTCATATAATCATATTGTAGGTACAAGCAAGGGCAGCGAGCGAACTTTTGGGATTTTATAAAGAAAACATTGCCCTTACTTGGTGTAAATTATGTGAACATCCAAGAAGCCTTACGTTGTAGTTTCAGTAATACTCTACATTATGGGTAGCTGTTACTACATAAAGCCGCATCGATTCTTCGAAGCTTGATATGGCTCTTTTTGTAAGAAAAAGTGTGAAATACAGGTAACAGGGGGCACTTATTAGTAGAAGCAGATGGCCCATACTAGATAAGAAAAGGGGGCAATTTTCAGACGTGAAAATGGAAGGTGGCTTATCAGATTTAGAAAGGGGCATATCGGAAGAGGAAATGGGCACTTGTTAGAAGGAAAAAGGGACACCTATCAGAAGTAAACAGACACTTATTAAGGGAGAAAAGGGAGGTATTAGAAAGAAATGGGGCAATTATTAGTTTTTAAAGGGCACTTATCAGCAGGTGAAAAGAAGCTCTCGTCAGAAGACGAAAGGGCACATTATTAGAAAGGGAAAGGGCACTTTAGAGGTGAAAATGGGCATTTTAAAATTTAAGAAGGGGCACTTATCAGAAGAGGAAAAGGCACTTACAAGAAAGGAAGAGGAGCTCTTCTAGTAGTAAAAAGGGCCACAACAGGTCGTGCACCTCTCCGCGTCTCCTCTTGGCCTTTTGTACCCTCCTTATCCCCTTTTAAGGTTTTGTCACAACCGGTTGTGCACCTACTTGCGTGTGGTCTGCAGCGGATTTCGCAGGAAATTCTTGCGTCGCACGCACAGGTCTGTACGTTTTTTTTTTTTTTTTTTTGGTTTTTGGTTTTGTTTTGTTTTTCAAGCACGCAGGAGCACGTAGGACACGCACGGAGGCTGTTGGCATGTCCAACAAACTCTGCCTGTGGCTACGTGTTCTGATGAACGCACGTGACACGCGCAGCCATCGTACTTCATGCACGTGCTTCTTGTGAGCATCTGATCACGGGTTTCTTGAGGAGGTCTCACGAAGCCCACGGCTCCATACTATGGCCCCATATGGAGCCGTGACATGACGCGCGTCTGTTGAACGTCGGTTGCGCGGTACTTATACGGGGCTGTCTCAAGAGTTCTTGCAGTTGAAGAGGGCGTATGTTTATACAAACGATTTATACAATCGCATTGGTTGGCCCACAGTCGATCGCAGCTGTGGACACGCACGATCAGTTGTGACCTTATGCGCCTGTCACACTTTGCCGGATATGGTAAACGCATAAGAAACGAATGTCAATTTTTGGCATCCGTTGATATCCGTTATTCATGTCATTTTTTCCTTTGGATGGACGTTCACCGTCAGGTGATTTCCGTCAAAGCGGCCAGAAAACTTTGTGCATGCATTAAAAAAAAAATTCGCCAGAAACGGATAGCGAGATCCGGCCCTTGTCAGATGGTCGTGAGTTTTGTCTTGTATGTGTGTACTGTACTTGGTCGTTTTCCACACGTTTCCATCCGCTAGGCGTCCTGCAAGGTCCGTTGCTGAACGAGATGGGACGGATGGAACGAGCATGTACAGCACATCAAACGCATACACACCGCATAGCCACAGGACGCCTGCAGGATGCCTGCAGGATGACTACCCGTCAAAACGCATGTAGTTACGGATGACAAACGGACAGGACGGCCATAAGTGATTGTTACAGCATATCTTATACAGGATATCTACAGCACATCCACAGTACTATATGAACAGGACATGGAACTGATGCTTAACGAATATGTACCTGTCTGTTCTTGGATGGGCAACATATTCCGTCACAACCGACGTGCAACCGACGTGTGAGCTACTCGCGACATGTCACGCTTCCGCATGGAGCCATGGACTTCGTGAGATCTCTGCAAGAAGCACGTTTAGAACAGGTAGCAGCGGCGTATCCAGGATTTCCCAATCGGGGGGCGCCAAGAATTATTGTTCGCCGTCATGTGGGAGAAATGTTTGCTTCTGAAGAAGGCTGAGATGCAAAATAGTGCTATATAGTGCTATATTTTTTTTTTACGACGGCCAATAGGGGGGGGGCGCCTGTTGCGCCCCCCCCCCCCCCCTGGATACGCCACTGGGTAGCCACACGGAGGGATAATACGCAAGGGGCTGTTGGACATGTCCAACAGCCCCTTGCGTATTTTGCGTGCTCCTACTGGCTTGGATAAAAACGTGCAGACCCATGTGTGCGACGCAAGGATTTTCCGCGAAATTTGTTGCAGACCATGCACACGCAAGAAGGTGCACCACCGGTTGTTTGTTTGTTTGTTTGCTTTTATTTCTGCGTTCTAATAACATACAATAAATCGAATGTGTACATAAGTATTACATAAGTATAAAAAATCATGTACAATAATAGTATACAATAATAAACATAAGACAAAGCATACAAACAAGATTAAGGAATAATAATAGACCTTTGTAAATATTTTTTCCAATAAACTAGAGAGGTAATTTAGAACGCAGGAGACCGCCATCGTGAGCGGTTAAGCTGGAAATGGATGGCGGCCTCGTAAAAAAGATTAGGCGACATAACTATCTGAGTGATCAAGTGGGTGCAGTGCAATTGCATGTGCTGGTGCAAATAGTAAATACTAATTTAAAGCGTGGGCACGTATGATTGTAGTATCTTTCGTTTAAGTGTAGCTTTTAAGCAGTGGCGTATCCAGGGGGGGCGCAACAGGCGCGCCCCCCCCCCTATTGGCCGTCGTAAAAAAAAAAAAAATAGCAAAAAAAAAAAAAAAATCCTCATACCAATTGAAAATATTGTTCATTAAATAGGCTTCAAAATTGGTCACATATATAGAACTGCCAAGTAGTACGTTTTTAACGTATTAATACGTTTTTTGGAGTAAAATACGTCCCTACGTTTTTTGAAAATTCCGAGTATGGTTGTTCGAACTTACACTACGTAGATACCCTACAACTACCTTATCTTGTCTATGTGCACTGTTTGTGCTAACATGTACAGTGTATACGAAGCATGGGTGTGAGAACAAACAGTGTACATTGACAAGATAACGTACTGTGCAGTGAATCCATGTTATGCATGATGGCAGTGCACGATTGTGCTATCGCGAGATCATCGGGAAATCACAGCCCCTAATAACCGGCATTTGTCCTCTGAGAACTGATTCTAAATTTCACAAATGAGTCCAAATGGAATATCATCGCTATTTTTCATGATTCAGGTGAGAGATAATGTCTAATTTGTTGGTTAATTTGTTGAAATATTCTCTTGAAAAAATCCCTGCTGGAAAGTGAATTCCAGCAGGGATTTTTTCAAGAGACTATGATCAAGGTACAAGGATACAGGTGCCAAGTCTTCCCCAGCACCAGCGGCCTAGATAATTGGTAGTGTGGTGGGTAAAGTGCGTGCATATCGTGAATCGTTCTTCATGACCAGGCTTTTGTGGCTTGTTTTCTACTCTTCACGCCCCCCGCTCAGTATTATTTAGGGTACGCGTATGCTTGTTCCCTCCCTTTGAAAGCACCCCTCTATCTCAGGGCTGCCAAAATTTCTGAACCCCCCTATCGCGGGCTTTGCGCGGGCTTTTCCTGCTTTGGAGACCCCCCTAAATTCAGAACACTGCTCAATGTACCTCCCTATCTCAGGTGAGCTCTCATTCCAACCCCATATCTCAGGACAGACACCAACCCACCAACCCCCTCCCAAGTAAGCTGTCATTACAATACCTTGGAAGAGATGGGGGCCAGTGTTTCTACTTTTCAAAATGAAATAATCCTGGCTGAATGAGCTATCAAAACTAGCAGGAATTTCAGGAATTTGATCCTGGGATTTGATCGATTTTTCAAGATATTTCATAACCCCCCTTTTTTTAATTTCTCAGGTGTCGAAGAGAGAGAGAGAGAGAGAAAGAAAAACACCTCCCTTTTTAATGAAATCTCCGGGTGAAAGATAAAAAACACCCCCTTTTTTTACAATTCACGGGCCGGATTGTGTCGCCCAAAAAATACCCCTTTACCGGAGATTTTGGGAACACGCATGCGGTCCCTTCGACCTCCGAGTGGGGGGGGGGGGGGGGGGGGGGGGGGGGGGGGGGGGCCGGGCTACTCTTTAACTTTATGTTGGGGTGTTTGAATTTAGCTGTGGTTAACTACATACGATCAGGGAATTCCTGGAATGTTATAGAATGAAGATAAAGTAATTTTCCATCGAAAAAAAATTAGTTCCTGGTTTTTAGTTTAGATCTTACTAGGCAACTGGGCAAGGTGAATTTGCATGTGGTGTGGTAAAAAGCAGATCAATTGGCTAAAATATTAAGTTAATCATGTCAATATTTCTTTATAATGTACTGTAGATTAATGAATTTAGCCCTCTAAAGAACAAGAAAACGTACCAGCTTCAGGGGGCTTCGCTCCCTGAACCCTCAAAAGAGGCTTTGCCCCTCGACCCCATCAGGGGCCCTGAGCGGGCCCCTGTACCTCCGGCTTGGGTTTTCAGGATTTTTTTGAGCTGAAGGAAGCAAACATTCAAACCCGAGTATGCAGCTCAGCAAAATGGAGCTGCTTCGAGACGAGACGAGTTCAGTGCCTGTTGCAAACTGTGCGGGGCACAATTTTGACCAGTATTTTTTATTTTTTAATGCATTCACATGAAACGACTTTATGCAACTGAAGGCGTTCTTATTAAAGAAATGTACAGTAGTCGCATTAGCATTTTTAAGGAAAATAGCGAAAACATATAAAACCGGCAAAATTATGTTTTTTTCACCTAAAAATATGTTTTTTTTCTAGCTGAATAATATGTTTTTTGAAAGTGACAGGTTGGCAGCTCTGCATATAGCACTATTTTGCATCTCAGCCCTTCTTCAGAAGCAAAAATTTTCCAAAGACCCCTCCCCCATGACGGCGATCAATAATTCCTGGCGCCCCCCCCCCCCCCCTATTAGGAAATCCTGGATATGCCCCTGTTAAGGAGTAGATGGTTGAACAAGATTTTATGTTATCGGGAAAATTATTCCAAATGTCCGGACCAGAATGTCTTACAGATTGTTATTGTTAATTTGGGATTTGTAAGATGGAAATTTCCAGATATGCGAGTAGGGTAGGAATGAACAGAACTATTAAACTTAAACATTTTATCAAAGGATGGTGGAAGTTGATTATTAATGTACAAACCTGTCTATAGCGGCCACCAAAGGGAAACGGAAAAAGTGGCCGCTATAGACAGGTGGCCGCTATGGACAGGTCGGCCGCCATTTTTAATTTTTGCACATACACGTAACATCACTTATAGTGTACATGTATCCATATATATCACTTAGGAAAACAAGATATAGATCTACAGATTTGACGTATTACATGTCATATGATATATAAAATGCCAAATTAATGTGCTTTGTTGTCAATAAATGAGATAAACAATAGATATACGAGCATCTCTGTAAAATGAATTTTCCCTCAAATTACCACGTACGTAGTCGCCCGCGGTAGACTGCTGTTCTTGATTTTTATAGTCTAAAAACGATGTCTAATCATGCTTTTGCTTCCTGTCAAAAAATTACAATAATAAGTTTATCTTTTGAATAAAATCATGCAATCAATTTTTATTCAATAAATATTTGCCTTTTGAATGGTTTAAAAGAAGTTTTAACTGTTTTTGAGAACAGGCGAAAGTAGGTGCTCGCTTGATTCCTCGAAAGTGCGAACGTCGACAATGGATCGCTGGTGGACGAGTTTTCCTGCTGTTTTTCAGCAGGACAATTTCGTACATGAAATCGTTATTATTGATCCTTAAAAAAATAATAGGTGGGTAGTATTTTATCATTTTCACTTTCTAAAAAACTTATTTCTTTCGATAGCTTTAACCCTTTAAATTTTGTTTGGATAAATCTTTTAAAAAATAAAAATTAATATTGAAGTGTACGAGCCTGTGATATTGCGCAATGGCGATCACTATCAATGCCGACCGTGATAGCTTAAGAGAACAATACAGGTGCAGGAGATCGAAGCTGGATGGTGCGAAGATTACGTAAACGAACAATACTAGAGCTTAATTCTTACTAAACAGACTTTAAATCTCTAAAGTCTAATTAGTCGGCAATGTGGTAAAACTTTTAGATCTTCTTGGCCATTGTAGAATCTATTCACGACGTTTGTGTGAAGAGTGTGACTGAGCTAGGACTCGGTAAACACATCGCGGCTTTATTATGCCTATCGCGGCTTTATTATGCCTAACTTTTTATGGCAAAAACTACTTTTTGTGCGTGAAGCTACGGCTCGACCCGATATTGGCCGCTATACGCGGTCAGATATTGACCGAGGGATACATAATGGGTGGCCGCTGGCCGCGTTAGGCAGGTGACCGCTATATGCAGGGTCTACAACACAGTAATATCCTGCGGGGGATTTTTTGGTGGCCGCTATAAGCAGGTGACCGCTATAGACAGGTGGCCGCTAAGACAGGTTTGACTGTACTTGAACATTATGACTGCTACTTGGATAGTATTCAAGTCGAATTTTTTTTAGCGTTTTAAGTTTATGGAATAAGTGGGTTGTGACCAACCCTTAACGAACCTTCGGTATTACTATCCTCCGGAGTAACGAACCTTCGGTGTACGAATCTTCGGAATTATTAACCTTCTGGAAAAAATACATTTAATAACCAAGACGGGCATGTGTTTTTGAAGTTCCACATGTACACAGAGTGGTCAAGGTCTTGCATTTGGTGCAAATGTATGGTTTTATTAGAGCATCTTTATAATTACTATGGTAACTAAATGGGAATCCAAATATTTTGATGACGGTGATTACTGTGTGAGATATGCATTAAAAAGATATGTCAAACGAGTAAGTGCAATCCTCATATTTCAGGCACCTAGGTAACAAAGTTTGAATTGAAGCAGGCTTTATTGAGCTTAATGGCGCCTGATAATTTATTCTATATTTGGAAGGTACGGATGTATTATTAATATGCCTTGGTCCTTGAAAACTCAGGATAACTTTGTATTTCCATAATTGAGACTTAAAACCATACAGAAGAGGGATTATTTCTTCGTTCCTCCCTCTTCCCATCTCTATTCTCTCTCTTACTCTCTCTCCCTCTTTCTCTTTCTATCCCTCCCGCTCTTTCTCTTACCTGATCATTATCGAGGAATTGAGGATGATTAAACCTATATGCCTATGTGTGCGTCACCATGTGCCCACACTTCCATCAAAGTATAAACCAATTCGAAAAAGAGCTTTTTTAATCCCTCAATAGTTTCAGGTGTTTAAAAAAATACAATTAAGCACTCACTTATGCACCGATTTGTAAAACAAGACGATGTTCTGTAGGCGTTAAATATCTGATGTTGCAAACGTCATAATCATGATAACATTGTTGAAAATGCGATATCTCCTAATCATGTCAATGCACTCAGACATAGACGAGCATACATCTTTAAAGGAAAAGTCCGCCCTGATATTAAGTTGGTTTTAAAGGAAGCAGAAAACTTAAAGAAACAGATCAATGAAATTTTGAGCAAAATCCGATATGAATAGGAAAGTTATGAAGTTGTAATCAAGTAAACACACATTGGTAACCCGTGACGCATCTTGCGAGCTCCTCTCCCATTTGTACCGTATACAAAAATTCATAGATTTCCATTATCTTTGTTTTTGATGAGGGAAGAAATTTGTATCATACAGGTTTTGTCTAAAAATATAATAGAAAAGAGAATGTATAGGGTGCATGTATGTAATAACATGGTGGACGTCCATTTGTTTTCAGTACAGGGCAAATGGTAGAGGAGCTCGCAAGATACGTCACGGAGTTGCCAATTTGTGTTTGATTGATTACAACTTCAAAAAATCATCAATTACTTATTTCTTATCAGATTTTGCTTAAACTTTCATGGATGTGGGTTTTCTTTTTCATCTTCTTATGAAACCAATTTAATAACAGGGTGGACGTTCCCTTTTATTCTGTCTGATAATTTTAAAATCAAGTGTATAGGACGGTTGTTTCATCACAATTTGACCATGGAGCTACAAAGCTTCATGATTTGCTAAAAGATTATATTTGAAATTTTCTCACTGAGATAGCTCATAATGTTCACGTATAGGAACATCAGAAGTATATAATAATAGCATTTAAATTTTAATTTAAGCAAAATGAATGTTCTCTCAATTTTCCATAAAACAACAGAATGCTTGGCGACTGTATTTTAGCATGCCCCGCGTGTTTTTTCAATGACCTTTCCCTTCCTTTAAAAAATGCAAGTACTGATAGAGGCTATGCTCATCTTTTAAGCCTTCTCTTATTCTTTCTTCCAGAACATGTTGGACGAAACTATATGCTTTTTCCGTCTTTAAAAAATTATTTAGAAAAATGTATGCAGTATTTTGAAGTTTTTACACACCAAATTTATTCATCACTTTAAAACTCAAACTGATCACAGTCGATGTGATATGTTATGTATCTTATCATATAGGTGGTCAGTAGTATGGGTTTGGATCTTTGAATCCACATATTTGGCAAGATGGCTGAAGGGGCTTGGTACATTTTCTAACCAAATACATCCACATTTAATCCAAAATAGAACGAGGCTGAAAGAAGTAGGTCTTCAGATCTGTTCAGGACAAAATCCTTTCAATAAAATGACATGACAAGAATGAAGTAAAAACAGGATAAAATATAAAGTGATCTCAACAAGTAAAGTGATGCAGTTGTCAATTCCGCCCCCCCCCCCCCCCCCCCCTCCTCTCTGTCACCATACATCTCTAGCTAGCGACGGATGCACTGCCGAAAGATCATAAGAAGTAGGTAAAGCCTTAGTCACAACTGCCCGTACGTTTTTTCAGGACGCACGGTTTCTGCGTTTTTTCGGGGTTGGAAAAAACGTAGAGGTCCGTGGCAGTTCGCACAGGGAGTATAAGTAGTAGCGTGGTTGCGCAGGCTTCATACGCAAGGAGCACGTATGTCTTGCAGTTAACGTGCAGCACGCAAGGCGTCAGTCGGAAATTTAATCTTTAGTGTAACGTGCAAATGCCGTGCGATTTGTATGTGCTCCGTGCAGATGACGCAAGGTTCACGCCGGTAGTAGGGTGAAAGCAAGATGAACGTACTAAAACCGTACGGCGACAGTACGGTCGGCGGTGGATTTCCACCCTCTTAGCCCCACGTGTTCTCTTCTGACCCCTGCCTCTCTTGCTCCAGGCATTGTGATTCAAGAGTCAGTCCTGATTTAGAAAATGTCTTGAAGAAACGTCGGACCTCCTGAAGACACTGAAAATTCAGAGGGAAAATGAGTTTTTCATTTCCATTTTGGATCACCTTTTATTGTGGTCCACTATCGGTCCACTATAGGACCATAGACAAAAAAATAATAGGTCAAGTTAACCGTATTGTAATTGTAAGTGGAGGAGTCTATTAAGTGAGCATATAGCTTCTATTTCATAGACCCCTGTTTGAAGGGAAAGTAAGAAATAGTTGCAGTCCTTAAATTAAAGGGGGAAAGGTAGAAAATGTGCTAAGTTGAGCAATATTAACAAGTTTTTAAAAAGAGAAGGAAAAAGAAAAGAAGAAAAGAATAAAAATGTTGTGTACAAGCAATATAGGGGGGGGGGGGGGTAAAGAGGCAGGGATAACTATTCCTAACTTCATACAACGGTTGTCCTATTGTTGACTTTTTTTTCTAAAAGAATTTTATTTAAAAATTACTTTGAAATCATCCCCTTCATTGTTAAAGATGACTTAAGAAAAAATAACTACCCCTCTTTCCAAATTTCATCACAACTAAAATTAGAACTACACTGTTATTATTTGCGTAATATGACACCGCCTAACAACCGTTTAGATTTAGAGGATCTGCATAATGAAATTTCTTATTCGTACTCAGCAATGCGTCCACTAAACTCAATAGGGACTTTTAGAATTGCACGTCCACTTAGTCGACTGGTACGCATGGACATCATTCTACGCCACTGCGCATGCGCCACTCGCCCTCTCCCTGTCCTCCTCCCTGACTTGCAAAATCGAGAACGTGTTCACTTCGTTTTTGCGGTGCTCCGAAATCTTCGACGAGGTTCACGTATATGACGTCATCAGAACAGCTCAACTATTATGCTCAGTTATACTTCCGGTTGACGTCGACGGTACGTACACGTCGAGTGAAATCTAAAATGATCAGAACTGTAGTCAACATGGGCAGTCGACGACGTTGACATGCGCGAATTAGTCGACTGGGACGAAGTACTAGTCCACTGCTTCTAAAAGTCCCTAATGATGGCTTTAATACACCACTCGCCCACTTTTTACAATAATAGTGAGCTATCGAATTTGTGCACTTGAACGCCGTCTTTGATTTTCCCAGCTACAATGGACTGCTTTACCGCGCTTTGTCCTTAGCTCCATGCTTCACCTACTTTGTATGTATTCAACACAAAGCAGTCCATTGTCGCTGGGACGATCTAAGACGGCGTTCTAGTTTTCGGGTACAGTGAGTTTCCATTGCTCTCAATCAAATGAAGTTGTACTGAGTCTGGAATATGTGAACTAATATATATCCACCACTATTCACGCTCTGTTTTTATGCAAATTAAAAATCCTGAGTTCATGCACTTTAACCTAGTCAGCAACTTTGAAATTCACAAAAGCTATTTTTAACATTGTCAAATATTTTTTTTAATGACATGTATACATATTTGGTCCGACGCCAACCCCCCCCCCCCCCCCACACCCATGCAGCGTCGCCCCAGTCCATTTCGAATTGGGGGGGGGGGTCGTGCCAAGTTTACCGACAAGGAAAAAGGGGTTGTTGTATTAAAAATATGACCACATAAAATCACATGTTTTTTGACAAAAAACAAAAAGCAAAAATCAAAAACAAGCAAGCAAACATAATCAAAGCAAACAGAAGTTAAAATATAAAAATACCACCGAAAATGAAATTAAGGACAACATACCCCCTCCCAATTTTAAATGCTCTCGTAATGACCTTGTTTGTATAGCCATCTTTTCATAATTCATCAAGTGAGGTATCGCACTGGAAATGAGATAAGACTCATCGTTCAATCGAAAATTCAAACAGCGATGTGTTTTTTCCATAAGTCTGTTATTGAGATTGGACAAATCTCCGAAAAACGAGCTGTAAACACTGAACTCTATGTCATAGCGTTCAGTGACTGTAAAGCTATTCGCCGTCTTATGTTTTGTCTTTGTTACATTAATTTTAGTTCATCATTTTTGGGACCTCCCTATGTTTCTGTTGATGTTCTTCCAAAGCAAATGTTCTTGATAGGGCATCACTAGAGTTAGTCTAATAGCATGAAGGAAAAAAAAATCAGATTTGTTTACTTTGCCTGAAAGCGCTTTTTAAACTTGAAAGCATAAAAAAGCAAAAAAAGATATCTCGTTTTCGAATTTGCCGATACTACCAGATCCACCGTAAATTTCAGATTTTTTCTGCTTTTTCGACGGTAATCTGGGATACACAGATGCCCCCCCCCCCCCTCCTCCTCTAACGACGTCACGATAATGCTTAACAAAACTGAGATCATCACGACAATGCACGTATATTTTTTCCATCGGTTTCATGCATCGCTGCGGCTGAGATTGCAAGGTGAGGAGGAGATTTATGATAGGCTTTTTGGCATTACTCAATGTGACCGCCAAGCAACGAGCTTCTAGGATGCTCTCATAATTCCAGTCTCTCTTGCGGATTCTCCATGATTCGTGAGGGTTTGCGAAGAAATTGGTCCTTAGAAATTGTGGTTTTAATGATATAAGCTGTCTCTTCTATTAGACGTTTGATACTGGAAGGAAGGCCGTACAACCTAGTTTATCGGCTTGTCGGATGGCCCTCAAAAGTCTCACATTTTTGTTAAGTATCCTGAAGTATAAGCTCATGTTGCTCTCTTAGATGAATGCGAATATGACAACATGTCCGCATTGCATAAAGTGGTATGAATTTCATGAGAGAGTCTTGTTCCAATGATTCTATAACAAGTAAAAAAATTATCGTGTAACGTTGATACAGATGTTCATTTGGATTTATATATTGAGAGTGATTAAAATAAAGGAAAGATATCAAAACGTTGTATTTTCGCAACACTGAGAAGGGTTTGTATTTTGCTACTTTTACAACAATGACAAAAGTGAGTACTGGGAAATTGGCTTGGTTAGGCCTGCAATAGAATCCATTATACCACATTTCAATAACTTACTGGTATTTTATCATTATTATTATTATTATTATTGGTGATGAGGCGTTCAGTTCCCTTCTTCACCATGCCTGTGTGTCCGATGATTACTGGGGTCACCTGTGCTTTGACGTTCCACATTCTCTCTATCTCCGATCCTCAGGTCTTGGTATTTATGCCCGTTTGTCTCTTTCCTTGACTGCAATGTTGATGTCATGGGGGACGGACACTTCGATATGTTAACTTTATTCCCCTCTCTAATGACGATGTCTGGCTTGTTGCAGTTGATAGTTTTGTCTGTCATGGTACCACAATTGCAATATATCGTACTTTCATTGGCCAGGGTAATCGTCTGCGGCTGGTGATCCCAATGATGATCACAGGTTTCATTTCCTCGATCTTGCAATATTTGCCAGTGGATACGTCAATAGCATCATGTCGGCTGATATTCCGTTTGAGCCAAGATGGGGCATCCTGACTCCAAATGCATCAGCGTTTCAGGTTCTTTACCACACATTCTGCATGTGTCATCAATATCTGACCAGAGGACTGACTTCTCATTATGCCCGAGTTCTGACCACCTGATCTTGTATGGCAAATATTAAGCCCTCCGTTTCACGTTTTAGACCAGCAGACTTCAACCATTTATTGGTGTCCTTTCGGTCGACAAACTGCCTATATGGAGATATTTTGCCTGTAGTCTCTTTTGTAGTTCTCGTTCCAAAGAGCATTTCAATTTGACTTTCTCTTTCTCACCATACGGTAGTGTCATCTGATATTTTCCAGAATCCTTGAGGCTTGTTGACTGGAGGAGTAGATAGCTTTGTTTTTTTCATGTTCATGAGACATACTTGTCAGAACATCAGGAGGGTTAGACAGGTACATGTAGTTTGCTAGATGTACTGCCTCCATATTCCACACCATCTCTATCTGCTGCAGCCCCCTTCCTCCAAGATTACGGGGGAGATATAATCTTTCAACTGCTGCTTTGGGATGATGTATTCTATGCATCGTCAGTTGTTTTCTAGTAAGTACATCCAGCTGACATATGTCCGCTATAATAGTCTCCAATTTACTATGCCAAAGCTGTATCTTAACACATGTGTCGCAAGTGTGTTTATCGCCTCGATCTTGTTCTTAGCAATGAGTTCCGATTTTAGGATTAGTCTCAGCCTTCGTTTGTACTCTGTCTTTTTCTTCTCTTTAATTGCCTTATGGTTAATGATGTCATTCTCTACCATACCAAGGTACTTGTACGTCAATTCTTTTGTCACCTCCTGGATTGAACCTTCCTCGTCTAGCAGAGACATGTTGCCCGTTTCAACCTTCCTTCCTGGAAGTAGTGAAGTCTTGGCACATTTGTCGATACCAAATCTCATGCGGATGTCGTCGCTAAATTGTTCACTACGGTTATCAATTCATGAAGTTCGTCATCGCTCCTTGCATAGAGTTTGATATCATCCATGTATATCAAATGGTTTACTGTAGTTGCTGAAACATATCCTCTGTATCTATAACCATGATGTGTGTCAGGAGGGAGCATACTGGATTAAAAGCCAGACAGAAAAGTGGAGGAGACAATTAATGAATCTCCCTGAAATATTCCTATCTTGATTCTGACCCCATCTACTGACATCGAGAATTCACCTGTTGTTAGGGTTAAACTGAATTGGGGCTTACTAAAAGCTGAAATGCCCGCTTAAGAAATTATGAAATTCCATTCAATTCTTACCTATTCTTCATGTGATCAAGTCATGCGAAAGATGAAATTTACTTTAGATAGATAATATTCTGGGGGTAATTTTCACATTAACAGATGCTGCAAAACAATTTTTTATCAATTTAATTTGTGTATTATGAAAAATACATTTTGGTTAAAAGAATGATTTATGGCAGAGTTAATCAAAACTGTCGCGTTGGTGCATTTACAAATTTGAACAATCACAACTGCCTAATGTCATTTAGGAATGGCTACATTGCCTACATGAAATACAAAACTGTTCATCACGAACTAAATGATTTCATGAAATAATTGGTATCCTTCACAAAGTGTAGGAAGATATGTTTTGCAAAATACAGTGCAGGATTCTCAGGAATTGAGTAACATTTTTTCCTAAAGCGTCATTGATCTCTTCTTTCAAACATTCGTTGGCTTACGATGTCTTTATCTCCTGTATTCACCCTTTCCTACTCTTTGTCCCTGCCTCTTCCTTTCTCACTCCTCTCTCGCTTCCTATCTCGCTCTATATATATATTTCTCTACTCGTCATTTATATTATTGGGATGCTTTCTTAATGACTGTATAACTTACATGTATTATACGTTAACATGTTCATTAACTCTCTTGTTTGTTCTATTATGTACTTCGTAAAATGTAATTCTCCTTTCGGATATTCCCCTTCATTCTATCCTGCCTTTTCCGTTTTTCTCACTCCCCCTTTCTCCTTTTGTGCCCCCTCCTCCCCTTCTCATATTATTGAACGACTATAATGCAAACACTGTATTGTATCGTATATTATTTCCATATTACTTTTCTCTGTACATTCCATGTAATTCAGCCCAGTGGCGGATCCAGGGGGGGGGGGGGGGCACTTCCGGCCCGTGCCCCCCCCCCCCTTTGGAAGAAAAGTATGGAGGGAAACTGGACCCCCATAACCCCCCCCCCCGTACTGAGCGAATTTTGGACGTCTGGTGCCCCCCCCCCCCCCCATTTTGGGAGAAAAGTATGCATTTTGACCATAAAGGATCCGCCCTTTTGTCGAGTGTGCCCCCACCCCATGTAGAATGAAAACCTTTTTTTTTTTTTTTTTTGCTTGTCAGAGAATTATGGGGGAACTGGACCCACATAACCCCCCCCCCCCCCCCCCCCCCCACTGAGGGAATGTTGGAGGTCTGGCGAGAAAAAAAGTTTTTGTCGCGAAACCCCCCCCCCCCCCCCCCTGCGACTTTTCGAGAAGCGGGCTAGACCGAAAAAATAAGGGTCTACCTTTTTTAAAAGTTGACAAACCTGCATTTGTGTGCCCCCCCCCCCCTTATACTAAATCCTGGATCCGCCCCTGATTCAGCCCTTAACTGGGCTGCCATGTGGATTCAAAGAAATAGGCTACCATTTCAATTTCAATGTTTATATTTTCAACATAGTTTAAAAGTTTGGCCAACCTTTTTCTCTCATTTGTTTCTGCTTTCGTCCAATATGCAAGTTGTTACATAGGTCTGATAACCTTGTAATATATTTTGTACGTTCTAACGGACAAAATACCCGCGTGAGCAAAATGAATAAAACATGCAATGCATTTTTTCGAAAACTGCCTGAAGTGTTCGTCAAACGATAAGATCTATAAAAGCATATAGCTTATGCTTTGATGCTTAATTTACATTTGCCCCGGGCTCCGTATGATAAATTGGTCTACGATTTTCCGCGCGATTTGGGGGGGGGGGGGGGGGGGGCAACGTAGGTGGCTACGGGCTACGGTGTTTGGGATCAAATTATCAACGAGCATCGTAGCAGCAATTCCGTACAGCAGGCGTGTACAGAGGTAGCCTTTTGACAAGGCCTCGTGACTTGGCTATTTTCCTCGTCATGCTGTGCCTGAGATGAGACTAGGCGGCGACGAAAAGAATCAACACGGCCCGGGTGAACGCGCGATCGAGCGACTTTAGTCGCGAGGCCTTTTGGAACCTGGGTTTCCATCGTCCGATATGAATTATTCACGAGTTGACATTCGTATGCTAACACGATTATCGACCAATCACAACGGTATCTGCGGGGCTTGCTTTCCATGTGATTCGTTCACGGGTGCCGAGCGAGCTAGCTCGAGATGAAGGCGAATTTGCATACCAAATTTATGCTGACGTCATGCGAAGATACGTTCGCTGATTGGCTCCTACCTATAAGGTAGCAGATCCTCGCTAGGAACAAAGGATAGCATAAGAAATACAGGCCAGGTTCCAAAAGGCCCTCGCGACTCACGTCGCTCGATCGCGCATTCACCGGGCTGGGCGGCTAGTCTTGTTATGCAGCCACTACTAGCTTACTTGCCGAGAAAAAAAGCCAAGTCACGAGGGCCTTGTCAAAAGGCTAGTACCGAGGCTGCTCGGAGATTGTACGGAAATCGTGCAAGTTCAGTGCAGTTGCCGTGCAGTCTCCGCAGCCTCTGCAGCCTCCGCACGGAAATCGTACGGAGCCAATCTGAAAAATGTTTGGCCAGTCTCACAGTGGCTGCACGGCCATGCTGTGGGACCTGTGGGGTTGCCGCGGTGGGGTTGCTGCTCAATATCACGGGTACTGCACCCGAGCGGAAACCTTGCGATAGCAGTGCGATGGCCGTGCACTCTCTGTACAATTTTCTTTTTGTTTGCCCTCATGTTCACCGAAAAAAATCGTTCATTTGCTGCACGATCAGCGTGAGGCCTCCGCGCGATGCTCGCGCCGTGATTGTGCAATGCCACCTACGACATGTCTACGGGCTACGGGCTAGTACAAAAATCTCACGGCCTCCTCCTGCCTCCGCACGAAGCGATGCATACAACTAATATTCTGTTATTCAAACATCTATATATGTTCCATATAGATTTTTAAATGTTTTTTTAAAATAATTTTCCGGACCTCCTAGGCTCCACCCTAAAATAATGCTCCAAATCTCATTCCTGCAATGACATCATCTGTCACTCATCAGTCTACTACACTAACATTCTACATTCTCAGCACATGCCCACAATAGAATTGCATGCTGTCAAACAATACCTCCTCAATGCCATTCTTTTCTTGGTGATGCTACAGCATGTCTGACATAGCAACTCCTATAAAATAGGCTTTGTATGGTCTATTAGAACGGTGACGCGACATTTGCTCCTGCGACATTTGCTCCTCCGTTCATATCTCGAAAGGTCAAAGGTTAAGGTCAAGGTCATTTTTTTGTTTTGTTAAGAACAGTGTGAAGATTAGGATTAGGGTTAGGGTTAGGGTTAGGGTTAGGTTTAGGTTTAGGATTAACATAGCAAAGTTAGACCGGAGCAATTGTTGCAGGAGCAAATGTCATGGAACCATTAGAACAGATGGTCATCTCTGGCAACCACTGTCTCTCCTTAGCTCACTAATGATTGACAGATGATGTCATTGCAGGAATGAGATCTGGGACATTTTATGGGGTGGTGGAGCTTAACATGTTTGAGAAAATGATTTTAAAAATATTTAGAAAATTTATGAAACATATTTATTAGATGTTTGAATAACAAAATATAAGTTATATGCATCCCTGCACATCAACAGGAATCTACTTGTATTTGGATTGCAAGGGACCTTTAAACAATGCCTACAGTGCCGTAGCCCCGAGAGGAGTAAACTTTGGACAGACTGTTCGCTGCGCAACGTTACACGGTCAGCCTGAGCCCGAGCTCTCTTGCGAGATTCGGTCGGCTTCGTGCAGTCAGAAATGTAATTGCATTAGTCTGACGGACAAGTTCCACGCACAAACTTTGTGTATGGTGCGGGTGAATATAGTACGAGTGAATGGGGGCTTTTACCACGGTCGTCTGGTGGCGTGTCCCTTTAAAATAGAATGCTTATGAGATTGTACCTTACTAAACGCTTGTTCCATGTTCATTTAAAGATATTCAGCTCCAATTCAAGCTGTGTTTCCTTCATTAATAATAAATAGGGATATTCAGGCAGCACTTCGCTGCTCGAATATGTGATGTTTGCCCGATATTTTCAGCCCCCTTGCCCCGCGCCTCGTATGCATGTGATGGCAAATGTAAATTAGTGTCTAGCTTGCAAAAGGACATGATGGCAGTTCCACTGAAAATGTTCACTTGCCACAAATCATAAGATTTTCGATAGCTGAAGAAAAAAAAACCTTGCGATAGCAGTGCGATGGCCGTGCACTCTCTGTACAATTTTCTTTTTGTTTGCCCTCATGTTCACCGAAAAAAATCGTTCATTTGCTGCACGATCAGCGTGAGGCCTCCGCGCGATGCTCGCGCCGTGATTGTGCAATGCCACCTACGACATGTCTACGGGCTACGGGCTAGTACAAAAATCTCACGGCCTCCTCCTGCCTCCGCACGAAGCGATGCATACAACTAATATTCTGTTATTCAAACATCTATATATGTTCCATATAGATTTTTAAATGTTTTTTTAAAATAATTTTCCGGACCTCCTAGGCTCCACCCTAAAATAATGCTCCAAATCTCATTCCTGCAATGACATCATCTGTCACTCATCAGTCTACTACACTAACATTCTACATTCTCAGCACATGCCCACAATAGAATTGCATGCTGTCAAACAATACCTCCTCAATGCCATTCTTTTCTTGGTGATGCTACAGCATGTCTGACATAGCAACTCCTATAAAATAGGCTTTGTATGGTCTATTAGAACGGTGACGCGACATTTCCTCCTGCGACATTTGCTCCTCCGTTCATATCTCGAAAGGTCAAAGGTTAAGGTCAAGGTCATGATTTTTTTTTGTTAAGAACAATGTGAAGATTAGAATTAGGGTTATGGTTAGGGTTAGGGTTAGGTTTAGGTTTAGGATTAACATAGCAAAGTTAGACCGGAGCAATTGTTGCAGGAGCAAATGTCATGGAACCATTAGAACAGATGGTCATCTCTGGCAACCACTGTCTCTCCTTAGCTCACTAATGATTGACAGATGATGTCATTGCAGGAATGAGATCTGGGACATTTTATGGGGTGGTGGAGCTTAACATGTTTGAGAAAATGATTTTAAAAATATTTAGAAAATTTATGAAACATATTTATTAGATGTTTGAATAACAAAATATAAGTTATATGCATCCCTGCACATCAACAGGAATCTACTTGTATTTGGATTGCAAGGGACCTTTAAACAATGCCTACAGTGCCGTAGCCCCGAGAGGAGTAAACTTTGGACAGACTGTTCGCTGCGCAACGGTTACACGGTCAGCCTGAGCCCGAGCTCTCTTGCGAGATTCGGTCGGCTTCGTGCAGTCAGAAATGTAATTGCATTAGTCTGACGGACAAGTTCCACGCACAAACTTTGTGTATGGTGCGGGTGAATATAGTACGAGTGAATGGGGGCTTTTACCACGGTCGTCTGGTGGCGTGTCCCTTTAAAATAGAATGCTTATGAGATTGTACCTTACTAAACGCTTGTTCCATGTTCATTTAAAGATATTCAGCTCCAATTCAAGCTGTGTTTCCTTCATTAATAATAAATAGGGATATTCAGGCAGCACTTCGCTGCTCGAATATGTGATGTTTGCCCGATATTTTCAGCCCCCTTGCCCCGCGCCTCGTATGCCTGTGATGGCAAATGTAAATTAGTGTCTAGCTTGCAAAAGGACATGATGGCAGTTCCACTGAAAATGTTCACTTGCCACAAATCATAAGATTTTCGATAGCTGAAGAAAAAAAGCATCTTTTCAGACACCTCTCATTTCTACGAAGACCTGGAAGGGCCAAACTGACGACGTAAAAAAATAAAAAATATTACGTACGTACGTAATAATACTACGTACGTACGTAATAAATACTACGTACGTACGTGATAATATTACGTACGTACGTGATAATTACTACGTACGTACGTGATATTTATTACGTACGTACGTAATAATACTACGTACGTACGTAATAAATAATACATGAAAAAGATTGAAATTACACAGCTGCCTAGGCGATTCCCGTTGATTTGCCACAATGTTGTTAGCCTGTGGGCTCTAGCTTGTCAAGTGTGAAGAATTCTCAACATTTGTGTGATGTTTGTGTGTGACGTGTGTTGGTGGATGTGTGAGTGCACGTGTGTGTCGCTTCATTTTCCCAGCGGCAAGTCCGGTCCCAGACAAATCAAAACAGAATAAAGCAGTTCGACTCTGTTCGGGTAAAATCGAATAAAATGAAGTTATGAATCTTTATAACACTAAAAACTATCTGACAACTGTATAGTATGAAAGTTTATGAATCACACTGAAAACTATTAAAAACAAAGAAAATCACTAGACAAATTGGCCACTTTGTCATGAATTTGTAACGACAGATATCCTCATCACAAACATTTTCTTTCATATCCTAAATTTATGTCCCGTAATAAGATTTCCTCATAACTTGAATCTAATTATAGACTATCCGGGAAAAATCAGGCACTTATCTGAAGGGGGAAATGTGCACTTATTGGGGAAAAGGGGAGTCCAGTATTAAAAAGGGCACCTATCAGAGAGAAAGCGTGGGGGCACTGTGCCCCCTGCCCCGGGTGCGCCACTTCTGATTTTAAAAAATTGTTTCTCGGAACGAACTTGAATTTTACATCTTGACGCTGCATGGAACCCCAAAGATTAATTTTTGAATTGGGCCTAAGGAGAATCTACTGTTTTGTTTTGCAAAATACATGTAGCAGACATGAAAATATTTACATAATTAAGTGTCAGGCTGAGCCTGACATTGATGGTTTTCTTCGAAATAATGCAAGGCCTTTTAAATCACGCTTTAGGGTTCTGTGGCTTTTGACTATTCTATGCTTGGAAATTAAATAATACAGTATTTCCCCATGAGTAAAACCAATTTCAAAGTACAAACGCACGAGTCTGTCCCTCTCGATCGGCCGCCGCCATTCAATACTACGTACGTACGTAATAATAATACGTAATACGTAATAACTTAATTGTGTAAATATTTCCATGTCTGCTACATGTATTTTGTAAGATAAAACAGTACAATCTCATTAGGCCCAATTCAAAAATTAATCGTTGGGGCTCCAGGGTCAATAAGTAAAAGTCAAGTTTGTTCCGAGCCCCCCACCTTTTTCAGTAAACACGTGCAAACGTATGGTAGCGCAAAAATGTGGTTATACACGCAGCCCCCCCCCCCCCCCCCCCCCCCCCCCCCCACTCAGCCCTCCACTTTCCAAGACGTTCCGCGGCCCCTGCATTAACCCTGCGGATTTTTGGGTGCGTAATCCGTATAAAGATTTCTTTCTGCCCCCTCCCCTAGATACGCCACTGAGCGAAGCGACCAAGCGGGGAGGGTGTGGGAGGGGGTAATCCCCCTCCCACACCAGGGACTTTTTCGAAAATCTGTCTATAAAACTTCCATTTTAGAGCATCCCAAAATGTTTTTTAATGAATAAAAGGAAGCACGGATCTACGCCAATGGACGGAACCCCTCCATTGAGAATGACAATGCGAGCGAACGAATTTTCTTCCATATTTTCGAATTGAAATTATGGCATTTCTTATTTCCTTACTTCTAATAATTAAAGAATGTGATGGTATTTCAAGGAAGAAACATAATGAGTTTGGATAATTATTAGTTTTAAGTTAGTGTATCATAATTATATGGGGGAATGATAATACAGGCCACGCCCCCCCCCCCCCCCCCCGGGATCAACACCCATGGGGGCCAGACGTGAAGGATCAAACCGCATATCCAGGATTTCATTTTAGGGGGCGGTTGTAAGCACGCGAAGAGTGCGAAAATTGTGATGAGCACGCAAAGCTGCCCAGGGGCGGGCCCAGGGGGTGGGTGCAGGGAGCTCGAGGGGGGAAGTTTTCCCCCTCCCGCGGGAAGCGCGAAATCTGTGACGTTTTATAGCAAATATGCGGAAAGTTATTTCGAGGTCCGGACTGCTTTTCAGTTATTTGGACGTGATACTGCACTGTAACAGGGTTGGGTGCAGGAAGCGCGAAAGTTCTGACGTTTTAGCAACTTCGAGAGAAAGACAACGGCTTCTAGCAAATAAATTTTTAGGCGGAAAGTTATAGTTCGACGCCCTGACTGCTTTTCAATTACTTGAACGCAAGATTGCACTGTATGTAACAGGGGTGGATGTAGGAACTGGTGAGTCCCCCCCCCCCCCCCCCTCCCGCGCGAAGAGCGAAAGCTCTATGTTTTACAGCAAATTTAAGATAAAGTAACGGCTCGTAACACTTTTTTTTAGGCGGAAAGTTAGTTTGACGCCCTGGCCACTTTTCAGTTATTTTGGACGTGATACTGCACTGTAACAGGGATGGGTGAAGGGAGGGGGAGTTTCCCCCTTCCCGCGCGAAGCGCAAAAGCTCTGACTTTTTAGCAAATTTGAGAGAAAGAAAACGGCTTGTAGCATCTACATTTCACTGTATGTAACAGTGGGTGCAGGGAGAGGAGAGTTATTTACCCCTTCCCGCGCGAAGCGCGAAAGCTTTGACGTTTTAGCAAATTTTTAGAGAAAGATAGCGGCTTGTATAGCGATGGGCCTTTTTCTCTCACTTCTCCCGCTTTTTCGCTGTCGCTTTTTTTTAGTGGCTGAATAGGGGGGGGGGGCATGGCCTCCTTGTGCCCCCTGTCTACGCCAGTGATAATGACCCTTTTCACCTCTCATAAGCGCACTTTCCTCATCTAAATGTGTACCCTTATCCCTATAATTTCCCTTTGTTTCTTACAAAAAGTGCCATATCTATAGCCAGAATCAGTGCGGCTTTATGTAGCAACATGACTGTATACCTACCCATATTACTACAACTGCAATGTAAGCCAACGGAGCTGGAGGCAGAGTGGCACAATGCTCTCCCCCCCCCCCCCCCCCCCCCCACCAGCAAAGGAATTCATATTCCAATAGCTCGAATGTGCCCATAACTTACACAATTTAATAAGGTCAATATTTTCAGAAAATGTCCTAGACTAGCTTGTTAGCAGCTAGCCTATGAAATCAAGCAGATACCATAATAATGTTGATATCTCCAGAAGAAAAACCACAGGGTTAATGTAAGAAATGAAAGATCATTCGACATTTCACCCAAATAAGCCAGTTCGGGGTTAGCGCATGGTACAAATGACCCCAAATATCCACAGATATTTTAGACATGGAGGGTCCCTTTATGTGCACTTCAGAAAAATAACTCTGGGAGTGATAGAGGTGCCTCATGAATAGCTTTTGTTTCCCCCTTTAAAAAGAATACTTCCACCTGGATGTCATGGAATGCACCATTAGTGCATAATTGAATAATGATTACATGACATTCATGAGCACATATCGAATATTAGTGTCAGTGGGTTTTATAATTTTGAACAGATGACCTTTATCTGCTCATGCTCAGATTGCATCTCCGAAATGGCTTATTAATTTGTCGTCATTTTCACTATCGGTGTAAATAATGCATAATATATAACAACATGAACATTAGAAAAATTCTTAAGATTTTTGCTGGCTCGCACGTGCATCATTAGACAATTGCACACAACTGCTAATTGTGGAAGCTTAAGCTGAAGCAGAACCACCATAAGAATGTGCTTCATAATAATATATGCACCCCTTGCAGGTGCCCTCAGGTGTCTTTTTTGTTGGTACTCCCCCCCCCCCCCCCCCTCACACACACACACTTTGAAAGACGCTCCGCCGCCCCTGGCGCAGACTTTCAAAATTAGGAGGAGAAAGCAGATTTTGTTTTAAAAAGGGATAGACGAAAGTCGGGTCATGTGAATTTTTTCAAAGACATGAATAAATATGAACAAAAATTAAAATCACTAGACAATTTAGTCACGAGTTTTGACGTCATTCCCTCACGACCTCTCGGTTATCTCTATACACGTTAAAAAATCTTATTTAAAGATAAGTGCTGACGAAAAAGCAATTATCTGTTTCCTACAGGCCTATTAATAAAACATTTTACGTTTTGTCCAAGAATAGGCCTATGATTTCGTCAGAAATTGAATGTAATTATATTTTATTTTAATAGCATGAAGATAAATTTTTTTTAAAAATAAACAATGACTAGGAATATGTAATATTTTGAAAGCGGTCTCACTGACTTTTTTCCCGGATACATGTAAAAACATATAACTATAATCGTCTATGATCATAGGTTCAAGTTATGAGGAAATCATATTCTGGGAAAATCATTGACGGCTTGTGATGAGGATATGGGACGTTACAAATTCATGACAAAGTGGCCAATTTGTCTAGTGACTTTCTTTGTTTTCATTAGCTTTCAGTGTCATAAAGATTCATAACTTCATTTTGTTCAATTTTACTCGAACAGAGTCGAACTGCTTTATTCTGTTTTGATTTGTCTGGGACCGGACTTGCAGCTGGGAAAATGAAGCGGCACACACACACACGCACACACGTCACACACCACACAAATGTTGAGGTTTCTTCACACTAGACAAGCAAAAGCCCACAGGCTCACAATATTGTGGCAAATCAACGGGAATCGACGGATAATAATAAGGCAGCTGTGTAATTTCAACCTTTTTCACGTGTGATTTATTACGTACGTACGTAATAAATATCACGTACGTACGTAGTAAATATCACGTACGTACGTAGTAATTATCACGTACGTACGTAATATTATCACGTACGTACGTAGTATTATCACGTACGTACGTAGTATTATCACGTACGTACGTAGTATTATTACGTACGTACGTAATATTTTTTATTTTTTTACGTCGTCAGTTTGGCCCTTCCAGGTCTTCGTACATTTCAATGATTTGGGACGGTAAGTATTATATGAAATATAATGTAAACTTAATCATCATATTAGTTTATTGAATGGTATCATGAATCATGTTAGTTGAAACCCGATGTAGGCCGAGGATCAGGACTGAACGGATCCAGGATTTTGTAAAAAGAAAGAAAGAAATAGTATTAACATAATGAAATAATAAAAGCACAAATAATGGAGGGGGAGGGACATTATTTTGTGCGTGTCTGTAAGATATTCCACCGGATTAAAAAGTGAAGCGAGCATGTCCCCCCCCCCCCCCCCCCCCCCCCTTCCATTGATAGTTCCATGGCTACACCACTGCCACTGCGATAAGGTGCAAAAAATAGCACGTACGACTCGTCGATCATGATTCCGGGAAGTTACCCTGTGAGAATCATTTTACTATAGAATTTAAGTAGCCGTCAATTGGGGATCCAAAGTTCAATGAATTTCATTATTTTCCACGAGGGCGTTAAAAAGAATGATATTCTGGCAATCAATGCTTTTCTCCCAAGTGGTCCACTCTCCATCTGCACTGTTAAAACAAATACAAGACAGGCAAGTTAATCGATTATACGCTGACCTTTTTAACATCTATTTTTCAATAATTGGCGTTCCTCGTAAGACTTTTTTTTACCGTACACTCGTGAAACATTGATAGAATCATGACGTGAAGCTATGAATAATTGAGAGCAGCCATTGTGGATAGGCCTCCAGTTTAGCTGGCCGCGCTAGAAATTATGGTCGGCCGGCCGGAACAACAATATCGCCAATAATCAATGGTTTAAAATTAGGACCGCTTTGGACAATAAAGAACTGGTATTGATGGATTCCAGAAGAAAGCATCATTGTTTGTCTCATAATTAAGGTAAAAACACTACCGTTGAAAACTCTGTCAATTAATGCCTGAGGTAAAGGCTTTGATGAATAGAATTACCAGATTACGAGTGTGCGGATCTCTGCTTTGCTCTGTTTCCTCCTTCCTTGTGAGTTTTGTTCATGATTGCGGACTGATTTCATTCTGAATTAAAATGAGACATTGTTTTCACATTTTCTAATAGGTTAATATGGTTGGATCGTTCACAATTTCAGTCATTAATACACTTCATGGCAGTTCCTGATCAGCTGTCATTTTTTATAATTTATGTAACAAATCGTTAAATTCTGTGTAATGGTGTAATTATTAAATATTGTGTTCCCCATTGCCCTTGGTTTGTATTGACTCTGTGATGGTTTTTTTTTCTTCTCATGTTTAGATAAAAAGCTAATTTCTGAAAAGGGGCTTTTATGTGCATATTTCAAATTCACCTTCAGTAGATCCGTACGCTGATTTTATGTACCCTGTCGTACTTTTGATCCACCACAGACAGAGGCGTAGCATAAGAGCGCCTGAGAGGCAAGCAAGTGCCCCTGTCGATCGGATTGCAACACTAACCAAAAAAAAATGATGAGAGAGAGAGTTTGAAATAAAGAACGGAAATTGAAAGATGTAATATGAAAAGATTCAAAACGATATGATACTTGTCTGTTCAGACCCCTCTCAACTCAGCAACCTTTTGTATACCTCTTTTTCTATAGCTTAATTGTGAGATTAGGGCCCCATAACACTGCACACCAATACCAAAACAACTTAGCAATGCTACTTTGCTATTGATCGATATGTCATTTCATATGCATTTCATCGCAAAACTTAAATCGTACGATTTATTGATTGAGTAATTGGTCATACGACCAGTTGCTAAGCTTTGATAGCCTTTGATATACGGGGCCAAGTACTCTCTGGAAACCCCTGTGTCCCCCCTCCAAAACCAGGCTACGCCACTGAGCCTATATCTTGCTGCTTTCCCCTGTGTATTTATCTGACATCCCCATCTTAAAAGAGTCCTTAGAGAGCTGGAGGAGGAGAAGGAGGAGGGCACTACCCGCCTTTTCTGACCTCTAATTCGTGAACCAATTCCCAGAGCACAAATATTTTAGGAAGCATCAAGAAATCATTTGAGATTTAAATGCCCGGCCATTCTTCGTGGAAGTCGCACCTAAATCGCCAAAGGTGGCTTCAGTTTGTATTGGGATTTTGCGTGCTGATCAGTGATGCATGATATGGTAGCCATTGACCATTCAAACTACAGGGTTGGAAAAAAGTTTGGAATATTTTTATTCCAAGAATTATTTCTTGTCTTAAACATATCCCTCGTCATTTTAAGTTCTTCTTTGAGGTTCAAATAAAAAATATGTGTCCCTTTTTAACTTTAAAAGCACAACATTAAAAATCAGGCTTATCACACAGTGCAGAGGTCCACTTGGAATTCGGAAGCGTATATTTGCTGTTTTTGCAAATGTCTAACGAAAAAGTTAAATAATCAGATACAGTTTAATTGCTATACCGAAGTCCTCAAAATGACTGCAAACTGCACGTAGCTTTTTCAAAATTCCACGTGAAGTACAGAAATGTATAACAAGATGTTCAAACACAAATAGAGCAAATCTGACAACATGTGGTTCATTGGTCAGCCATTGTAACATGTTTAACAATATTACGTCATCTTTGGTACAAGATGGAACAGTAGACTTCATTCAACACAGTTAATCCGATTTGGATGAATTATTCATCACAATATAGTAGAAACTAGCATTTAAAATCAGACATACTCATCGCCAAAAAAATATTCCAAACTTTTTTCCAACCCTGTATTTACGTTACGAAATAGTCATAAATCATTAAAAACTCAGTGTAGCCTAGATTCTTTTGAACCCGACTGTTTTTGTAATGTGCATTCTCTGTCTTCTCAAAATGTTGCTGCAGTGAAATATAGAAAAAAACTAAAGAAAATCTTCCAAAATGATCTTCAATTCTCACGCTATTTTTAAATTTGTACCGTTAAAATAATGACGATTGCGGTGGAGTTCATAGTGTCACAACTGTTCGTTTGAAGACCGTTTTTTTATAGGCTGCGGGGAGGGGGAGGGGGGAATATGTTGGGAAATAGACTTAAAGTCCTCACTAGTCTCTGCTTAGACTTTGGATTAATCCACATTTATTGCCTGCCTGACGTGTTCGAAGGAGAATTTAGCCCCCCCCCCCCCCCCCCCAAAAAAAAAAAAAAAAAAAAATCTACGTTGTCTGCTCCTTACTGGTAAAGGCAGGAGAAACGCAGGCCTAGCTTAAGATACTTAAATACTTAAGCTTAAAAACATGGAAACGTTAATTCGGGGAAAGCATTCTATTATCATTGTATTAATGTCCAGAACATTTTAAGCTTGATTTTGATCTAAGTTCCACCTTTAATTCTAACTAATTCCCGAGGTGAAGCGAAGTTCAAGGGTGTTGGATATGGACTCGTTGATGCTGTGTATGTAGTTTGTATGGGACCACCTTAAATATTTCAAGATTGAGGTACGGTGATCAATCGACATACTATAAGATGATCCCTGTGTCATTTGCCGCATCGCTCAGTGGTCCACAGAGATTTTTGGCGCGATGATTTCATATCAACGCAGCCATAATTGTGGTCATTCTGGACATGAATTTTTCAGTACGATTTCGGCTTGGAAAAGAGCCCCTTGTGAGCTGATGCATTTATTTAAAAAAAAAAGTGAGGAGAGAGATGATGGCGGAAGCAATGTTGAAATCAAGGCAAAACGGGAAGAACATAGTTGGGGGAGAGAGAGAGAGAGAGAGAGAAAGGGAAGAAAGAAAGGATATAATATGAACGCTTTTCAAGTGCATCACTCTTTTCTACGATATTATTTAGCGTATGTTGATATCTTGATAAATGTCTTTATATTTCTTTCCTTTCTTTTCTAACTCCTATGTCCATGTTCTTTGCATTTCTTCATTTCATCTCCCTCCTCTTTTTCTTCGTCTTTTCCTCTCCTTTCTCCTCCCAATTCTTCTTTATCCTTTACCCCTTGTTCTTTCTATCATGTCTATTCTCCCTTTCTTCAAAATATTTTATTTTAATTAAATTTATTTGCTATCATTTTCTTCATTGACGTTTCCACCTCCTTCCATCTCCCTGTTCATCCCATGTTCCCAATCTCGTTGGCCTCCATTAAAAAAAAAAAAAAAGAAAAGAAAAATCACCTTCCGCATCATGGGGTTAGCGACCTTGGCGTTAACCCATGATGGTGATACCGGGAGAAACTAAAGAAGGTCCCTCCAACCAGTACAGCACCACTCATGCAAACCAATTACCACGCTCGCATCGAAGTCCTCCTTCTCTTGATTATTTCAAGTATACATATCCATTTAAAGGATATCATTCCCATTCTTGAGCTTTGCCCTACCCGACGTCACAATCTAAATCCAATCTATCCATTTCAAGATTTTCTCCGGTTACCCTCAAACGAGTGTGCGGGGAGCTACAAGCGTTTCCCTCATCCCACCCAATCGCGAGCACTTATTCACGCTAAGTTCGAAACGTTCTACAGTACAACATATCTCTTGATTTATATCAATGATCTGATTGTCTCTCCCTCGTGTATGGAGGATTTTTCATTTGCATCTGGTTTGTTGGAATTTGTATTTGCTCTAGCGTAATATTGTAACGAATGGAAAGCATGCTTATATGATTTTATTCTTTGCCTATTGGATGAGGAAGTCTTCCGAGAGGAAGATAGTCGTAGGCCCTTTCTCTTGAATGAATTAGTTGAAGGAAAGAAATTAAATCATGAATGAAGTAGAGAAAAAAAAATCCTCTGATTTCAAATTTGCCCACAAAGGTAAATATTGGATGTTAGATATTTCAAATTTGTCAACATAAGTTCCCCCAAATAATATGTCCAACAAGCAAAATATAATATATATATATATATATATATATATTATTGTAAGGAAATAACATATACAACAGCTTTGGCAAATCTCGTGGAAATAAATACAAATGTGAAAGAAATTGCGAGAATAACGTTGCGTAGCTCAATCAAAGTTCCCCAGAGCTGTCCTCCCTTTTTGAAATTTTTGCAAAGGCTGAAAAAATGTCTCCGCCGGGAATCGAACCCGGGTCGTTGGCTTAGAACGCCAATGCCTTAACCACTAGACCACGGAGACGGGTTAGTGGTTTCGACGACACCAGATTCAATTGACCGACAGATTGATAAATCCTCAACCTTATTAATTAATTCCTTTGTCGGGGGCAGGTGAGTTTTGAACAAAGACAAGCCGCGTGCCTCAGCTGGATCCAAGCGAATGCTTTGAATACATGTATACATTGGGATAAATTATTCTTAATAACATTATTGTAAGGAAATAACATATACAACAGCTTTGGCAAATCTCGTGGAAATAAATACAAATGTGAAAGAAATTGCGAGAATAACGTTGCGTAGCTCTGGGGAACTTTGATTGAGCTACGCAATTTCTTTCACATTTGTATTTATTTCCACGAGATTTGCCAAAGCTGTTGTATATGTTATTTCCTTACAATAATGTTATTAAGAATAATTTATGGTTAAGGCATTGGCGTTCTAAGCCAACGACCCGGGTTCGATTCCCGGCGGAGACATTTTTTCAGCCTTTGCAAAAATTTCAAAAAGGGAGGACAGCTCTGGGGAACTTTGATTGAGCTACGCAACGTTATTCTCGCAATTTCTTTCACAGATATATATATATATATACATATATATATATATTTGGGGGTGATATTTACCGATTACACTGGAATAGTTTGCCGACAGAATAAATAAATTATAGGGAAGATGTCAACCCCTCTACCTCCAGAGGTCGCGGGTGAGTGTTCATACATTGTTCCTTTAAAAAAAAGATTACTCACCTTTTATGTCTTGCGCAACGGTTCAGTAGAAAGTTTATATTGTTTTATGTGTTCCTTTTGCTTATCATTTTATAATTTCTGGGGGAAAAACAATATGTTACTATCAAACATATGATTGTAGTAATCTGTTATGCTTAAGCATCATTATATAGTATATTGATTTGATGTTAAATGATTTTAAAAATCTAAATGCATAGTAAACTCAAATGACTCGTCAAATCCAATTCGGAAAGATCGTGATGCCAAACTACATTAACATTACTGTTGACTTGTAAAATTGAATATATCTTAGTAAACGAAGAAGCTTGACTGTGGAGGAATTTTTAATTTGTAAACAAATCTTTCGGCATATTTCATCATATTACTCCCAGTGTTAAAGATCGTATGCTCGATCTATAATGAAAAACACAAGTCAGAAAAAATTGGAACCAGCGGGATTCGAACCTGTCATCTACTGCTTGCCGGGCAGCGACTTAACCACCAGGCTATTCTGGTTCACGGCCAAGTCACGACGAACTAGAATCAAATACCCAAGATCCTCTTCTTTCTGACTCATTAATATTCAAACGGTCCGCCGTGGAACAATGGTTAGTAAACGAAGAAGCTTGACTGGGGAGGAATTTTTAATTTGTAAACAAATCTTTCGGCATATTACTCCCAGTGTTAAAGATCGTATGCTCGATCTATAATGAAAAACACAAGTCAGAAAAAATTGGAACCAGCGGGATTCGAACCTGTCATCTACTGCTTGCCGGGCAGCGACTTAACCACCAGGCTATTCTGGTTCACGGCCAAGTCACGACGAACTAGAATCAAATACCCAAGATCCTCTTCTTTCTGACTCATTAATATTCAAACGGTCCGCCGTGGAACAATGGTTAGTAAACGAAGAAGCTTGACTGGGGAGGAATTTTTAATTTGTAAACAAATCTTTCGGCATATTACTCCCAGTGTTAAAGATCGTATGCTCGATCTATAATGAAAAACACAAGTCAGAAAAAATTGGAACCAGCGGGATTCGAACCTGTCATCTACTGCTTGCCGGGCAGCGACTTAACCACCAGGCTATTCTGTTTTTCATTATAGATCGAGCATACGATCTTTAACACTGGGAGTAATATGCCGAAAGATTTGTTTACTTGTAAAATTGAATATATCTTGTTTGGATTCGACCAGCTTGAAGTACATGGGTCATGAAACAAGATTACAAGAAGCCCCAAATTATATATATTACTCACAACGTGTTACCATTTGATCATTTCTTTTGTATCATTGTAACTTTGTTATGTATGAACTAAGCATACTTTTAACGTTAAACTGACAATAAATTGGGGATTTTTCTGAAAATAATATCATATCCATACATTGTAGCAATAGAAACCTACCATAATGTGTTTTCTTAATGGCTACATAATATACCCATTCCCTGGGAAGTGATTTCTGTACACGTCTTATGAATATGTTTTAAAAATATTAAGCATGATTAACTTTATAAAAATGAATGATGGTTACAGTATTAGGCTATATTTAGATGTACTGGTGAGATAAATTTTGACGTCATACAACATCTACATTTTCATCAAACATTTACACGTCACAGTTTCTGTCATCTAACCCTATTTTCCCACCTTCTCTTCCCGCTCTCTCCATCTCCATATCTCTCATTCTTTCAGCCTATCTCTGTTTCATCAAGCTCTCTCTCTCTCTCTCTCTCTCTCAGCTATCCTTAGGAGTCATTACGCTTACAGTTATTTTCGTCAAACTAGGGGAAAAGAAGAGAAGAAAAGAAATAAGAGGCAAAAAATAAAGGAGAAGTAAAAGAAATGAAAAGAAGGAGTAGGAGAAGAAGAAGGAGAAGAAGAAGTAGAAGAAGAAGAAGA
This sequence comes from Heliocidaris erythrogramma, assembly GCA_025617745.1. Taxonomy (NCBI): domain Eukaryota; kingdom Metazoa; phylum Echinodermata; class Echinoidea; order Camarodonta; family Echinometridae; genus Heliocidaris; species Heliocidaris erythrogramma. The sequence continues at coordinate 24,904,716 of CM046856.1, forward strand.
AGAAGGGGAGGAGGAGGAGGAGGAAGAAGAAATAGAAGGAGACCAGAAGATGACGAATATGAAAAAAAGAATGAACTAGATGGTCCTCAGTTTTAACGTCGTCTAAGCACTCGTGCGTAAATAACTGAAAGGGAATGAATAATTCAAAAAGTTCGAACGTCAAAAAAGTATTAAAATATATCTTTTATATTCCTCTCTCAGTTCTGACAAAGGGACTATCCACAAACGCCCGATGCACCCTTTATGTACTCAAAACTAAGTATGCCCAATTTCCTACACTGTGGTATGTAAAACGAAACAATATTATAACATTTGTTAAGACAATATTTCTTTCAAAGTTTGTTCATAACTTCGTATACATAAACGGGTTATTATAAATGATAATTCATCATGCATGGTCAATATGTTCTCGTAAAATGTCATGTAAGGGTTCTAAATTGCCTCTTTGTCTCATAACTTGTAGATTTGTTATAGGGAATATGTTACCCAAATATTTTATCTTTATCTCTCAGTATATTCCATTCTCAAACCTCGAACATTAGTAAAAGAAAATGACATAACTTTGACATTGGTTAATAATATACAGTGATTTTATTTATTGTTTTTAATCCGTCTTCTTTTTGTATACAGGGGAGATTTGAATGATTACCAACAATGTCAAAAAAATGAAATTTATATTATGTTGACTCTTTTTGTTCACGATCGTATCTTGATAGGCACTGTGAAATACATGGACCAGAAAAATTACAACCATTCATATGTTAACGCTATCCGAGGTCTTTTTCTGATGTAATTGCTTTGTATTCATAACTTGGGTTTATGAGATTTTAATAATCACGAATTCAAAAAAAATCAGCTTATGACTGAGTGACCTCCTTTAAAATATGATTTATTAAGTGATACTAAAACGTATGATAAACTCACAAGGCTTCCAACACACTTAATTTCTCACTGTGTAAAACCAATTGTGGTAAAATAACTCATAATCTTATAAATATAATTCCCATACTATCTAATCTCCATTTTACGAGCAAAACTTAATTTAAAAAAAATCCATTTGATTTTGTGGAATGTATCTGCTATTCCCCTTAACAAAATATACACATTTATATGTAAAACACCAATAAATCTCAATAATTCTACAAACAGAAGTGATTCAAATTGGAACTCCTTTGTGACTGCATTTGAATAGGAAAAAAAAAAGACATTTAGCTGAATCTAGATCTGGAATTCTAAACTGAAATGTGTGCTCTAATAGAATGAAACATTGCCTTCAGCCAGGGTGTCAATTTTATTTGTCAGGCTAATTACATAATTAAACTAACTCTTATATTCACAAATAGCAATCTTTCATATACAGCTTATTTGCATTTGAATATATACATACCATCCTAGTATTTATGTAATAATACAAACAATTCGACCTTCGGAACTTCGAATGATATGATGATTGTCTTAAATTGATATCAGTGGAGTTTGAAATTAACATGCAAACTTGTAATTTGCAACATATATCGTGTTTCTATGTAACTAAACGTATATGGTACTTACTACTTTTATATGATGCTTTAAGTCTCACTTATTCTTGGCTTCACGTTAAAAAAAAATCCTTGACTGCCCCTTAAATTTTATCCAACGGTAACAAATCAAAGAAAACATCGAGCTGATGTATTTTTTTGCTGTTATTCTGGCCCAAACAACTTATTGCAATATTTTTTTCTCACAAGTTCCAATGTTTTGTTTTGTTGGATGGCACAGTAAACTACACACGTCAAACAGGAGAACAACAAAAAAGAAAAAAAAAAAGGACGAAGTGTATTTCAAAGAAACGCCATATACTGCATGAATACAGGTAACTCAGACCAGGCGGTGTGTAATTGCTTCACAAGATATCATTTTCAGGGTTTTGAAACCACGCTGTATGGAATAATTTAGGCTATATCTTAAACAGAGTCTACAACGTTTTGACAAATCGAAATATAAACATTAATAAAGTATTAGCGTTTGTTCATTACACAAGAGCTGGAATGAAATCACATGACAAAATAATATTATTGAATAGATCTTGCTAAAGAATTATTTTATTCTAACCATGCTAACACCGCTTCAAGATACATTAATTTATATTAATCTGCGTCTCGAGCCTATACATTGGGGATGGAAATGACGTTTATCGGCCCATTACACTGACTTGAAAGTATATCAGCATCACCAACTAAAATGATATTACATCCGCACATCTCTTCCAACGTAAGCAATATAAATAAATGGCGGGATAGACTTGGAATCCAGGGAGAACAGAAGTTTGGAGTTTTATGTCAATGACCGGGCGAAATTATTCGAAACGAAGCCAACGGAAAAAGTCAGGAATGTTTTTAGTCTTTGCTGTAAAAACGTATCGACGATGTCCCGACCTGCAAGGAATAATAGTGTGAAATAAAAAGAGGGAGGGTGGAAAAGTACGATGGAGAAATATGAATATGAAGCGAAAGACAGAAAGGGGAATAGAGTAGAAAATAGACAGAGAGCGAAAGAAAGAGAAGGAGGGAAAAGGGTAGTGAAGGGAAAAAATCATTATGTTAAAATTGTATGATTTTAATCCAGCACAGCACAATTAGTTGCCTACAATCATGTTCCCATGCACCTCAGCGAATTCTGATTTTTTTTCTCACATTCGGTTCATGTCAATGCCTGAAGCTAATTATACCTCTTGAATAATATATGTATATACATATATATATATATATGTGTGTGTGTGTGTGTGTGTGTGTGTGTGCATATATAAGGACTTTTAAGTCTTTATTTATTTAAAAAAATTCATCATTCATCATTTTGTTGTTTGTGATTTACTACATGTCATCTCCGTGCAGAACTTATAATACAGTGTATATATAATATTATAGAGTGCATCCCATATAAAAGTTAACAGTCGGAAAAAAGTTTCAACATATAAATCATATAAATATTTCAAAATATTTGTAGCAAAATTTCATACCGTTGGATAACTTAGGGTCTCTCCTATCCAATGACACATAAAGATATGGCGATATTGCACGCTCGAGTGAGCATAGGCCACTTTTGTGAAAGGGTACAAAATCCAGACTTGACAAGAATTGGTATTTGTTCTGGTTAGTATCAGCAAATTTGAGAGTCCTGAAAGAACGTAGACATTTTCATATTCTAATCAATAATAGAAAAAAGAACAGGTTTCGCTCTCTGTATGTAGGCCTATATTTAAATGTATCTCGTCAACATTATTATGCTTAGTGAGCAATTAACTACTCTATTGAGTTTTTTCACATATTTGGGCTAGTTTTTAATTCAATCTGGCCTCTTCACTCAACCATAAAGTTTTATTGTGACATGACAGGGCATACAGGCTATTCTTTCAGAATGCAAATACCTATTTCTGAGCAGTTTCATGCCTCTCAACTTCGCTGATACTATCCTGAACCAATTCAAATTTTTGTCAACCATGGATTTCGCACCATTTTATAACAATGGCTTTTGCTCACTCAAGCGTAAAATATTGGTAGATGTTTTGGTGTAATTTGATGGAAGAGACCCTAAGCTATCCAGAGGTGTTTAACTTTCATGAACATATTTTGAAATGCTCAACTGGGGAGACTTTTTACAACTGTCAACTTTCAATGTTTCTCAAATTTGTTCATACCAGCCAGAACAAATACCAAATCCTTGTCAAGTCTGGATTTTGCACCCTTTCACAAAAGTCGCTTTCACAACTTTTAGCTTAAGACATAAAGCTTAAAGCATAACGATATTTTGGGGTGTCATACGACAGAAAAGACCCTAAGTTATCCATAGGTATACATATTTCCTATATTAGTTTGAAATATTTATTTGGGGAGACTTTTTCCAACTGTTTTTCTGGGACGCAATGTATACCGGTACTCTAAAAGTTTCAAATCGATAGTTTGTGGCAAAAAAGAAAATACATCATCAGCATCGAATTTCTTGATCTCTTTCAGGAGCTGTTCATTCACTGGGACATCTTTGACTTTCTTGTACTCTGTAATCTGGTCAAAATCTCCAACTGTAATTTAGCAAGTGATAACTGACGATCCTATGTTTTATCTTTATTTCAAAGATGAGATTTATCAAAGCCAAATAATTCAACTACCCATTGTAGATTTCATTTACTCACTAACCCATATCAGCGTTACTTAGTGTGAAAGAGATAATAGTTGCGTATAAGGCAGTGTACCGATCTCATTCTGAATGCATAGAGTCTTTTTAATGAGAAGGGTCTGAAATCACCATAGCCATTTGTACACAGAATGTGGCCATTGCGGTTGCAGTTCAGTTTTGTCAGGCAAGCACGCATGAAATGAATATGCGCCTTAATTTGAACCAGTTGTCCAAAATCTGTGACAGTTGCAATGACTCTCAAGCAATGGACAACGAAGGGCGCCCTCTCGGCCATCTTCTGTAATCTAAACGACGACTCACCTGCTCTATTGGGTATCGAGCTGGTCTGATCGCTTGCCGCTGTTCAGAAGATTCCTCAGTCTGTTGACATTCTTCATCATTCTGTAGTTGTCAACATTAGCAAGGCCAAGATGTTTTACAGATCCTCTTTTTGACATAGCTGTGGACAATAGAAGAATTTTTAAAAAATGCTTTAATATCACACCAACAATATCATTCGTCGTCGACGATATTCCGCTATTCCGAACTGCAGTTCACGCTTTTAATCAATTTCATGGGCAGTATTTCAAATAATGAAATTATTATCTTTTTAAATCAGAATAAAGAAAGACATTGACTTCGAGCTTGTTTATTTTGTTTGAAGTGAAATTTTGTTTTAAGTGCCGCACTTCTTTTAAATACTGCAAGCAGTACAACAACTACGACATACAATCAATAGGAAAAGGCAAAAGGAAAGCAATAACACTTCATCTTATTTTTATTTTTTACTCTTTTTCTTGGTTGTCACCGCGAGATAAATCTATCTTCTCCTTTGAATAATTCCACTTGGTTTGAATTTTTGATGGTGTTTGAGACATGGAAACTTCATTTTTCCTCTAGGTGTTTATCTAAATGTTGTGCTCTGTTATTCGTCTTTTCATAGTATGGTTAAAGAAGAATCGAAATCTTGGTTGACAGGGCGGTATACCATTCATTAAACATGCATCAACATGAGACATGCCTGTCACAACTGCATTTCCAGCGCGGTATTACATTTTTTATTATCATTTAATCTACTGGAGTTCGTTTGGCGTTTCCTGATGAATGGCCAGAAGGACATTTGGGTGAATGGCATGGCTTGAAGTTATTCAAAAGTTAATGGAAAAAAGCAAAGGGACATTCTTTCGGTCAGCTTCTTTTTTCCGGTGCTGAACGGAGCCTGAAGGTCACCTTGTCTCGTTATAATGGCGCCTTAAACAGCCACTTGAGAGCGAGCCTTCGGGTCACGTGACTTTTACGCAATGACATTGGCGCCATGAATGCCTTTCTTCGCCCATGGCATTGTCGTCTGTCTTTTTTTAAATATATATATCTAGCTAACTGTAATTAAGACCCATGCAATGAAGTTCACTTCTTTTATGTCCACCAAAGTACAGGATATGAACAAACGCCTCTTTGCTATTTTCATTTGTCATTCTATTCCTAGGAGTGGGAGTATAAGTTGAAAATGAGACAAAATTAGGAGCAAAAGGAGCAAACATGAAAAACAATTGGGCATTGGGAAATGGAAAAAAGAACACATGAAATACAAAGTACTGACTGATATTTTGAATCGTAAGCAATTGGTAAAAGGGATTTCAGAATATATGATAAGAGACAGAGAATATTGATGTTTGTTAGTTAGATCACACAGGCGGGGAGTAGACAGGTATCATATTTTCGAAAGTTGATGACGCATGGCAGTACACATGATTGGCCAGGGCATCCCGGGAGACAGGAACTGGTCACCAGCTTTCTCGCTGTGCCGCAATTCATTATAAATCACAAAGCTATATTCGAATCATTATATTTACAACTCTACAAAGTATTAGTTCGAGAAAAAAAAAGAAAACAACAGCAAGTTGTAGTTACCACGGACGAGGAAGCTCTACTGAATAAAGTAAATATTGATTAGTTTTTGTGGGGTATGCTGGAGGGTTAGATGTGGGTGAGTGTGAGTGTGTTTCATTTATCGGATTTTTTCTAACTTTCCAAATGATTACCCAACTTATCATCTATTATGTGTACAACACAGGCTCAAAACGAAGACAGACAATTCAGTGTACAATGGGATGTGTGTGTGAGGAATACTTTGGTAAGGTGGTTTTCATGTGTTTGTTCCAGATTTTAATTTTGTATGATATATTGAACTAGATCCTAACCATGTGGCCATTTTCAATAGGGAGAATAAGCTGATTACTAGTGATTATCATTATCATTATAGTATAGCCATGATAGCGTTGTGTACTACTACTTGTAGTGCCTATGTTTTATGTCACAGAATATAAGGCACTAGACATTTTATCAAAAGCAAAAAGATAAAGGTACATGAGCTAAACATGGCAAAAGTCACGTCCCTGCATGAGCATTCAAAGAATCTCAACCTTTTTAAGGATGAAGGAAAAATTGATATCGACTTTTTCGATGTTGGTATCCAGCACCCATGAGTTCTTTTTGTTGAATTTGTCACATCTATACGGTGTCCAAACAGTCATCTTCCATTGTTATCATGCACATCCGTCAAAATTCAAAGTCATTTTCGTGGATGATTACTTCTCCTTCCGGGTGTTAGTGGTGAATTGTGAGTTACCCTTCCCTACCCGCCGGGGTTAGAATTAATCCGAACACCAGAAAGGCCATCAATCTCCCACAATACTCCTGGTATTTACTTTTGTCCAATACACGAGCACACCTCTTTCTCTTTCTATATCGCCATCCGTTATAGCATTCATATACATGCATCTGGATAAATCGAACGGTATTCGCCTTGAGCGTTGGCATAGTTAGAGCACAATTCCAATTTTTTCATTTATTCACCTTTATTCCTTTTCCTTTTCTTCACATATATGTCAACTTTTCTCACATGAGGCCAATTGATTTGATTGAAGGCTTATCTGTTTTTACAGGCCCGGTAGTCAGGCCAAACGTCAGAAGTTCACGTTTCCATTTATTTTCTTCTCCAAACTTTACTCATCCATTTTAATGCCGTAAACGTTTCCTCGGGTCATATCTGTTTGCTGTGCCTGTCTATCGATCATATCTGTCTGTCTCTTCCTCAGTGTTTCATTCCCATATCCATTAATCCCCTCTCTCTCTCTCTCTCTCTCTCTGCCCCTCCTCTCTCTCTCTCTCTCTCTCTCTCTATTTCTCTCTTGATCCATCTTTCTATCAATCAATAAGTTGCGTCTATTTTCTTCTGTCTCCTCTTCCAGGATATTACTACTTCCCTTTTACACCTATTTCAAATTATGTCAATCAAAGGGTGTATAGTAAGTTGTTCATTGAATATATTCCCTTGTATTTTTTTTTACAAATTATTTCTCCCCACAAGTCATGCTTAAGGAATTCCTTCCTCCTTTTGCAAGTTAGTTTATTTTCAATCTTTAAACCATACAAACAACTACACACTCGAAGTCGAAGACTATACCTCTGTAGAAACTTGGTTATTCAAGATTTGATATCAATTTTTAGTGGTGCGAAAAAATGAAAATGAAAGGGTAACAGCAAGGTTGCAGCCAAATACCATAATTCCGTTTTTACTATATTTACAATATGCTCTCAAATTTATTTAATTGGAAGTAAGATTTTGTGACGTGTTACAATTGTTTAGATAGTAAAAGAGAAAATTACCAAAACTCATAACGTCTTACACCAGGATATAAATAGTGTATATGGTGTAAATGAATTATAAAAATCTTTAGCCAGCAAACCATGTCTTCTTCACACACCTGCTGAGAAAAAAAGTTTTGCCGAAATTCTCAGCTTCATAGAAAACTTATTCATGCTTCAAAGCTATCAAAAAGTTTAATTCCTAATCCATGCATCTATATTTGAGAGTTTGATGAGGTATTATGGAAATGAGATAATAAATCGCCCATGTATTTTAAAATTGGAAATCAGCATTCTGTTCGTCAAGTCAAGGAGTTATCAGAGACCTGTGATAAACTCGTGGATTTTCCTGAACGATGTCCATGGGGGAAGTCTTTCTTCCAACGTGCCCCTGGCACTGTTAATGGCCAATTCCACTCCTGTCTATCATTTTGTACTGTCTTTAAAACTCACGAAGATATTTCGCGAACAATCCGATGCGAAATTACTTATGGATGTATGAATGTTAATGCAGGTGGGGCTAATTAAAGGAAACACTCTTGAGAATATGTTTCATCACTGGAGGCTATTTAAAGTGCCATCTGTGGAGGTAAGCTGGTCAAAAAAAAATCCAGTGGTCATTGACATACAGTTGGTGGACTTTTTAAGAAACAGTGATTTTGCATTTCTCTCTCTCTCTCTCTCTCTCTCTTTCTCTCTCCTTCTCCGTGAACGTTATTCACCCTTATGTTCCTATTTTCCTTTAGAATCTTTTTCTATTTTTTTTAACATATAGATTTTACTTTATTTTTATTCTGTGTTGACAACATTTTTTTAACATCATTCGTTTATATTACTTTGCATTATTTTGACAAAACGAAAAAATGTTAAATGATAATAGAAAATAAAATGAAAAATGTAATCAGGGGTAATTGAAATTCAGTAGGAAATGTTGGTCCGATCAAATCTTCATGTGAGTAAAAAAAAATATCAGTCAAACACTAATGCTTGTGTTTTAAGTTGTAAGTGAACCGTACTTCTGATTTCGTCTGAACCTTGTTCTCGTATTAAGGGGTGTGTATATAAAGGTACCTTATGTTTTTAAGTTTCGCAAATACATATTACCTACATATACATTGAAAAGCTACTCCAAAATCTTATGTACCTTCTCACATTCCAAAATTTAAATTAATTATCAATCGTGCGAAATGTCAAACAGTAAAGACAATTTCTAAACGATTTTGTTATCGCTCTACGCATTCATATTTGATACATGTGCAGCCATCCATTACTAAAATTGAAATAATCATCTCTCTGAAGGGTTGTCGTGATTCTATCCAGACGTTTCTAACTGATGACAATTCGATTTATTTTGGCTCCACAAAGCTCTCTGGGAGTGCAAATCTCATTTTCCATGTGGATTTCAAAGAAAACTATGTTTCGAACATAAGAAAAACTGGAAAATTACTTTTCACATATAGAGGTTTATGACTTCAGTCAAAATTGTACTTCGTTCAATCCCAATTCCTCTCTGGAGTTCAATCAAATTACAAACAGGACTCGGAATGCAAAAAAATGAATGAAAACGAGAGCCATAAAAAGGGGGAAAGCATAATTAAGACTTATGTCGCTGTGGGCTGCGTCGGTTGACGGAAAATACCGTTACATTTTGAGTTTTGCCTTCGGCTAATCAGAAATAAGACGTGATCTTTCTCTAAATAATCCCCTTCGGGTGCATTTCGAGGCTTTACAACACAATTGGGATGGCATCGTATATGAAAGAAAGATAGACTGACTTTTATTAGCCATCGATAAACTTCATTTCCCCCTTTGTTATCTCTATGGAGTTCAGCATACTAGTACGTGATGATCTGTACATTGTAAACTATAATACTTCAGGCCTCCATGGATCGATACTTATATGATATCTGTATTTTTCTAATGTCTATTTGTTTCTTGTTCTTTCTTTTCGTCCTCCTTCTCACCTGGCTGGTATTTTTGTAGCTGACTAAGAGGAGTAAGAGCTATAAAACAAGGTACTTGTAGAAATTATTCAAAGTATAAACTGTCTACATTTCTTCATTTTTTAAAGTATACAATTTTTTTTTCCATTGTTCGTTCCATGAGGACAAAAGCCTTCAAAATTTGTGAATATGTAATCTAGATTTTCAAAAAAAAAGAAATCTTCTTATTTACTCGACGATATAAGCTTTGATTGATGACTAGATAGCTAGGGTATCTATTCCTAATGTTTTTGTTCCCTTTGGCGATTATACGATAATAAATATTGGGATTTGCTTATAAATCAGGCTGGCCAAAACGAAAATTTTCTTCTCTCCAGATAATCGGGCATTTTAAAGGATTAGCTAAGAGCCCTGCACTGAGTCAGTGAATAATGATAAGAGGGAATTCTTATTATGAGAGATAATATTTTGTTTATGAGAAAAGGAAGGGGATGGATTGTGTGAGTGAGTGAGCGTTTGTTTAGCATTATGTCCGAGGACATTTTCGGACAGAGAACAAAAAAAAAATCATGACAACAATGGTCCTCGGAAGCCGGACAATAGTCCTCGAACGTCGAACAATGAATGTATGCCTTATTCCGTCGACTGTCCGAGGACGAGTAACAATAGAGGAACAATAGTTGTCCTCGGAAGTAAAGCCACGTAAACGTGTGTGTTCGTGTGTGTGTGTGTGTGTGTGTGAGAGAGAGAGAGAGAGAGAGAGAGAGAATGAAAAAATGAAAGAGAGGAGAGTTAGAGGGCAAGAGGAGTAGAGGGGCTAACAAGAAGAAAGATGGTGAGGAGCTAGAGGATAAGACAACAATGGAAATTTTTACTCTTTCAACTCAGGCATCCGATTTCTGAGGGCTCTGCATTAAAAGTTATGGAGTCAAACCACAAAAATATAGGGAATTGTCACCGAAGGGTTATAGATGAAGTGTGTTAAAACAAGTGTTCAGTAATATCTTTGGGAGAGGTATATGATATTTTTTAAAATCTTTTTTGCCGAAATTTTGAGTACAAACAAATAAAGAGCTCCTCGCAAGGGAAATCCCAGTTGCCACTTTGTGATTGATCGATCGCCAGTTTTAAACTTTTGAACATTTTCTTATCCTTTATTTCATATCAGGCTTTCTTAAAGGTGTTACTCGGAGATGTACAAACAAATCAAAATGCAATAAATTTGGTATCGACGGAAAGGGGAAAATGCCCTAAACCTTCCATCAACATTCGAAATCCATAGATTTTCATAAATTAATATTATTCTGTTTCAAATGTGTGCCAAAATATTCGCATATTTTCGCCCCCGCGAGCAGTTTCTTTTTCAACCTTGGAAATGTGACGTAATACTCGGGACACACTTGCTTGCTTCTAGCTAGCTCACGATCACGTCAATATAGCGTGCGCACATAACGTTCACGGTTCGAGGTAAGCTACTGATTTCTTCCAATCTTTGAAAATCTTGTCGACAAAATGTCTGATTTGTCGTATTTCTTATTTTATGGGACATTTCTCCGGTTATCTGCTTTAAAACTTTTTTTTGTCTCTCTTTCTTCCTCTCTCTCTCTCTCCGATCTCTCTGTCTTTCTCTTTCTCCCATGCTCTCTTTCTCACACTCTCTTTTCTATTTTTTTTTTTTATTATTTCCTATTTTTTGCTTTCCTTTGTTTTTACAGTAAATCCAATTTCATGCCAGGGTGGACTTCCAATTTTCCTTTAAACCATGTACGCGGAAAATCGGAAACATAAGACCATTGCCGGATTTAAGCCTCGTAATTGGGAGAGCAATTTGTGCCCCGCATTGAATTTTCTGAGGATCTATTTTCAGTAACGTATGATAGGCAAGAGAGCTCAAGGGAAACCAAGCAAATCACGTGGTATAGACTTTGCAGGTGTCACGTAGAGCACGCATAATGGAGTAATGTCATAAATTAGAACAAAAATGGAAATAATGAACAGAAATTCAAAAAATGTTGCCGAAAATATAGTGAATTCCAGGGTATTCAACACAGTACGACCTTCTTCGTATGCAGAGTCGTTATGTGAATATACAGACCTTAAGCTTTTTTAGCCCCCTCCCGATGATGAATGTTATCCTTAATAATCTCGAATCATACTCCCACACATAAAAGGTTAACTAACGAACAACCGGTGCATAATTGCAATGTTTATAATCATCACATTACTCAGCACTGCCATGAATGTGGTTATAGTAGGTCTGCATACCAATAGTAGTTATGTCACTAATTCTAATACGTTTCAGGGCAATAATGTAATATGTCATGACATTCTATTTTGTTCCATTAAGGTACTTTTCCAAGCTAAAAGGTATGTTGGCATTCGGGGGGGGGTCGCTGATATTTAGATATTTAGATATCAAACCATTTGTTGATAATTATTTGCATGCTGACTTACTATCAATTTTTGTCAAATGTTCTTCCTTTTGTTAATTGAATTCTTACTTTTATAATATGTATATTCAAAAGTTAAATGGTCCCTAAACGAAGGGCCATCGTGAACTGGAAAAAGGAAGAAAATGTATAACAGGGATTAAACAATTTGTTTTTTGACGAGGGGGTTATTCAAGTGAATAAAATCCCTACCAACGCGACAGGAGTTTTTTCTTATGCAGTCGATCCGTGTGGTCAGAAAGCGGGGGTCCTCCCCACCCATCCACTCGCACTGCATCAACCCCTTAATCGCGTTGCTATAAAGTCCGGACATTTTTTTTTTCAACGACAAACTGTAAACTCGTTTGCACTTTCTAAACCACGAAAACTTATTGCCGTGAATATATCACTTGACAAGTTGACAAGTATACTGCACGGCCAAGCTGACAGGGCGAAAGAGTAAAGACCGATTATATGAACCGTTTTCTCTTTGTATACTCCAGTAGTGAATTAATGACAAGCTGAGTTTACTGTCGGTCAAAAAATGACATAATGCTTCATAACATGCCTACAATAATGTATTTGTGCAATTACTGCAAACTCTCGAATAAAATGTCGTTCCTTTATTTCTGTTTCCTTTCATTCTTTGTCTGATCATAGAAGACAAATCGCCTGTTGGGGGAAACTTTTATGTTCTTGTAATCTACTATACGGTTATATGTGAGGACTACTTAAACATTAGCCAACTGACCACTGGACTTTCTAGTTCTCATAGGCCTAAATACGGGGTCATCCGGATCGCGTAAGCAATTGGTTAAAGCTTTGTTTAAAACACCGTAAAACCTTCTTGTGAGATTAAGTTTCAGACTGTCTTGTTTCGTCTACATTTGTGCTGTAATGTACATGATAATGTATACCTGTTTCATTTAAACCATGAAAAAGGGGTTATTTTATAATAAAAAATCAAATGAATCTGCACCTATAGGGTGATAGGTTCAAAATATGTTCACATCTCACTAAGACAGCATGTGTTGCTGTAATTGATTTTGGATTAATAGATTAATTTTTTTTCGGAAAAAAGTGTATAATATACTCAAATCAGTTGGGTCAAAGTTTATCCAATATTAGGTAAAATTAGATACAATGCTGGGTAAAATGTACCCCAAATTAACCCATGGCATACGGGAAACCCGATGACCTTTGTATTAATCCTATAGAAATGCGAGTATTCACTTGTCAACGGGTTAAGTAGAATTCATCCAATATTGAGTAATATTTTTCAGAACAAACACGCATGTTCCATTTTCCCCCAAATTTTGTTTATATTCAGCACAAATATCGCTTGGAATGCCTTGAAAATGAGGTATACATTTGGATATGTCATCTATCATGTTGAAGGGAAAGGTACACACCGTCTGTTTGGGGGCCAGAAGGGCGTTTAAATGATATGAGTTAACGCCCTTCTGGTTCCAAACAGGCGATATTATACCCGCATATTGATTTGAGAAACATTTATTGGTTCTTGAGAAATTGGAGTTTGAAAGCGGGTTTCCATTTCATTGACTCACACTGTACATGTATTATTATTAGCGTTTGGCCACGTGTGTGATAAGCTTCAGGGGGAAAAAGGAATATACTCTTGAGTACTTACCGTGTTCTAGGCTTTCGATGATGTCGTATATCTCTTGTTCGTCGAGTCCGTTCTGGGCTACGCCTCTCCTGAATTCGTCCTGGTCGAGAGTGTAGGCTTGACACGTCCACGCCACGCACACGAGGACGGCAAGGAAAGCCAACACGGCCTGGTAGATGGACTTCATCGTGGTGAATGTGTGTTTGATTACTGCGCTGAGACGATGGTGATGATGATGGGGATGACGCTGGGCCGACGCGTGTGAGAGATCGGGTATGCGGTAGATTTCGTGGCGGCGGGGTGCGTTACGGGGTCGGATGATCTTCGGCGTCAACAGGTGAAAGTGTTTTGGTTACCAATAGAGATCAGGATGAATGACAGCTTCTGTTGATTTTGACCTCCTGTGTTGTAGAGAGAAAAAGAAAAAAATGTTTTGCATTTCAGTCGGATGTTCCTAACAAAGTCGTATTGAGCTGTATTAGAACATAAACTCTCCCTCTCACTCTCTTTATCTCTTTCTCTCTCTCTCTCTGACTCTTTATCTTTCTCTTTCTTTCTTTAAAACACACATCCTGTCTTATTCTACCAACATAATATAAGCCTGCATCCCGTATTGAATCCTTTTGAAGACCTACACTCTTCGTTTCTCAGAGATCGGTCGACCACGAATCAGTCGTCTATCAGAAGAATATCCAAAGTCTAAACGCAACTCCGGGTTAAATATACCAGCATAGCAGACGGCTCACTCGAAAACCGATTTCGTGGGAAAGGAAAATCCTTAAGAAAATCCCGGATCTTTCTCCGATGTCCTGGACTAGAGGCAGAAAGAAACCAAGACGTGTGTGAGTACTTCGCGATGCTGTAAAACCTAATGCCACCTCCACCTCCTCCTCCTACATAATATATCTCTCGTCGACGGATGCGGGGATGCGGTAGTAGGGGGTGGGGTAGGCTAGCGTGGTCAATGACGTGGGTGTGAAGCGAGCTCGTGATTGGTGACAAGATGAATGGCGGTGCCTAATGGACCCCGACAAGCCGTGATCATCCAGACGAACCGTTTGGTGTACGAGGGCTGTTAAGGATTCTTCACGAGTGTTTAATGGTTAAAGGAAGGAGAGTGTATCAAGGGGCAATGGTAATGGGCGATCTGAAGCGTCACGAAAGAGGGGTACGTAAAGAGGAAGAGGGATCATTAAACCATGGACATAGATGCAAAAAAGATGGGTTTGTGGGGGGGGGGGGGTCGGTTCAACATACTCCTAAGTGTAAAAAATGAAAGAGAATGTCAATTAATTCAAATAAAGGCAAACATACGTTTGGACCTTCGAGTAAGTGTGGCCATTGACGACAGATCTATTTTTTGTAAACATTTCCTAGTACCTAACAATTTCTGGCAAAAAGAAATATGTACAGAGCAAGATCCATCGTGGAAATTGTCGAAGTTTGTCACTTGTTACCATGTAGGAAAAAAGACAAACAAGCTAATCTAGACGTAATGATAAGTACATTAGTATCATATCTGGTGGAACACCAACATTCTTAACAATCAAAGTAAAATAACGATGCGTGAGGTGAATTGATATGAGAGCTACTAAGGGTAATTTTGAATATTTTATCACGCTATCATCAGTTTAAATTCCAATGCATTTTCACAAATGGAATAGTGGTGACGCTTATTCCAAATATAAATGCCTAACACATCTCTGCAAAGTTTTTTGATCAATTTCTATAAATCCTGGCCTATACAAGGGTAGCATTGATAGGAGGGCGTCTGATTTAGTCAAAACCCATAATTCTATAATTTGTAGTCCTCCTTGTGTTCTGCTTTTATTTCAACTTATTAGTCACAAAAGGTTACTCTGCCCGAAGCACTTTAAAAAAAATCAATTTGTATTTTTCTTCATTTGTGTATTGTATCATAATGCTTACCATTTCCATTTGCTATCGCCTACACAACTTTTATTATAAAGGCTAATGACTTAAATTCATGATTTATCTCATAATGCATGCTCTTCCTTTTTTTTAAACCTAAAATAAATTGGCACGCGACTACCAAGGAGCGCAACTAGATCCCTAGCATACCTAATTATGCAACAAACGTTATAAGCCTTACATTTAAGACAAGAGATAAAGATATTTTGGATTGGTAGACTTTTGAATATTTATGAAATGTCATAATTACAGATTGCAAAAACACATGAAACCACCAAGAGGGGGGGGGGGGGTAACCTTGCCTCCTCGTAAACCTTCTGTAGTGTGAAAAAAAACACATCTATGTCAAATAAATGATTCTGGGTCAGTATTTAAGACTCTGTGAAATAACCTTACTTGAACATAAATTGTGTATTTAAGATTGCCCACAAAAAAAGAGCTTGTGTAATTATGACAATATCAAATTTATGAAAAAATGTGCTACTACATTTTTTACAGGGATGTCTCATGAAATGTTTTTATTGTTTGCTCCATCTTTCTTGCGTTTTCAGGGAAATTGGATTTGTAGCATATACATGGCATATCATGAAGTAAGTTTTGTCCTCAAACTCAAAGACCTGGAACTCAACCGTATATAATGTACCAACGGAACGGCATGAAGATCTTTCGCTTGCCAAATGTTGCACTTGATCGAACACCTATCAAATAATACCCCAGTCGCACCAACGAGACAAACATCAGGCAAAACAAAAAGCTACATTACCCCGAATGGTCAAGAATTGGTCGGTTTACTTTTTGAAGGGTTTATCGATCTTATTTTCTTTTCCCCATTTCCAAAACTGTACCTATTATATTTCTGCTACAACTACAATAATTCAACGAAAACTCATCTATATGCGTGATGTACGTAAATAGACGGTTAATCACAAAAGGGCAACATTACTTCTCTTCATGTGGAATATTTTTTTCCAACAGAATAAATCAAAAGTTATAAGACCAACATATGTTGGGTTTTATTTTTGTTTTGTTTTTGTTTTTTGTTTTTTGTTTTGTTATGTCGCAACTTATAGACATGATAGAGTAGACTTCAGAAATCCCATGTGCGATGCGGCATCATACATAATCTGAAAAGCTTTTCCAATCATAGCTTTCCATGTTCATGTAACATCATGGGACAGCTCTGATAGCAAGCGAAGGTGAATGTCAATTTGTCAAATTCCACACCCCCTTTTAAAAAGATATCCGTGACAGGGTAGTTTTCTTCACACCCAAACCGAAGCCTTAATGATTAATGATCCCTTCCATTATCTTATATATCTATTAAGACCCCATTTGCAATATGTGTCTCTCTGTCAGGTCTTTCGGATCAACAGCGGCATTATCTATAGGCAAGGCTTGGATTACAGAATGATAAATTGTGAGAGCCATAATAATAAATAATCATGCACAATTTTGTTTCGACCATGTTTTAGCCGAATCCTTCTGATATTCAACATTATATGACAAGTAAGTAATCCAAGACCAGCTTTGGGCTTTAATCAGTTGAATATTTACCAAAAAGGGAGGGAAATGCTCTTATGTGGCGTCTCTGATATACAAAAATTCTTTGGTATTTGCTATGCGCTGTTTGTGTTTTCTTGTTTGTATGTTTTTTGTGTGTTGTTGTTTGTTTTGTGTTTTGCTTCAAAACTCATTTGATCGATTTTACAGAGATATATGTAGGATAACAAAATGAAAGGGGATGAAAAAAGGATTTTAAAAATAAATAAATGTAGAAATAGGCAATGAATATGTCAGATAAGAAATTATTCAAAATCTCGCGAATTCTTTTATTGTACACCCATAATGGAGCTGAATTTTGCATTTTCCTTCAGCTCATTTCCAATTATCCTTTTATTTGGATTAAATCTATGTACACATTGCTCCTATCTATATTTTATATCTATGATAGGCCTATTTTTTTCATAACTTCTATAATTTTTTTTCTTTCCCCGTCTCTCTCTCTCTCTTTCTTTTTTTTTTTCTTGTTTCTTTGTATGCTTTCTTTTGTTTTCTTTTGTTTTCTTTCTTTGCTTCAAAACTAACATTTGATCGATTTTTATAAGATGTAGGAAAACAAAATGAAAGGGGATCAAAAAAGGATGCATACATAAAAGAAACAAAGGAAGAAATAGGCAAGAATTTTTTCAGTTAATGAATTATTTTCGCAAATTCCTTTATCGTACACCCATAATCCAGCTGTATTTTGCATTTTCCTTCAGCTCATTTCAAAACATCCTTTTGATTAGATCTGCCCATGCTTTACTCCTGTCTCTATTTTTATCTATGACATTTTTTTTCGCATAAATTCTCTCAATTTTGTATTTCCTTTTCGCCCCCACCCTCTCTCTCTCTCTCTCTCTCTCTCTCACACACACACTACACATTTCTCGAATTTTTTGGTCACTTTTCGCTCTTCCTCTCTTTTCTCTTTCTCTTTCTTTCTCCCATTTCCCACTTCTGTTTCTGTTTGTGTATACTTCCCCCCCCCCCGTTTCTCTATTTATTTTCTTTCTTTGTTTTTTTTTTCTCTCACCCTCTTTTTCTAATTCTTTGTCACCTCTTTCTCTTCGTCCCCTCCTTTCTCTTTTCTCTCCCGTCTCAATCCTTCTCTTTCCACGGTGGAATGACATCATGTTGCAAATTGGGTCTGAATGGATTAAAATGTATGTTGGTTTAAGATGGATATGAGAAGGTCTCCTTAGCTACCGCGGCGTATCGATGTCAGGAAGATTTCTCTCAAGAAAATTAAGGTGACAACCTTGGAACGATACGAAATAGTCTAGCGATGTGAAAGACTGATTGAGACTTAAAGGTAAAGTACTGGTTCAAGCATTTTCTTCAAAACTACTGATGAGTGTCAGGCAAACATCTTTCACGTTATTTTTTTAGCAATGACAAACGTCATTTTGAAAAGCAAATATAACCATAATATGGTCATCGCTTAAATAAAGGAATGTTTAGAAAAATAAGCTTTCCTCGAAAATATTTGTTAAAAAATGACAAGATGTACATGCATGACAAATTTCAACTCTTAAGCACAGCTCATTAGGACTTTGAGTAAAACTACTCTCTTTTCAACGTAAACGAAACAATCTGAAAACATTTTGGAGAAAAACAGAGTTCGAGTTCTTCGATTACGAAATATGAAATTTTAGTTCTTAAGTAAAACATCGGAGGTCTGAAATGAATACACACAGAAGGAACTATTTATGATTGCTTATAGGAACGGGTAAAACTGATTTTAAAAAATAAAACGTAATAAATGTTTTTCTCAAACTAGATTTTAAAAATCAATCATTATGATCTCCCACATAATGCTCAAGCCCCTATATATATATTTTTTTTTGTACACAAAGTCTTTGTGCATATAGATTAAAACAGGGACAAATCCTGTTAGATTAAGTTGCGCTGGCACAGGGATTTCGAGCATAAATAAGAAAAGAAAGAAATTTGTAAACAAACACTCCGAATATAGCGTGTATAACCTGTATATGGCATTATGTGTCCTATAGTAAGAGGGTAGAATAATGTGTTAAATATTTGGAAGTTTTTACATGAATAAGACACACCCCCCCCCCCCCATAATGGGAACAAAGAAGAGACGACGGCGACTAATTAGAAATTATTCACATTACACTTATTGTGCTATTAATATGCATTTTTATAGATCCGAAAAGGAAAAAAGGCTAAAAGTTAGAAATATCTTCTCTCCTATTTATTTCTTCATCCATTAATGATTGTTTTCTTGGAGATTTTTTTTTTCAGATGATTCTTTCCTGGCCTCTGGTCTCCAACAGGTTGGATGTCAGCTTGCATCATAAACCTATATTTCTGATATTGAACTTGCACAGGAAAACTATGATTAATGTTATGAATAATATGGGCTGATACGTTAACAGGAGAAATTATGGCTTGTGGCCACGGCAATCTCATCGTAATTGGTAGCGTTCTAGTTCATCATCACTTTTCTTCCGTTATCCTTTGTGCTAAAAGTGGGAATATTTTATGTATTCATTTAGCCTGGAGGGAATGCTATAATATGGGTTAGCTTTTAGTAAATGTCGAAACAAAGAATAGCAAAGATGAAAAAATAATATACTGCCGAACGTGGGAGTGCATCCACTTGGTTTTGCTAATATATCATTCTTCTGAATGTAGAAACAAAATACACATGAATCATGTGCTAAGAGAGAGATATGAACGCTTATGAACTATTTTTAGATGATTTCCTCATTGCTTTCATTCTCCTTATGTACTGAAATATCGTTATCAGACATAAATGGTATTGATACGTCTATATTGACGTCATAAAAGTTTTGATTGAATATATATTGACTTTGGAGCAACACCAGATTGCCATATTCATTTCCGATTCTTTTCAGAAGACTTGACAAACAACTGAGGATTTTTTTTGCTGTTATTCTGGTCATTCTGGGGGGCTTATAATGAAAATACATTCAGATGGAGCATATGAAGAAGTAGCGTGTCTCATTATAAGATCTTTTTTAAGAAGTAAGAACTTACTTGAAGCTTCAACAGTTTTTCCTCAATTATGCTATTTTCCTCCTCTTTTTTGCTGGATATTATTCTTTGCACGATTCTAAAGCAAAACATATATAACAGCCACAGTAGTGATTAAAAATGAGTTTCCTCTCACGCATATTAAAACGTATCGTTTCATTATTGCATATCATTGCAGTGATTTATGCGCGTGATAATAGCAAGTTGACTGCCGATCTTGAGCATGATGATAAATTTGCTCTCAGCCAGTCAGATTCAAGGATTTCAGTAGCTTATAACAATTATTGTAACTTGTTATTGGTAACAAACTCACACCCAACATCAAGGATCCCAGAGTGAAGATTTCAAGCGAGCTATTTTTCTTCTTCAGACAGTGCAGTTCCATATCCGGAATGCAAATCAGTATCAATGCGAAACTGAATATTCGATGAGTTAATAAAATTAGAAATCCATTATGAAGTACATCTTATATCATATTTCCCTGTGTATTGCATAATTTTGAGTGAAAGTCTTAAGGAGATGAGAGTAAGAATTGTGGCGTGCATGCACACAAGAATCTTTGTCTATTTCCTCATGATATTGAAGGATGTTCACCTTGTATCAGCTAGTAAGGATGATACAACTCTACATGTTTGCCTGGGGAAGGGCGGTGACGGACAGATATAGATATGCAGAATGACAGAATGACAAAAAGAGAAGAAAAATGGTGATATGTAGGGACAATGGGGATTAAAAAGAGCGTCGGAAAAGGGGGAAAGAAGGGGGAGTCAGAGAAAGATAGAGATGGGGTAGATAGAGAAAGACATGCAGAGTGGGATGGAGAAAAGGGAGAGAAAGAGAGAGAGAGAGAGAGAGAGAGAGAGAGAAGGGTCACTGGAAGTTGAGAATATTGTTATACTGTCGGTAACAGTCAGTGACGCGTATTTTAGCTATTTTGGAACGAATTTGTAATATTACCTGCCACAGTTTCACAGAAGATTAATCAATTTATTGTGATGATCATATTAAACAGGTTAGATAAAGGTAGGAAAAAATAAGATCTATCAATCAGTATTTAATATTCATTGAAGACTGACAAACTAAAGCGACACACTTTTCATCGATATCTGTTGTATTCAATATTATCGTTAGAAGTAGTGTAGTAGTAGTAGTAGTAGTAGTAGTAGTAGTAGTAGGAGTAGTAGAAGTAGTGGAAGTAGTAGTTGTTATTTTAACTGTTGAAGTTGTTGGTGTTGTTGTTGCGGTGGTGACAAGTAAACACTTGAACATTATTTCGAAATAAAAATAAATTCGGAAAAGAAATCTGATGAAGATGTGAATGTACTTTTCAATGCAACTTGATTCACATCATGGTAAATTAAAATGTTAATGGCAAAAGTTTCCTTTTCAACTTTTTGGCCCCGTTTCATCAATTAAAAACTTTCACATTGCTATGGCATATTTGCTCACAGCCAATCAAATGCAACGATTTCAGTAGCTTATATCAATTATCGTAACTTGTTATTGATAACAAGTTTTTATGAAATAGGGCCCTGGGAATAAAATAGCTATATCTAAGTCTAAAATGAATGAAATGCGTGTTATACCAAAATAAAATCGTTTCTAACGGGTTGGCATGCCCCTCCACTGTGCCTCATATATTAGTGTTTACGTTTCAAATAAAGTGTCGCAAAAGGATCTAACTTACACGTGCAAAAGCCATTATAAATAATCACATCGTTATAAAGTCATTGTATTAACAGAGCACATACATGCAGTGGAGGAGTTACAGGGGCAAGAGGGCAGGAAGGTGTCCCTCATGATATTGTTATCATTATGAAGATAAAGATAGCGAAAGAAACGGGAGAGGGGAGGCAACGTGAAAAGAAATTAATGTTACGACCCTACTCCCTCTCCTTACTCCAAAGCCTTGTTTTCTCGCATTTGATCCAAATAGTGAATACCACCCCCCTCCCTTTCCCCGACACCAGTGACCCCTCAATATATATATGGACCCATTCTAATCCCTCGTATCCAAACCACGACGCCGAGACACATTAAATCATCATAACTTTATGGAGGTCCACTAAACCGTTACCTAACACCACGAAGGAATATTTCCCTTTGTATCCCTACGCTCATTTTGTGGGCTAATCAAGCCATTGGCTAACTCCAAAAATAGTTCATTTCCTTTAATAGAGTCAAGATTAATCCGGAGGGTCTAAACAGGTCAAGTGTAAAGTCAACGGGATTTCTTTTTGTGCTAAATGGCGGAGCGGAGGAAGACGTCAAGGGGAGCATGTGGGGCGCGGTGACAATAAAACTAATATCGACCTAATTCTATCCATTCTTATAACCAGTGAATGCTTACAGTTGTCAATAGTTGAGAACAAATTAACTGCTTTCCGTGTTAAGCTAACTAATTCATACAGGCTACATGATTAAATGAATGCATGATTATACTCTTTTGATTCCATTCAAAACCGAAATTTGCCAAAATCGTGCGGAGAACCGTCATGGTAGGAGGGTCAAGTCAATATTGAAAGAGGTGAGCAACAACATAGAAGCAATCCTGACCCCCTTCTGTCAGTATTCTTTAAACATGACATTTACGTACATGTAATTGGTGCATGGATCTACATAGTCTTTATGTGTTAATCTATTCTTAATTTCCTGAATAAATAGATATATAGGTCGGATCGATCACTCGATCGTGCAGTAGGGAAATTCCATTCACGGCATTGTAGTCTTATTTATATAATCTTTAACATAACGTCATTGCTCAAAAAGCAAACTCTGAAAATGTTAAGGGCATTAATTTTAGATTATTGTTTTTAAAAAAAGAAGACAGTAATATATTACAAATATAAAGCCTTTTTTTCCTTCATAATATAATAGGAAAATGATGACTTTAAAGAGAGAGATATAATATACTTCATAGACAATTTATATTCATTTCATAAACGTATATTAACCATTTTGATGCAATTAATTTGATCATGTGTAAATCCATCACAAGGTAGCATTAGCGCTATAATTTTTCGTTTGTTTTTACCAATAAAACATTCATCTGTCTATCCAATATCTGTATATCTATTTATCTATCTACCTATCATCTATCTGTCTGTATGTCTGTATATTAATCTATCTGCTTTATATCAAGCAGCTACAACTATAAGAGAGAAAATACTATTCAATTTTATCTTCACGAGGGAAGGGGCTTGGACCCCTTTCCACCTGGGTTTCAAAATGTCCGGGTGCTTAGCCTCTGCTACTTAAAAAGTAATTCGGGATTTTTCACGCCTTTGCACCGGATTTTTCCCCTGGCCATTATTGTCGATTAGAGTCAGTCATATTCTGCTTGATTGGATAGCAATACCCACAGGTCCTTTCGAGGGGAACAAAAGACAAGGAAAAAAGTCGAAACTCTCCACACACTCCAGGTTATGCCGTTCAGCCTAGCAGGAAAAATGAAAATGGCATGCATGGAGGGGGGAAAACAGAAAGAGATAGCCGGTATAAGAGAGAGACATGCTGACATACTGCGACGCAGAAATAAAGATAGAGATATGAGGACAATGATAGAAAGAGGGGGAGAGGGAGATAAAGAAAGACAGAGAGATATACATGTATAGCTGGAGAGAGAGGGGGGGGGGGGGGGGGTGTCAGAAGGAAAAAAACATCTAGCCAGACAGACAGAGACGGAAAGAGGAAGTGAGTGGGAGAGTGACGTACGCTAAGTTAGAGAGAGTGTGGTAAATGGCTGCAAAAAATAAAAAATGGGGGAAACATAAAAATAATTCCAAGTAACGCCGCACAGTTTAACAAGTAACACATACATCCTTGTAAAAAAGATACATTTGCAATTATATTGCTTTGTAATCATTTAAAGCACCCTTACGAAATGTTTTAAAAAACATTTCTGGAGCAAATGTGTCATTCCCTGCATGTACACTATTAAATTAATCGTGGATCTCCCTAAAAAATGGTATGTCTGTGTAACTCGTAGCAGGAACATACTTGGTGACGATATATCACTGTCCCATCCGAGTAGCATTTAATAGACCCTAAGACCGGCTTGAGAACGCGATTAAAACACAGCAAGTGTGTCGTTGGGCGACGGATTAAGTGCATTTCTTGGAGTGCGCCCTTCAGACTACACATCTGGCTCTCAACGCATCATCCCGAGTTAAACATTAGCCACGGTAAACGTTGATTGGATAGAATGATCGATCACGTGGTCAGGGAAAGACCACAGCGCGCCACTGTCGGAAGTTGGTATAAGCGATAAATGAATCACAGCAAAGTTAGATAGATATAAAGAATAATGAGTGAGAGAAATGAAGTGTTTGAAAGATATAGGGTGATAGAGAGTGTGCGTGAGAGAGAGAGAGGGAGAGAGAGAGAAAGGGGGAAGATAGATAAAGAGAGAGAGAGAGAGAGGTGGGGGCAGAGACAGACCGTGAGAGAAATATCATAAACCTCTTTATTAGATCAACTTGGATATATAAATTGAATACATAAACAATACTATGACATAAATATCATTTAATCCAGCGGCTAAAATTTTAATACATGTATTTCAAAAAGAAATTGAAGAGCAATTGTGTTTGTACGAGTAACTTTACAATAATTGTTTGCTTGCCTCAAATTTGAAAGTCTTAAAGATGAAATGATCACCCTTTTTTTTTTTTTTTTTTTTTGGACTCATATCATCTTGATTTACCCGTTCTTCAGTTTCATTTTGAGACTTCTTTGTATGGGAACCCAAATATAAGGAAAAGGCTTCTTTAAGGACATATCGGATTGAGGTTGAAGAAAACTGGCACCAGTGGTAACAATATATTACACACGGGATGCAACGTAACTTTATTATTTGGTGAAAGTGTGTGGAAGCTTTATGCCCTAGTTATTTCATGCAGAATCTTTTCTCAAAAAGAGGTTATGTTGTTGCAATACTGACATTATTCAATCTCACTTTCATTTTTTTAAAGTAAATGTCAATGACAGAGACTCAATCTAGAATATAGGACCCTGTGGTAGGGGGGAAATAAAAGTAACCGTACATCTGAACCTAAATTCGAAGGAACCTAGTGACATTTTGCACAAAGACTGCGGTGTAACGTTGAAATATTACTTGTCGCATGCTGAAGCTTTTTACCATAGGGATTATAAAGTCCCTTTCCTAAAGGGGATCTATTTTTTTTGTCACAATGTCCGATCTCATTTCCTAATTTGTCAATCTCATTTTTCTAATCTGTCAATCTAATTTTGTCGAATTCGTCATTCTGAAATCGAACAAACCGAATTACTTTACGTAGTAAGCATAATCGCCTTTCTTTTACCTTTTTAGGTAGAAGAAAAAGGAGAATAAGAAGAAGGAGGCGGAGGAGGACAAGAAGATGATAAAATTTGAACGTAGAAATATAGGCACGTAGTCACGTGTTTGTTTAAAAAAAATCCTAAAATCAGTAAGTAAATGAGATTTAAAAAAAAATTAAGCCGGGTAGCGTGTTTTGTATTGTTATTTCATTCTCCGATACGTCTTGGAGGCTTGTCGATTTGATACAAAGTATGATTTTGTTCATTGCAAAGTTAACAATGCATAATTGAGTGAACGGGGCGTTTTAAATACATTAATTTGTATGGGTGTTGTAATCGGTGGAACGTCAAGGGAAGAAGAATTTCAGGTAATGGCTTTTCTAACAGTTATGAAAATTGGTTCTGCCGTGAATGCCCGGTAGAAATAGGTCCCCCACTTTCTTAATAAAATGATATTTTGCGGTATCACTCACGGGAGAATTGACAGAGTAGTTAATTCAGCTTATTGAGCTTAAAACATCATAGGGTAATTGGACATGTCAATGAACGCTTCACAACAATGACAGCTACAACAAAGGTACCGACGTATGTGCCTGCGTCCAGACTAAAGGTCAAGAGGTCAAAAATAGATTCGCTCAATATTTTTGGATAAACCTATGTAGACTATGATTTATGTCCTAGAAGGCTTGTCCAATAACTTTCATGAACATGGAGGTGATAACGGTAATGACGGTGATGATGATGGCTCCATATTTTTGGATAAACCTATGTAGACTATGATTTATGTCCTAGAAGGCTTGTCCAATAACTTTCATGAACATGGAGGTGATAACGGTAATGACGGTGATGATGATGGCGATGATGATGATAATGGTATTGAAGATGATGATGATGGTGGTGGTGGTGGTTGTGATGATGGTAGAGGTGGTGAATATGTTGATGATGGATATGACGTCAAAAGAACATGGAGAACGAAGATAGATGAACTTGCTAAAATGGTAAAGAGCGTTGTCATGGACAAAAACAATCATAAAGCAAAAATGAGACATATTTTTTAATACACAGTAGGCACGATTTACTTTTCATCATATTCGGTGAGTGGTTTTGTATTTCCTTAAAATGCACTCTATTTCGAGTAGAACCTGTTGACCAGAAAAGCACCGAAGAAATGATCCGACTTTGTGGTTACATGTATTCCGTTTCACCACAGCATGAATATAAATCACGTCTAGACGCTGCACATGTCTCACATGATCAGTTTTCTATGTTGCCGCCTGTAGAACCTTTCAACAAAAATAATGCGATTCAAATCAAAACGGCGTTAAAGAGCTGGCGAAATGGACCCCGGTCATGGCGGTTTGTTTTTGGCGCACAGAGAGTGCGACTATTTGCCGATCGTGCCACAAAATGAATAATCGCCTCTCCTTTTTTTTTCTTTTTCTTTTTGCGAGATAAACGAAGAAACAAAGGGGAGATGGATTGGAGGGGGACGGGTGAAACGGCAGGAAAGTACGAACTTGCGATGTTAGGTCGAACATTCAACAAATTTACAATCCCACCGCTGCCGCTTTCGTTTAAAAGAATTGGAATCCTGTGGATCGGATTTTGGTGGGATCGCTATTTGATATCGACGTCTTGACTACCGGCGGCTCAACGACATGGATGCATTTTAGCGGAGTCGTCATTATCTGTCGAAATGTCTTTTAAAAAAGTATCAGTAAGGATCCACTTACAGCACAGAGGAGAAGAGGGCGGGGAGGAAGGCTGGTGAATTTAAAGATATATTGGGGGAAGGTATAGACAGGTGTGAGGTTTGTGCAAGATTGTGCTGTCTGCTTCGCGGTCACAGTGTGTCGATTTATCATGTTTATGGCACTATTAAGATTCAAGGCACGGCGGTCCGCTACACGCCAGATGTTTTGGCCCAGTTCCATACGTTTTGCATGTATGTTGATCTTCCATCTGGACAATGGAGTTGATGTTGATGACAAGCATCTATTTAGTGATGGTTAGAAAATCGAATCATTAACTTTTTAGTGATCTTCAATCTCTTTGGGTTATGTAACAAAAAAAGAACTAAATGTGTGAATCATGTGCATTGGTTTAAAGCATATTAACAATAAAACCAGACACCCCGTGGTATAATGTCTCCTTCATTTGCCAAGCAAGAATTTGAAGGTTTGAACACCTGCCCTTAAGTGGGTATTTTATAGATAGGTATTTTAACTGCAGTGTTGTCTCTTGGCCCCGATGTAATAACTAGGTAGTTAGTGTATTCATTGCATCACTGAGAGCGCCAGCTGGATCGAAACCAATGCTAATAATTCTTATACAAAGACATGGTCTACATTAGATAATCATTGAGCTATAATACTAAAATACTAAATATTACGTAACAGAACGGGAAATAACATGTTCACATCTAATAATGATAAAATCCAATGAAAGAGAAGATCATAGAGAACGTTGCGAGTTCTCGAACAGAATATGATTATGAAACTTGAATGCCGAGTGAATAAACATGATACTTGTTTACAAAACCGGAATCTTATGGTTTTCCAAATGGAAAAATTTTATTGAATGTAAAGAAGCCGATGGGAAAACATGATGGATGTGAATTTTATAGAAGTCCTATGGTATCCCCCAATTTCAATTGTAAGAAGCGTTAGTTAGAAAGCACAGTGAATGTAACCTGATATATTTTAATACATTTTTCTGAAAGTCATCATTAATCAACATTCTTTTTCAATTCTTCTTTCATGGAAATTGCAATATCAACTTATCAGTCATCATTTAGACCGCGTAATAAGACTTGGGTCTTACTGTTCGTTTATTTATTTTTTTCATTTTTTATTTATTTTTTTTTTATTTTTTTTTAATTCTTTTTTTTTTTTATTATTATGCAATGCCACGTTAATGTCGCCTGCTAGTTTACTGCGCATTTGCTAATTGCATTTTCATTGTCATGATTGTGATGAGGCGCAACACGTATCGTCTTAATCAGGTCAACAACAAAACAGCAAAAAGCTCCCAACTTGACTTGTTTTCAACAAGGTTAGCAAACACAAAACAGGCCTAGGCTACGAACACGTATTCTCCAGCGAATACGGAGCTTTATGCGGATTCAGCTCTTAATTCTGTTTACTCATTCGCGTTTATACTGACTGTCACTAATAATTCTCCTTTTCCTGCGGCGTTGAACATTACTCGGAAATGCATCTTACACGCTCCTATAAGGACAAGTGGAGTAAAGATTATGTCATGCTTGAATTACTCAAAAAATATCAAATCACGGATTATTTAAGCTAAGCTGCTGCAGGGACATTGCGTCACTGTGCCCAAGCCGTGAGGGACTATTTTCTTTCATGCCAGATTCTAGGACCTGTAATGGTTACTCAGATATTTTTATATATATAATCACCATCTTCCTTCGCATCTCATTTCATTTCAGAAGATTGTTTTTATAGCCGTGCAACTTTATAATCGGTGCAATTTCTCGGATTCCTTTACGCCTGGCTCACTATCAATAGCCCAACCAAGGTCGTCGATTGCTCGCCCTATCGTCATCACCTAATGCCAACCGATCAAGGTCGGGTCAAGGAGTTTGATGAGCGTTGTGTCATGTATACTTCCTTCCTGAAAAAGAACTCTCCGTTATTAAACCAGGGAGGTGGAAGAGTCTCTTCCACCACCCTAATTAAACAAACATGGTTTATATAATATGGGACTGCGGGGTTGATCACCATTTCTTGACCTGTCAAATTGACGGTTCAGCTTGTATTCTAGTGCAGTTCAAACATAGTGTATAAAAAGAGCTATATATATACAAGTGATTAACAACCCCTTTCACATGCTTATACCCCAATTAACCTAGCCATGTTTAATCTAACCTAGCCATGGACCATTCAACTTCAATCTTCTAACAGTTTGCAAAGTCATAAAGGAAAAGATAAAATTGCCACCAGACAAATAATTTCATGTCTCGGTTAATGAACGGACTTATAACGTCATGGAAATGACAGGGATTTTATCATATACATTACACAAACGTTTAGTGTCTTTTGTAATTACAGTATTTGGTTGGGTTTCTTTTTTGTCACTGAACATGCTCAATCTGCAGTTCGAACTCATACTCTGCTGCCCTTTTTATGAGTTCTTTGAATTGAATAGATGATGATAATTTATCCAAAATTAATGTTACGAGATAACTTTACTGGAAAATAGGCATGGCAGATAGGGTTTAGTCTTTTAAAATCAATCATTATTTCTTATGCATTTCATTTTTCCTCTTTTCTTCATCTTCCCCTATTTCTTCTTGGTCTTCCTTTTCTCCTCCTTCAACTTAAACTTTTTCTTCCTTCTCTTTTGCTATTTCATGTCCTTCTTTTCCGTTTTCCCCTTTGCATCGCATGTCGCTCATTAGATTAAGTGAAAACATTTGCCTGGGGGTCTTTTAAAATGATGCTCAATTCATTAAAACACTCATAGGGTTAACTAAAGCATCCACCTGCCAATCCTGCAAGAAGATATGTAAGAGAGCACGACCTAAGGACATGCCAGCCGAAACACATACATCAACAATCAATTCGGCTAATTTAAATGGATATTAATGGAGATACACCCTAGGGCTGTTCCGCCACTCAATGATACATCATACATCAGTCACATAAGTAAATGGAGCGCGTCGGGGGTGGGGGGGGGGGGGGGGAGGGGGTGTCTTCCTTTTTTCCTTGATATAGTTCCGCTCCTCCTGGCATCCTGCCCCCTCATGGCCCCAATATACGAGATCTTATTATCAAGAGGTGAAACGTCCTTTAAGAAAATTCGCGCACTTTGCTTATTTTTAACAGTATATTTTCTAGATTTAAAAAAAGCAAGAGCAAAAAACTTTCTTGGGAATCTGTCAGCTTTTATAGGTGGCAGCAATTGGAACTTCTAGGCGAAAAAAAAAAATCATTTTTAGATGTGTTAAAAGTAATTTACCTCTCTTTTCTATTAAAGTACATTTCGGAAAATGCAGTTTGGAGAAAATACCGCGATCTTTTACTTATAATAATAATAATAATAATAGTGGCTACTTGTATAGCGCGCAGGTCCGCCTTTCCACGCTCATGGCGCTGTATAGATAGGTATATATTACTTAAGGAATATTTAATGCGATGTTATCTTTTTTTTTAACTTTTGGTTTAGGACATGTTTTGTTAATGTCCAACACGCTTAAAATTGATTTCGTGAGTGTCCAAAAACTGTTAAAGAGTATCATAGGGGAAATCTCTCCCTCTATTTTGTCTTATTTTGTCCTCGTATTTCCCTAATACACAAGTCCCTATTGTGACGGAATAAACCTCATTGTTGAGTGTCTCCATGATACACCATTCAGTAATATATATATATATATATATATACATATATCAGATAATACTTCTGAACGGGTTCAAATATAATTTCGCCATTATCTTATTGTTCCATGAAGATGCTTGGTAATGTACATTGCAAGGACTGAGGTCGTGCCACCCTCATTCATGTATCGAGTGAGTGGGTGGGTGAGTGGGTGAGTCCATGACGTCCCCCCTTTACTATTTCTATTTCAAAGTCCAAACTTGGCAAACGAAAAATGGGTCAGGACTGTAATAGACAATACAGCCCGTCGGCACCATTTTCTGATGAACTCGTGTTTTTCTTTATGTGAAATATTCACTAGCCGCAATTTCCTCCAAGTTCGGCTGTATGAGACACGCACTTACGCCATCACTGCAATTTCAAGTTCTTCCCTCACTTATTATCGACGTATGATCCGTATAGTGTAGTGTATTCATTAGCATAGTGGAAGGTGTTTAGTTCCACCTTAACGGTGCGTTTGTCGGTGCTTTTGAAGGGAAAAAAAATCGGTACATACGAAAATTTGGCCGAACGTGAACAATCATCGCTCTCAGTTCCTGCGGTACATTTTGCACGGAGAGAATCAACACTGTTCGATGAATAAGAAGGAAAGAAAAATGTAATTGCATTTTAAGGATGACGCCCTCGTTGAAATGAAACCAGTATCGAAAATCAGAGCGAAACATTACTTCCTGAAACCATTCCGATACTTCGGTGTAAAAAATCGACTAAAATTGAATAATATAAAGGAGAAGTCTTAAATAGAGAGACAAGGGAAAATAAAGAGAGAGAGAGAGAGAGTATGTACGGAACTTTTTTTCTGAGCGTGTTCGTGTGAGCGCGCTGGTGGGGGTGTGTGTGTGTGTGTGTGTGTGTGTGTGTGTGTGTGTGAGTGTATGTTCGCCCACTTTACTTCCAAAAGTAAGAATGAATCACTCCCGCATGTGTGTGCGCGAGCGCGTGTGTGTTGTGTGTGTGTGAGAGAGAGAGAGAGAAAAAAAACCCCCAACATTTAGATATAGAGAGACAGAAAGACAGGCATACAGAAAAGGATAAGGATACTCCGTCAGAGAGAGACAGATACAAAGAGTGAACGGGGGAGAGAGAGAGAGAGAGATAAAGAGAGGGAAATAGCGAATAGGACAGAGAAAAATTAATTGGGACGGCTGCACAAATGAAAAACGCCATTATGACCAGCCATGCAAACCAAACTGACATCTATATTCCCAGATCGTAACCCCTGATCTACGCTTCACCTACATTTATTGACGGTGCCCTGGTGAGAGAGCTGGGGCCATGAATAACAAGTTTGTTGTTTTGTCTCTATGGAGAGACTCATGATAAAGACACTATGGAACTGGCTCTATGGTAATATTGTGGGAAGGGAGCAAGGGGGTTGGGGGCAGACAATAAGATGTCCCATACAAAGATAATGTCTTTGTCCAATCTTTTTAATTGCAAAATGATGAATTGAGGAGAGGAGAGGGGAGGGATTAAGAGTAAAGAGAAACGGACTGGAATAGAAAGTAAAAACAATAATCAGATAATGATAAAGAGAGCGGAAATTAGAAAGAAAGAAAGAAAGAAATAGAAGTGGAAATAAAGGCAAAGGGAGAAGAGTTAATTAGAGCAGAACTTGTAGGCAGAGAGAGAGAGGGGGGGAGTAACAGGGGCGTAAAAAACCCAACATAGCCATTGGATTACCTCAAGTTGAAAACAGGATAAAAAAGACACCAACAGTAAATCTGAACGGAACCAGGCCTGATCGGTGTAATTGGAACGAAACTAAATTAACGATAATTTCCATCAGTGCCTCATGAAAGATGTATCAAACCTCTCTCAGGTTGACGCTCCCAAGGAAGTTTCCTTCATTGAAAATGGGTAATAAATTTTATATTTAGTTGACTAAGGTGCGCGGTGGTCATCTGTAAATAACTAAGCGCTCGTTACACTGTTTCTTTAATCACACACGTTATGAGGAAATTGCGTGCATAGAAAGAATCATCATGCACCATCCTTACGTATGAATAATTAATCATCTTAACGACAAAGAAGGGAAACTTGTTTTTTATTTTGGTGATCCGCAGGAATTGGTTGGTGTGTTGTTTTCTTCTTTCTTTTCCTCTTCTTGTCTTATTGTACTTCGTATATCATCTTAGTTTCGGTACCCATTTTCTGAGAACAAGGAATAAATAAATCGTGGTTCAAAGCTATACGCGTCAGACCTACACACAGAGAAATTTTTACCAAAATTATGTTAAAAATTATGTTAAATAGGAACTCCATAACTTTTTTGTAAAATTTACTTAACAAAATGTTTTACCAAAATTATGTAAATTGTTTTGTTAAATAGGAACTTGTGTAAATTTTAGCCAACAAAATATTCGACGATAATTATGTAAAATGTCACGTTAAATATAGGTACTTAAAATTCATGTGTAAATTTTACCTAACAAACAATTCCACACATGTATTATGTGCTTGGGCAAATTCAGTTGCCCAATTGTTCCCTCCAACCTAGGTTATGTCTTTCTGGGCCTTAACTTTATCAATCCTAATCCTAATCCTAACCTATCCTATCCTAATTTAAGCTATCCTATATCTTAACCTATCCTATCCTAGTCCTATCCTATCTAGCTCTTATATACCCCTTATAATTTTTTATGCATTTGGTGACAGTTATTAAAATCGGGCCACCCCAAACCATACGCTACTGAAAATCATGAATATTCATATAAGTGTTTTCCCCAATATTGAGGGGAAAATACGAAGATGCACTTTTTACAAAACCGTTTGCAAAACATTTTACTTAATGACGACAAATTACACTGTGCATGTTAAATAAACTTAACGAAAAGGGCAATATTGCAAAATCTTTATGAAGAAATATCTTACAGTGTTATTTTGCAAGATTTGTTCAGTCAGTTTTACATAACTGTGTATCAAAATAATGTTAATGTCAACTGACATTCGTAAAATGTATTTTATACACAATAGTTTCCAAAACATTTCACTTAATGATGACTTAGAACATCTGCATGATAAAATTCCCTTTAAAAAAATACTTGTACTTAACACATTTTACATAATAGGTATTTCTTTTGCAAAATGAGTTTTACTTAAATAGTGCTAAGTAAATGTTACATAAAATTTTACATTTTGCATGACACATTATATGCGAAATGTAATTCATTACAAATATTTAGTAAAATACTACATAAAAACATTCATTTGAGACAATTTTACATATATTAAGTACAAATTTTACAAAAGGAAGTTTACATAATGAAATATTAAGGAAATATTTCTCTGTATGTATGCTGTCCTTTTGTAGTGCATAAATTAAGCTAACTGATTTTAGATTTGATCTTAGACGGTATACAAGGAAACGCCTCATTCAAAGTAACTCCATGACATTGGTCAACCCTTTTTACTGCATTTAAAGCTCTGCAATAGATTATCATAAATTATTATAACTATCGTGCTGACATTCTCATGATTCCAGGTTTATTTATTTCCCCTTACAGTTCATTTTGAAAATCGAGACATTTTTTTGGTTGGTATTAATCTGTTAATTAAGACGCGTCGTCAACACGGCATCATTTATTTATCAAACCATCCCATTATAATATGTATTTCTACACCAGCAGTTCAACTTTTAGCCAACAAGCCACAAGTCATGACGTACAATAAAAAATATAGAATAGATTATTACGCCTCCGAGAGTAAATATATCGTACATAAATATGCTTATAGCATGTCGGGTCTCGGTTACATGTCGTTTTTTCCGAAGGTTTGTTTTTCCGAAAATGAAAAAGGGTTCTTCAAAAGATTCGTAATTCCGAAAAGTTATGTAGGACTCTATTGAATTTTCGGAATTACGAACCTTCGGAATTGTGAACACTTTTTCATTTTCGAAATTATAAAACCTATGTCATTATCGGAAGTACGAACCTTCGGAGTAGCTAGTGCATCAAATGTTCGGAATTATGAACCCTATTACATTTTCGGAATTATGAATCCCCTGCTATGGGAAATTCGTGTTTCGGAATTATGAACCTTCGGAAAACGCACCTTCGGGAAAACCAGTACCCCGGGATCTCATTGTCGAACCACCTCGACACCCCTTCCCATCACGTCTTCTCCCAAAGGAGATTCACCTTTCCACTTTGTCAATCAAACGACATCGAAACGTTCACAAGCAGTTCGATCGCAGAATGCCTTGCCACAAAAATTGTATGAAAATTTTAATTTCCCTGAAATTTAAAAATCATGAAAATCACTATTAAAAACCCATTTAGTGATGGTGTTTGATGCTCATGACTTTGGTTGATAACAACAAGTAGGCCTACCTCATTTTCTTTCCAAGATGATAAGAGACACCCTCATAAGACGAAGTTTAGTTTATATTCATATTGTACCATGGTACCAAGGAGTTCTGTGATAACTCCTTGATAGTACATACAATAATGTATCCTGGTATTGGACAGTATCATATGGCTGAGTAGCCCAGCGTGCTGAACAGCCATTGCAAATTGCATAGGTTGCTTAATGCGCCTTCAAACGTATAAAGGGCGTATAAAGCTGACGTTAAACCAGTGACTGATTTAGGGGGGGGGGCACTTCCGGCCCATGGCCCCCTCCCCTTGAAACCAAAGTGTACATTCTGCCCCCTTTCTCTGCACTGTGCCCCCCCTTTTTTTTTAGACCTGATTAACTTATTTTTTCTTGCTTGTTAGAAAATTTTTCTAAGATTTAATCCCCCTCTTTTATAAAAGCCTGGAGCGGCCCCTGATTTAACCTACAATGGATACACCACTGAAGTACTTTTTTTAATTACCCATAATTACCTATAGCAGAGGTGTCGTGGTCTAGTGGATATGTCACCGGAGTGTGGATCACATGGTTCGCGGTTCAAGTCCCGCCGCGGCACTAATGTCCTTTGGCAAGACATTAATCTACATTTGCCACTCTCCACCGAGGTGTTTAATGGGTACCAGGTAGGATGCGAATGTCACTGTGACTGGAATAGTATATGTGCGCCTGTAAAATGGCAGCCAGACTGGAATGCTCCCTTGTGGAGTGGAGAATGTGCACTATAAGTGCAGAATCGTAATAGGATCCAATAAACGGGGTAATAATACACTGTAAAGCGCTTTGAGCAGTTACTAACTGGAAAGGCGCCATATAAATGCAGATTATTATTATTATTATTATAAGGACTGTATCAGGGTAGTGACAATGGGAAATATATGGTTGAACCACAGAAAGATGCGCTTTGACCTATACATGTGCAAGTAACTCAACTCGAGGGATTCTGATTGAAAAACAGCTTTAAAAAATAAGCTTAATTGTACACCGCACATGCACAAAGAATTCATATTTCTCTTTTGAGGGGTTGTATTATGTTTTGAAAAATATTCTCATTAAACAAAAGAAATAACAAATGATTTTATTATATTTTATTTGAAAATTATCATTATGCATTTCTCTCTTACAATGTTTAAAGTCACGAAGTATTTTAGTGGGGGGGGGGGGGGGGGGGGTGAGTTAGTGTGTACGAGCTCCGATTCTCATTTCATTGTAATTACTTTAGCAGCCCAGAATGCCCAGCGTTTTCTTTTTGTTTTTCATAGAATAATTTCTCCCAAGCTACCAGCTTGTTATCATTTCCCTCCGCTAATGTGACAAGGGAAATGGAATTAGTTTGTAGCGAGTTGGATTAATTTGTTTCCTCCTTGACATGCACTTACAAATTAACCTATAAGGTCAATCGTGGTATGATTGGGGGAAAATACAACGTCAAGTAGAATACATTCGTGCGTAAGTCTCCTTAACCACACTGCCAATATTCTGTTTGATTCAAAATAAATCTTAGACACAGGAATTGGGCTCTAGAGACTTTGTTCATGAATTTTCACGAATAACTATTTAATTATAGGATTTGAAGGTTTGCATGGTGAAGTTGTAATTCACGACGACGGCCAGAGCATTCTGACCGGAACGTGGAGTTATTCCAACTCACATGGTTTGTACCGCAAACCTTTTTTCTGAATCATTTAATTACTTTGAAATTTGTGACATTTCAATTATATCATTTAAATTATCTCAACAGAGCCCCATGCCAAGCAAACACTTATGCGAAAAAGATTAACAACTGACAAATTTTAAGAAAAAATGTATACTACAAACAACAAAAACACAATAATGATTATTGATGGAGGAGGAGAAAGAAATGCATTTTATTTAGCAATTTATGGTTAAAAAGTAAGCACAAAGAACAAAGACCAAAAAATAAAAAGTAAACAAAAAACAAACAAAAACAAAACCAAGAAACCGAGAAAATATTGGAACGGAGAGGGAAAGAGAGATACACACACCCACACACACACGTTTACATGGCTTTACTTCCGAAGACAACTATTGTTCCTCTATTGTTACTCGTCCTCGGACAGTCGACGGAATAAAGCACAAATGCATTGTTCGACGTTCGAGGACTATTGTCCGGCTTCCGAGGACCATTGTTGTCATGATTTTTTTTTTTGTTCTCTGTCCGAAAATGTCCTCGGACATAATGCTAAACAAACGCATACACACACAACGAGAGAGAGAGAGAGAGTGAGAGAGCGTGTGGGGATGTGTGTGTGTGTGTATGAAGG
Organism: Heliocidaris erythrogramma; assembly: GCA_025617745.1. NCBI lineage: Eukaryota > Metazoa > Echinodermata > Echinoidea > Camarodonta > Echinometridae > Heliocidaris > Heliocidaris erythrogramma. The sequence goes on from CM046856.1 coordinate 24,942,349, forward strand.
AGAGGGGGAATAAGGAAGATATTATGTGATAAAAAGTTGGAGACCAAATGAAGGGCGAAAAGGTGTGAGAGGAAAAAGAACAAAAAGGTTAAAAGAGGGATGGAGAGGGAGAAACAGAGAGAAAGAGAAGAGAGAGAGAGAGAGAGAGAGAGACTGGTATCCTGGAGGCGATATAGTAATTCAAACTAACATTCTACCCACAAGGAGGAGAATAGGGCGAGGTCAAGCCCACTCCGGGCCACATCGCCATGGGTGTGATGAATAATAGAAGATTTTATCCTCAGGTTAAATCGTCTCCATGGCAACAACCCGTTTCCTCCCTGTCTCAAGATGCACTCTAAACTCATGAGACTGATTCCTTTTTCGCGCCAAAGAAAAATCAAACTCCCACAACCCTGACAGTCAGCAAACATAAATTTGAATCCGAAGATGTAAAGCAGAAGATCCAACTCCTCGAATCCATGTTGTTATCTTAAGTGTTCATCATGATAATACAAATAAAGCTAATGTGAAAAATCTAGGCCCACAATATCTATATATAGCAAGATTTAGGTCGGGAGGCCGTTTTCCAAACAGAGTGAGGCAGATGAATTCTCCTTTATACTCCAATATTTTGCCAAGGCGTTCAATAGCTCTTGATGAAGTAACAAAGAAACACCTTCCTATTGAGTAATCTATTTTATGTTTGAGTTTGAGTTTGATTTATTTATTCACGGAAATATTAAAAAGCCTGCATTCAGCCGAGTGGCTGCTTTTCAGCAAGGCCGTGATTTACAAAGTATGAAATACAAATTTAAAGACAAAATAATTGGGAAAACACACAACTAAAAAATAAAAAATAAAGGAATAAAACAAAACGAGAAAGATGAATCATTTGACAAAACAATTATAACATTTGGACAAAGGCATCTAAATTAGCAATTTATCTGATTTCTTGAGGCAATGAGTTGAAGTAATTAGAGGCACGATATAATGGGCTCCGTTTCAAAAAAATTGTATGGGGTTTTGGCAGCAGAATAAATCTTTCTCTGTTTCTTAATTGATAATGAGTATCCCTTAGTGCAACACGAAAATTTAGAGAGTCAGGTAATAATTTTTGCTTTAAAAATGATAATAAACATAACACAAAAAGTAAGTTCCCCCTAAATCAAAATGGCATAACTTTTTAACGAAAAGGTTTCGAACAAAATAACTTGATCAGAGTGTTCCTACATTATTGACTAAGTTCTGTGTGAAAATGAAATTGATCCGTCCAGTCATGCATGAGTGAGCACACATTCAAGGCAAAATTGTCACTTTTCAAAAGTCACAAGAGCCATTTTGGGGGGTCATTTTGGCGAATTCTGTTTCTGGTTTTTGTTCAAGTGCTGTAGTTGTTTATCATCCATCGTTTGACCCCTTCGCACCTATCCTGACACTTTTCGTGTTTTTGCGCGGTTTGGTGAGCACAATTTTAGTGGAAAGTAGCGATGTTCAACCCTCTTAACTTTGAAATGGCAAAATCCATTCGGATTATTGAAAAAATTAACATCAGATATTGCTACCAAAATGAGTTGTCAATTGTGTAAACACAAGAGGTAATTTTCTGGCTGGTTGAGTGAGCACACTTTAAAATTAAGCAAGAAATGCTAAAATTCACTGTTAATAATATGGCATAAAATATGACCCCTGTGACTTTTGAAAAGTGACAATTTTCCCTTCAATGTGTGCTCACTCATGCATGACTTGACAGATCAATCTCATTTTCACACAGAAGTTAGTCAATAAGTGTAGGAACAATCCTGCCAAGTTATTTTGCTTAAAACCTTTTCGTTAAAATGTTACGCCATTTTGCTTTAGGGGGAACTTACTTTTTGTGTTGTGTTTAGTAGATGATTTTATCCACCTTTCTTCTAGACGGTCAACACCAACGGTATTGTACAATGCTTCATTGTTATACCAAGCATCCACTCCAAGTACAATACCAAGAGTTCTATTTTGCAATATTTGAAGTCTTTGCAAATCAGAGGAATTTCCATTCATCCAGATTATTGAGCAGTAATCAAAGTGTGGTTGAATAAGTGTCTTGTAAACCAAAAGGGCAGTATCATAGACTATAAATGTTATTACTAGTTTTATTTCCTATAGCCTTAATTCTGACTTGATTGATTTGAGATTTCCAATTAAGATTTTCATCAATTTGCACCCCTGATTTGCATCCTTGATTTATGATCAGATGATGAAAAATAAGCATTGACAAGGTTAATGTATCACTTTCAGACATCAGCAGCGGAAAGCAGGCAAGTGAATAAATGGTGAAAGCTACATCAACAAATTGTGGGCGAATGTTGTTATTTGGCGCCTTGGGCTTGACAACGATCGGGAGAAAATCGCTCTGAATTATATTTCACGGTCCATATAACCCGACCGACCGCTAGGCCTGAGAGCGTGCCTAACGCCGATGGCGTGTCGCGAGGGGGAGAGGGAATGCCACGCTCATTTGGTTCACGATTCACTTGATATTAGTTTCGTCTTTAAGTGTTTATTTTAGTGCAAGCAAAATTGAATTATAATAAAAAAATAAGGTTTAATATTCTTAATATAGATGTTTATAGGTAAGTCAGACACCACCAACGATGAGGTACCGTCATGATCGTGGCAGTTTAAGGTAGTTTTAAGACGACACGTAAGGTTATTACTTAACATGTACCCTGGATAAAAACGGTTTACGGTACGAGTCCCATCGGCAGCACTAATGTCCAGTGGCAAGACATTATTCTACATTTGTTACTTCCAACACAGGTGTAGAAATGGTAGTAAATGAGTCCTTCGACGGAAGAATGTTTTTAGAAGCTTTCAGTGCCTTATGTTAGCTCAGCTAAAACCAGTACCTTGCAGGGCGCCATGTGCATGCCCATTGATGGATACGAGAGCAATATAAATATATAGTATGTTTGTTATTTTAGAAGATTATTATAAGGTCGCCATCAGTCGTAATAGTTATAAAATTAAAGGAGAATTAACCCCTGAGTACAAATTTACTTATATTGAAAGGTGTAGTATATTCCTACTTATTGGCCTAAATCATTTTCCAATAAGATATCAGAAAAGGGTATAATAAAGATATTCCAACACCCGGTATCGTCTACTACTCATTTACATGGGGGCTGCCATTTTCTTGCTGATTTGGATTTGTACATGAACCATTGAGAAATGTTCCGGTCAGGAAGATATTTTGAATCCAAGACCTAAATTGATTTTCTTCATTACCTAAAATCCCATATGTGACGAAAAATATAAAGTGGGTGTTTACATGATTTATAAAAATTAAATCTTTATAATGATACTTTTAAATTGTCTGGTTTTGCTTAACAAAAATCTATTTTCTTGGGTTTGCCAAACAGAGCAGAGCATAATATATGCAGCATGCATTCTGACTTTTCAAGTCCCATTATCCGAAAGCAGGTGAATGCATAGTTTGCCGCTATAGATGCTCAGGGAAGAAGCATCCATAAAATTTGAATTAATTTGCTCCGTCCATTGCGTCACAGTATCTAGAAAATAGATTTATATTAAGCGAATATCGATTTTCAACAGAAATATATAAGGAAATCTTCAGTTTAAAAATAAATTGACATATCTATTCTATATTTTAAATCTCAAATGGGTTTTTAATTTTGAAAAAGGCAATTGGGCATTTGGATTAAGAAAATCTTCTTGTACACATAAAAAAAATGGCAGCCCCCATGTATTGCTAGCAGACGATACATATTGCTAGCAGATGATAAATTTTGCTCAGAAAATCTTGATTCGTATCGATCTCGTATATTTTGACGCGAAGCCATATAGTCTAACAAGTAGGAATAAATAACACCTTTGAACACTATCGTCTTTATTGTTTGAGGTTAATTCTCCTTTAATAAATGAAAAAAAAAAATTAAAAGAACTAAAGGAGACATTCTTTAGCATGGTTATTAGTATAAACAACCTATTAAAGTAGAAATGGAAGTATATAGACTGCAATAAATATGAAAAGGTACAGTGCGAAAAATGCTATAAACATGAAAGTGGAGATTTATCTGTAATGATGGACAGTTTGAAATGGAAAGAAACGTGCTTCCAAGATTACTTTGTTTCCACGTGGTGAATTAATTCTGGCTTTTCTCCGATAAACTGATCGAAGAGAGCAATTTGTTGAAAGAGATTCTTGTGCTCATTCATCATTCCACAAAAACTCTGTTACATATTTTGTACGGAAACCACTTAGTGGAGAGGGATGTAATGAACGGTGAAGGATGATGATGCTTATTTCTTGTGAATTCTCAATTTTGTGATAGAGCGTTGAATAAAAATCAAGAGATCAAAATCACTCTTAAGGGAATAGGATACGTAACTAGAATGTATGAGAAGGTGAAGATATCGAAATAAGTGTAAAGGTGGACTTGAAAATGTTACATGAAGTCATGACGGCAGAAGGTTTTAAGCAAGTATCTTAGGACGTGGGTTGACCAAATCAGAGGGGCACTTAGGGGTTAAGGGGCATTTACGAAAGTCAGACGGAAAAGCATAATACAGGACTGCGATGTTACTTTTATGCACCATCCATAATATAGAATTTGTTCTTTAATGTCTTTCAGTAAGTTACCACTATATCTTGCTGAGTATATTGGCAGCTGCACAAAAAAAATTAAGTTCAAACAAAAATATGTAAAAAAGGAGAGACTCCGTCATTTTGTCTTGCATCCCTTTTCATGGTGTCATTTGACATGCTTCATTAATTAGGGGACAGATTACATATCAAGCATGCCAACTGTCCATTAGTCTTTATTCTAATATAAGTTTCTATTCTTAAACAATTAATCAATATGTCCGATATACATTTGTCATGATTGGCAAGTGATTATCAATTTGGTTATCAGCCCTAGCTCTTTGTCATAGTAATTTCTTTCTTCTTCTTCTTCTTCTTCTTCTTCTTCTTCTTCTTCTTCGTCTTCTTCGTCTTCTTATTCGTCTTCTTCTTCGTCTTCTTATTCGTCTTCTTCTTCTTCTTCTTCTGGGTTCGGGAAGAAGGACTGTAGCTACTTTAGATAGTTGTATCTTCCACTGGAAACAATTCTTTAAAGAGAAATGTTCGGTATTCTGATATCATCATTTCCGATTTTCTTTCAAGGCAATCTCGGAGATGGTTTTAAAGCACTAAGTAGCAACTCCTCCAGGGAAAATATCTTGGACGGGGCTCTTGAGCAAAAATAATGGTATATTGTACGTCATAGGGGCACAATTCTTCGCCATTGAAGGAGTATGACAACCAGGAAAGGGATTTTTTTTTAATCATACGGGAAACATTATCCATTTGCGTGAGTTTTAATCGCCGTTAAAAAAATCTGAGGGCCAGGCTTCCCCATGCCTGTATATACTCTGCCACTCATGGTTTAAGACCATCTTGTAATTTAATCGCACTGAAAGCGGGAGTTGAATTTGCATTATTGATAGTCGTAGTGTAGCGAGTACTTCTATTATTCACATATAGATAATGATAAGCTTTTGTAATGTATGAGCACAGGTCCGAGTCATTAACTAAATGCATCGAATTATTCTGCATTAAAAGCATCTTATCTTCAAAGCTCTTCCTGGTTGATTTGAGATAAATTTTTCTCTTCATGTTATACCTCTTTCATTGATTCCTTTAGATTTCAATACATTCAAGATAGGGAAAAGATTTGTTTAATTATTCATTCGATATCCCTACTGTAAAGCAATTGATATTCTGTACGATCGACAAACGTTCTCAGGTTTTTTGTGCACAGATCGCTCACATCCGTCTTGTCCTTGCATGGTAACGCGCTCAAGTTATATACTGGCGAACTTTTAAAATATTTAATTGAAACTTCGCTCAAACCGACGGGAACATTTTCAGACAAACAAATGAAGCAATGAGGTGATAATAATCAGTTAAGAGATAAGAATTAGAATTCACTCTTCCATGTGTGTGTTTTTTTACAGATATCTCCTTTTATTCGGTTAGTTTCCTTCCTTATCATTATTGCATATCGTCGAGGCACGGCGGGCGGATGACGAAAAAAAAATTCTCAACACGCGCTAGAAAGGCGTGAAGGGTGACGCGTTGCGGCATTGAGTTCGTCGAAAGACGAGCTTGCATTAGCATCTCAAGACATGATGATGATTTCGCGCGACTCCTGATACGGGTAACGATAAGGAGAGAGGGGACACACAGAGGGCGTGGAAGAAAGAGAAATAGATGAAGAGAGGGGGAGAGAGAAAGAGAGAGAAGGAGAGAGAGAGAGAGAGAGAGAGAGAGAGACGGGATAGAGAATGTTTGAGGGAATGAGAATTAATTCAAAAGATAAGGACGGATAAGATTACATTGACGAAACATGAAGACATGACGGGAACAACAGAACAGCAGAAGAAAGAAACGTGGAAGAAAAGTCCAGCGTTTACTGTTATTGCGGATTTCATTTGAGATAGGACATTGTCAAAGTTGAAATGCATTCAAATGAAAAACGTGTCAGGTAGTGATGACAAGAACGATAAATGATAATGAGAGATATGAGGAAGGTGATGATGTTGACGACGACGAGAACAGTAGTGGTGATGATGGTGATGATGATGATGATGATGAGGAGCAGGAGGAGGAAGAGGAGGAGGAGGATGTTGACGATGATTATGATTAGGATTACCGTAGTTCCACTGATAGCAATAATATTTCATGAATAAGATGTCGTTGAAGGTTATGATGATCGTAGCGGTGACGGTAGCTACGATAATACTGATGGCTGCGGTTGTGATAATAGTGGTAATGATGATGATGATGATGATGATGATGATGATGATCCTGAGGAGGAGGAGGAGGAGGAGGACTATCATGATATAAGTAATATGTAGTTTAGAAAATACCTTAGTCCACCACACTTGCTCTAATGGTTTAACCAGTAGTGGACGGATAATGGAAATGGGGGGGGGGGGGGGTGTTAAGACCCAAGCAAAACGACAAGACCCATGAAACTCCATACAATAATCCACGTTTCCGTATGATGCCAGCTAAGGTGCTGAATGACATTTTGTTCCACTGTCGACTTGACATGACGGATTCCAGTGTTAGCTCGTTTGACCCACGTCTTTCATTGTAAGTCTATAATATCATCGTACAATGGTACTGTTTCTCAGCTCCAAGAAGGGCTATAACAAAGAAATAGAAGCACTCTTGTTGAAGTAAAAATGTATTGAGGTTGATTTGATACGCAACTTGACCACAGCGCATTGTGTCAAGTTTTCGAAAATGATCTTCAGCAAAGATGATCTTAAAAATTCAATGCGGCTGGCATACAAATTTGTCTAAGATTTTAACGAAAATCTTTTCCGTCACTGGGCAATAATGTCGTTCTGTTTACAACAACCTGAACAAAGTATTGCACTGTACGTGAATAGGGGAAGAAAGCGATTGATGGAAAGAAAAATGCAATGGTGGGAGGACGGTAATGATATACTTCGACAGCCGAAGCACAAGTAATGGAGAGAGGGGGAGAACTGTCCTAGAGAGAGAGAGAGAGAGAGAGAAAGTGGAGAGAGAATTGTGCCAAGAAAGTGCACGGGTTAGGAAGTGCGGAGTGAAATGGGACTGTCTTAGATTAAGTATACTCTGGACTCAGAAGAACTTATTTACATTGACAACTAAGACAAATGGCATGGCTGATTTTAAATGAAGAATGCGGGTATGACAGACAGGAAAGAGGAGCACTGATGAGAAAAAAACTTAAGAAAAGAAAAAAGAAAAAAACGTCTTTAAATTCAGAGTAAAGAATGGAGAAGAAAATAAGCCATAACATCACTCGAATTGAAACATTAATGGTGAAAGCGAAGAAGGAAATAAACTACGAAGTATGAAGTTTATAAACCAACTCCGATGAACCATGAATATGAACATGGGATGTAGACAGACACGGGCATCATGAAGCGAAGGAGACAAATGGACTGTAAGTGAAAGGAATTGGGGTTCGCCAGCCTCTCTGTCTTATATTGTTGATCATGAAAAGTGACACAGGCAGTCACTTGAGCGGTAGACGAGGTGACAGCCTGGTGACATCTCAAAACAACATGGAGTGTAATGCAAGAGTGGCCCTCGCCGGAAGAAACATTCTGCACATAAACTATGAACCGCAGCGGTTGACGCAGAAGAGTCGCCCCGAGGAGTCTAGATGTCTTTTGATCCCAACACATAGAAAAGGGATAGGGGTATAACATAATAGAGAATGAAAGGATTCGTGTTGGATTGATATAACATCCTTTTCTTATAACTTTTTTTGTACTTTATAAAGCGAGAAGAATTCTCAATTCTGCGCAACCAAAAAAAAAGAACTACATGTATAGCTGTTGACGCAGACGTAACAACAGCCATTGGGATTGTCTTGATCATTGGCTAATATATCACAAAACAAAAGAAGAGATAAGGTAATTCGAGAGAAAGGAGGGATGTTGGATTTTCTTGTGGTGGGATAATAAACTTTGCTACCTCAGGTTACGATACTTCACAAATCCAAGACGTTCCCACATGATACTTCAAAAATATCCAAACTCATCAGGAGTCGACAAACTCCTCCCCTCGCACACCAACTGGAGCCGAGATGGCCAAACTCTGTGTATGGATGGCTCTGTTTCCCACCAACAAATCCAGCCCTGAAGCACCATCCGGATGTCAGCAATGCATAACGTAGGTCTAGCAAAGAAGTGCAGTGGGGTCTTATTGGGTGGATGGAATGTGAGAGAACTAGTCCATGGAGTGAGAAAAGGGCGAGGAAAGTGTCTCATCATTTGCTTTCAAAGTTACCATCGACCTTTCTCCTTTCTCTATTGTCCTTTTATTTCTTTTTTTCCATCATTCGATAGATGTGATGCGCATGCACCTTGCAGCTATCAAAGTGAATTAAGAATGGGCAGAGAATGTCAAAATCATTTTTTTTTCTTAAAATATAAATGTTAAAGATAAACAAAACAATATCTTGATTGCTGAATTCCTCCTTCTAGAACAGCCAGTACGTCAGAAGATAACAAGGGACGATATATGTATCATGTCCGAATGCTTGTAATCGAGTGAAGTTTCGGAGATTGCATTTTCATCGCTTTTAAAATTGAGATGACAACAGAGTTTGACGAAAACGTCTCTATCTCGTAAACGAGAACTGTTCTAAACCTATCTTGAAGGCTCTAGTTCGGCACATCCACGGTGTGAAGGTCTCCAGAGGGCAGAATATAAATTGATTTGAAATCGTAGCTAGTATGCCCGCGTAAAATTATTTTAGAAAGGAGGAAAGACTAGCAAGACAAACAAGAATACTTTCGTTTGCCCATGCTCTTTGGGAGATGATGCGGGCGGGAAAATGTTTGGTTGAAATGTCGAGCAGACAATGAAAACACATTCGATGGAGGCAAGGTGAATCTATGAACTCTAAGGGGGGAAAGGACAGCCGCAACCATGATATGACTTTGTAAGGAGACGTGACATTATTCACTCAAATATCGATGGGTTACAAAGGAAAATCGAACGATATAAATAGCTACAAGCATACAGTCCCATACTAAAACATCTAAAATTGTTGCTGTCTGTAGAGCGAACGAGGGCGTGACTTCAGTGTTATCGTCCTTGATGCTCTCAGCAGACCAAAAAAAATCCATGTTGATTTTTTTCCATTATTATGGCCAAATTATGGTCTACATTATTACCTCCCAAGATTTCGTTGTCACTGAACACACTCCCCCGGTAGACATAGCAGAATAAATGCCCAAGATTAGGGCGATGTAAACGGCATTAGTACGGGCATGACGGGGGTAATGTACATGTCTATTGCTTCTGCATCGTGATTTGGGGGAGCGTAACTATGTATTGGTTGTAAATGCGTATGTCTAGGGCATATCTGATTGTTTATGTTGAGGTTCCGATCTCAAAAAAACTACTCATCTGTATCCCTCACCATATGATAATAATACGAGTTAATATTCACGAGTATGATCACGATAAAAAGTTTTTAAGAATAAAACAAGGGTGATAGGGGAAGGCCATGCAAGATAACAATGCCATTGAGTGAGTGGGGTGTGGGAGGGGCCGAATTATTTGTTTTCATGTTTCCTTCATCCAGTCTCTCTTTCTATCTTATTCTCTCTCGATCTTTTTCTTTCTTTTTTTCGTCGTTCGTTTGACGGGCAGGTGCCCCCTTTCCCACGTGCCTCGTACCCCCGACATTGCATTTCATTCTTTTCTTGAAATCATCTTATCTCATCGATTCTAATCAGAAATATTCTAAACAGTTCAGTTTACAATATGGTATTTCTGGACACAAAAAAATGATCAGTATATATATATATATGATAAGATTTAAAAACACCATTGTCACCGACTTTGTAAATTCCGATACATCTGTCATTACCATAAGCAGTAGAAGAAAATTTGTCATAAGGAAATGATAGAGAATAGGCATATATATCTTCATTTTATAGGTTTATGAATCAAAAGGTCATGATTTTTCCGGCTTGTCTTGAAACAGGCCTAAAATCAGTTATCACTTCTTCTAAGTTCCGAGACAGCAAAAAGAAAAGGAAGAAAACAATATAGATTGTCTGTGCTTTAATTAATTCCATTGCCGAAAGGAATTCGTGTGGTAAATTGTTTGACAGATTAAACTTTGTATCGGCACTCTATTTTAGAATACGTTTTCGATGAAATTCTTCTTCCTCTAAGGACTACAACGAATTGTTTACCCTCTAGGGTCTGAATATTTTTAATACATTTGCATGTGGGATTATTTTGTCGTTGTTGTACTAGGTACAATGTCAAATGCATCAGATAGAAATTTTCGAGCGGGGTGGTATTTGCGCGCGCCCTGTTGATTGAGTAGACCCCAGACACGCACACACAGCCCGGTTGCTTATCACTTTCCCGCCTTCCACGCAGCGACGGGCCAGTGATCCGTCACTGTCGTCACGGAGGCAAGTGTGTGTAAAGAACTTCTTCCACCCCATATCCTGGAGGTGTAGGGAGTAGATGAAGGATCGGTTTTAAGCCTTCAGTCGAAATTAAGCTTCTTCTACATCGACTCAATTTAACGTTTTCCCTACGGTTGTGTCAGCGCAGATGGGTGTTCATTTATCCTCCCATTTCTGAAGTTCGTCTTCTTGGGTACCTGTAACCCATGGGTTTGACGCCAACAAGTGCAATGAACATGGCTGTGTCATTGGGGAATTGCTTGATGTTAAAAAGATCTCGATTGAAAAAAAGGGTAAAAATGAATGTTGTGTTTCACACCACTGGCATGATTATTTTAAAGACCTTATGACTTGGATCCCAGTGGAGGTTAATCGTTGACTGTTCTGCTTAAGGTGAGAAACGCCCTAACGGTGCAGGGATCCCAGCGGATTTAAGGTTTTGAACTTTCTCTATCTCTATGTCTCTCTTTATCTATCTTTCTCCCTCTGTCTGTCTCTTTCTCTCAATCTCTCTATCTATCTCTTTCTGTCTCTTCGCTCACTTTCTTCCATTTTCTTTCACTTTCTGTTGAACACAATCCAATAAACTGATGAAGCTTTCCTATGAAGAGCAGCAATTACAGCACACAAACAAACCCGGAAATTCGACAATCAGCATAATACATACTTCAAACCCTGAGAATAGTGCAAGTCTTCACGAGGGCCTTATCGCACAGACTGGGAACTGAACCCAGGACCTCCTAATTCTTAGAAAACCAATGCTGTATCCACTGGCCCATACCATTTTCACACTCGACAGATACCACTGCTAATGTTAATCATGATTCAAAAGTGAGATTTCACTCAAAAACTTGTAAAACTGTCTCCTGAAAATAAGATCTGTCATGACCGATTTGAGAGAGAGGAAGAGAGAGGGGGGGGGGGGGGGTAGGCGACAGAGGAATGATAGATAAAATGAAAGACATAGGGACAGAGAGAGAGAGAGGGAGACAAATGAAAAGAGATATGACGAGAGAAAGGTTACGTGTAGCACTTTTACATCTAAGGTAGACAACAATGAAGGGCCTAAAACCACTTCAACAACAAGCACTTTGTACTTTTACTTTTAGTCACCATTTCAAGTCAATGAATATCCTATACTTGCATATTGCAGACCGGAAGGGAGATTAAAAGAGACCCTAACCAAAACAACAACAACTATTCCCTGAAGAGAAACACACATAGCGCCACGCACACGCACGCATGATAGGCTAGGCTTCACTTGGCAATACGTCACTGTCATACCAATGCGAAATTGATAGGAGCAGGATGAGGAGTGTATATGGTTTTATTTACTCATTTCATATGTGCCAGGCTGGTGCAACTCTGCAAGATGATCTAGTCTCGACGGAGGTTAACAACCTCATTTGTTTAAGAGTATGACGTCACCGGAGAAATGTACTCTTACAGGGGTGGCCGTGATATTTTTGAACTGGGGCCGCTGAAAAGGAGGGCATCTCTCCGTAAACAGGGAGAACGTTGTATGCATAAAATTAATTGACTGGTTTTGCAATTAAATTTGCTTTTTAAAAACTGTTTAACTTCCACATATTTTTAAACGCCAAATTAAAATTATCATCAATTAAATGCTTCATTAGTATGCATTGTAATACGTTGTTATGGCTGGCAGAAGGACGTTAGCATGCCACAAGGCAAATTTCTGGTAACTCGCTACAAAGATTTTGATTGCTCTGAAGTCTCTACATGTTATACGATGTTTTAAACATGCCATGGATTTCTCTCCATTCATTTTCACTTTTTTGATAGTCGATGATGAAGAGAGAAATTCCTGTCATGTTTTTAAAATGGTATAACATGTATAGAGCAATCAGAACCTTCGAAGCGAAGTTGTGTCTGACCGTGTTAATTAACAAAAAGCCATGAAAGCAGAACGACACAAGACGCTTACGCACTTCTGCCAGCAGCACGATAATTAAGTAACAAAAGAATTTATGTTCTTTCATCTGAAGATATTAACTTCTACTACTGAGGAAGAAATGCCCTATTTCAAGCCTTCGTGCCATTTTTAAATCAGCCTTTCAGTTCAAATGTGGGGCAGGTTCGAAGAAATTATAAAATGATGTTGAACCGTACTTTGCTGCACTATGTCGATGTGTCATTGATAAATCATCGCCAATTGCTCTAAAATATTTTTCTGTCCTGATTCGATGGTCGCAAGTTGCAAGCACTTCTATATTAGGTATCGAGGGAGTTTGTTCGCGGTCATACACTTCTCTTTTTATTAAGATGCTTCATGTTATATGGAATTCGCAAATCTATTGCTTCTCAAATTTCCCGCTAGTGGAAATCCTCCATTATAATCACGACTAATTAGTAACGTGGAATTCGCGCTCCCACTCTACTACAGACAATGCCAAAGTCGGGTGTACCCTAGAAAATTATAAAACGACGGATGAATCCCCTAGGTGTGTCGAATTTCGTTCGCTGATCCCCCGGAAGGCAAAGTGATAGGCACAAACCATGAGACGTTTTGTTCAGGTATCAATAGCCTTTCACCATCGACGCTAAAAACTCTGCTCGGAGTCGCGGTTATGGTCATCATCAGATTTCGTTTTCTTGTCCCCATTTTTCCTCACCTGTTGTTTTTTCTCCGTTGCATTCTGGTATTCCTCAGGTATTTTTGATGCAAGCCAGAACGAGGCTTACTTAATAAAGCTGTTATTTCATTCGGTGTTTTTTTTTTTTTTTTTTTTTTTTTGTAGCCATGCGAAGATGGATAGAGAGAGGATAAGAAACAGAGACGTAGACACAGAGAGAGAGAGAGAGAGAGAGAAGGATATTTGTTTTTTGACAGTCGCATAAGCTTGTTAAATTTGTTCGAGCAGTTGAGATTTGATCACCTTCCACCATCATGTCCATCTGAGGCGTTTAATTTCAATACAATGATTGTGAATTGCATTGTATGTTAATGATGGTCAAAAATATGACTCAAAATCAAAAAAGAAACAAAAAAAAAAAGATATTTTCACTTTTCAGGTAGCATACGAAATAAATTGAAGGGCCGGGGAATAGATATACGAGATGGAGGAGAAAAAGAAAAAGGGGGTGGCAGATGCCAGATTAACATTGAAGACGCCAGATTTAAGGTTTAAGAGAGCTGATGAATTTGTAAAACTCCCAACACACCCAGAGAACCAAAATGATTGATAATACATGAGAAAATGGTCTTTGGAGATTTCCTCATCCGAATTTGCTGACAAATTTGGGATTTTGCTTCCAACCCAATCCCACCCCTTCCTTCTCCGCACTACAGACATCTTTTCAGATATGCCTCTCCGAGACTTGTTTTGAGATTCCACTACTGATAAAGATGAGAATGGCTAATGTAACATATGCCAAGCCGAAAACACATACACAATGGAAGGCACGTCAATTCATATCTTCGTAAGATGTTAACCTACCGTACTGTGTTTTACCATAGTTATTCAAAAATTGCTCTGAAAATAATCACGATCTTCAGAATAGGCCTATGTGACAAATCATCATGCTGCCGATGATAAATCTTCGGATTCGAGCTGACTTCTTGTCTTACAAATGTATTTTGTGCTTCTTCATCCTTTAAAATGACTAATTTAATGTAGCAAATGACAGTGGGAGTTGAGGATGAATATAGAGAGTGAGATTTAAAGGTAGGAGAGAGAGAGAAAAATAAATCAAAGAAGAAGAGGAAAGGGAGAGAGAGAGAGCGAAAGAAAAATAGAGAGAGAGGGGGGATGAGACCGATCTTTTTGCTCACATGTTTTCGTTAAAATACTAATATCCGACCATGGTTCCTTTCTTCTCAGAGTCCACTGGCATTATGATTATGCTCTGTCTCGGCTTACAAAACAATCTATCGAAATAACGTAAAGTGGATCTGTCAAAATCCACATTTCTTCTGTAGTCATATATCGTCAGGTGATACCGAATATCCTTGACAAAAATTAGATTTTTATTCTTTCCGCTCAGCTAACATGCATAACATACAGAAACGTTTCGATCTGGGTTTCAGTTCTTGAGAATAAAAGAAAAGAAATATCGCTTTGAATAGTATGTCAATATATTTGCCAGGATATGATTCCAAACATAATGAGGTCAAAGAAGTACAAGCGCAAAGTTTCTTCTAAACACTCACGTCACATCTAAATATGTCAAGGATCCTATAACATTCTAGTCTTGTTTAGATTGACAAAAAAGTACACATAGTCAGAGACGGATAGAAAACGATTGATTTTCCAGGAATTTCGTTCACGTGGAATATTATCGATTTTGATGAATGCGAGAGTAAAATAAGCATGATCCTAATAGACAATATTTCTTCTCCTGATGAAAATCGAAAATGGGATTCGGGGGTTTAAGCAAGCATTTTATGTAGTTGACAGGTCAAATTTATAGTGTCTAGACTTTTCCACATGTGTCTCTGTTTGAAATGGTGAAAATGGATTACGGGGCGATGCAACCCAACAACCGTTTACCATGTTTACCCCAAGAGGAACAGTCGACCAAAATAAACATCCTTGATAGAATTGATGAGAACCAGAACGCTGTTAAACCATATAACAAAAAATGTTAACGCCCTTATGTCTCCCAACAACTGTAGCAAAAGTAGTAAATCTAGGTGCCTAGATCCATTCATATTTATCGATAACATTGATGTATCTCCAAAAACACGTCATAACTCATGATCTACTGATACTGCGTGAGCGAAATGGATTTTTAAAAAGGACGACTTTCCGCACTTCAACATACGACTTTTGGAAGTTTGACGTCTTTAATAAGGCACATGATACAGGTGTGTCAGAAGAAAGCATTAGATGATCAATACCCCCAACATGCACTGTACTACAAATTGCTTTAACCAATGAAACAAAACGGGGATAAGTTTTTCTACTATTTCACCTGCGTCTTTCGACTCTTTGAGGTCTTAAACAACGATGGGCTGTCCGCGATGGGCATTCAAGGTGATACCCCAAGAATGAGAGAAGTATATACGCTGTAGTCCATAAAGCAAAGGGAGATACGGCCTCCTGCACTTTCACCTGCGATTCTGGACTCTGGAGATCTTAAGACGAAGCATAAGGTGATCATTCTATCTCTTAATACCCCGTGCATGTAACTAGTGCACAGCACTTCAGATCGATGTAATCTATTCTCTGGGTGACATTAACAAGAATGGTCTCGGAAACACTTGGGTAATACCACCCTTAAACGGTTGGTCAGAGCGGTGTCAGTGAGCCAAAGCGAGCTTGAATTGAAGAAAGGTGAGGAGAAAGGGAAAGTGTGAGAGGAAGAAGGAGAAAGGGAGAGTAGATAAGCCAATAATCTTAGTCGACAGAGTGTCAGTAGGGTTTATAATGTAGGAATTTATGGTGGTATAAGAAAACGGAATATGAAGGTACAAATGTAATTTTAGAGGTGTTTTTGAAGAAAAAAATTATTTCAACACAAATATTTTCCCGTGTAGCAATGTATTTCCTTAGAAGAGCGAGACTAATCCCTATAGGAAGGTATTTGCAGGTTGGATGACCACAGGTGTGGTGCAAGGGAGAGAAGAAGTGAATCGTCATTGACCTTGTTCGATTCTTCAGCGGCTGACGTTGTTAAATCTGCTCCGTGTTAAATCAACCTCAATCTACATCCATTTAGTTTTGGCTCGCCAAGAATATATCATAATGATTAGCAAAATTCAGCTTGATAACACAGGTCGCTGGATAGTTACCACAATTAAGGTCAAGATATTGAATCTGAAATATAGAGAAGCGTTGCCATCAAAGCTAGGTCCAGCCCTATATATAAAGTTAATGTATATATTATATGTATTTGTTTTTCAGGTCTTCACAGGGATTATGGTTGCGTTTTAGGAAATATTTTATTCACGTTTGAGGGACGAATTAGGGAATAATTCAAACTACTCATTTCATATATTTTCGTTTTGTTTTGTTGCACGTTAAAATACGATCCAAATGGAAATAAGGTCACATCAAAATTAAGAAGGAAAAAATAAATAGCTACTTGTGCTGTACAGTTTGCATTACAAACACGCATGATCTTGTCTTCTTGTAGGTACTTATACTGATCAAGCTACCACAAGTCCATGGTCCTGATAGTTAGCGTGACAACTCACATCGCAGATACATAAATAAATCCGTGGATCATGTCTTCATCCACATTGAATCTGCAGTATCACCCAAGCGAGAAGCCTATGACACATACCCCAAATAGTGCCTCTCAATCCCCCAATAAGATCCAGTCTGATTGAGTACCTCTAGGTAATTAAACTAATCCTCAAAAGGGGTACAAGCTAAGCCTCTCCGTAAAGGTTGAAGGAGGAAATCCTCGCAACCTCTAAAATTGTCGAAATGGGTCGGGCAGACGCAGGAGTTTCCCGAGAGACGGGTCATCCAATTTCATAATTGTACACTCGATATTTAGGTAAATTAAATTTATCTGTAGCGTGCCACTTGCACGTTGTCACACTTTCATCGTGCATGCCGTGTGCATGTAGGGTTTAATTCGATTATTACACTCGCCAATCCAACAACAATAAAAATCCATACGAGTTTGGGGTACTTGTAACTATAAGGGGTTTTGTGTGAGAGTGGGCAGGATAGAGAACCGTTGCACTCCAGATAGAACCCCAGATATTTTTGACCCAATGAGTAAAATATCGGGTAATCCGTTCTACATGTTCAAAAGTTAAATAAACATATTTAGAATACTATATGGTCTGCTCCATCCCACGCCCTTCCTCCCCTATGTCTCTAATACTTTTATTACAAAAATTGTTAAGATCTGCAACACTTTCGCAAAGTCAACTAAAGATATCAGGGGAAAATGAGAGATGAGAGGATATTCAAAAATCAAGGGGAGAGGGGTAGCTAGTCACAGATTTCGAGGGGGAAAAAGATCACACATGTAGTTGGAAGATTACTTTCCTTCTATAAAGTGATTGATGACTAAACCCCCCAAAATACGATACAATAATATATCGATATAACAGATGTTAAAGAAGAGAGATGCATTTGCTAAGAGCTAAAAGGGCGTTAATTCTAGTTTAAAGAAAATGAGTATGAACCTGTTGGTTAAGTTACGAAGGGCGTGCAACAATATGATGTATCGCTTAAAAAGATTCGAACATTTAAAGAACGAAAAGTCATCGTAACTACTATCAAAAATTGGCAGCACGATCTACATAAACGCCACTGCATCAATGTGTCGCAACTCGGGCATCGATCCCTTTAAGCTCACTCACAATGCATTATTTCACTTCTGTTCGTCGCGTCAATCATTGACCACAGACAAATCAAAGGCATCCGACATCATCGATTAGCGCCTTGCCTTTGATGGGTTCTACGATGACGGTATCTGTGTCATGAACGATACACTTCTAAGAAGATTGATGTCTATGTACAGAGAGATATTAGAAAGATACCCTCCCTAGCTGCACGTGTATGGTGGTATGAAGTAAGGCAGATACTCTGCCTATGGACGTGTATGAAGGTATTTGGTTAAGTGAAGCGTTCGTCTTACAGGTGATTAACCCTCTTGTCAATCAATGCACGCAGATAAGATTCCTCACAGCCGTGAAGCAGATGCCGCGTCAAATACTGGCATTGCTATAGTCATACCCGTACTGGCTTCAGTAAAAAATCAAAATGTGAACGCATGGTTGTTTTGAATCATAATAATTCTAAGGGAAACGATGTCGCTTTCAGACTGCAATTTTTTTGCAACAAGAAAATGGTGGGTGAGGGCGGAGTTACCAAATTTGCGATATGGATTCATTTTTGTTGAGCGCTTCTCAATACCCTCCGTGAAATACAGAGTTGTAGACTGTCCTATTCAGTAATCAATCTTCCTTGCTGAATGTATAATAGGGGAACATTAGGGGAACCTATATGCTTTAATAGAGGGGGTATTTATTGTAACGCATTAAATATGTAGTTAATTTAATTAACTCGTCTCGTGGTAACGCGAAAGAGGAGATGGTAGTTTTAATTTCAAAACTGATTATGAGTTACACTTTTTATACTGAGTAGACATATCATATTTAGCATAAACAGCGATTTTGCATTTATGTCAAATTAGGTCTTTATTCTGAGAATCTAGATTATGTAAAAGTTAAGTAAACTCTCAAAATATAATCTCTGGCTAATTGAAGTTGAAATCTTTTATTCAATTATTGTAGGTGGAAAGCCTATTCTACGTTATAATTGTTTAAAAATGTGTTATTGCTTTAAAGAAAATAAAGAGTGAGTCAGTGCCATAGTTCGAGGGGATAAATCTGAGGCCCAATGTTAACATTATATAAATGACTGATCACCGTAGTGGTAGAGGTTGCAAAATAATCTCTTTCCTCTGTCATAATTCATGAAAATCTGTTACGATTCCTGCGAGAAAACCCACAAGGCCGTTAAGTTCTGATAACTTCATGACATTTACATTAATTGAAGGCAATTGCTATTTGATGATGCTAATTTCATCGGCCTTAATGTGCACACTTAACACCGTTATTATGGCTGCAAATTTAAATAAGGACAAATTAGAACCCCTTACAGTTAATGGTTGGGCGTAACGTATCAACCTACGTGAATTAAATGCGAGCGCTTCGTTAATTGGACATGGTAATGTACTACATTATTAATGTAATTCAATATGACTTGTCGCAGTTTCAGGAGGAACATAATCAGAAGTAGATGTGGCGTGAGAAAGAAGGTTGAGGAAAGGCTCATCTTGAAAATAGATGAAAGCAAATGTTTGTCTGTGGATGGTACCTGCGATGTTTGAAATTCTAGTCATTTCTTCGTCGCTGTTTTAACAAAGGCACTTTAAATACATATGGATGTGTATGGATGACGTTCTATCTGCAGAATTGATATAGTCATGACTGAAGTCACGTCCAGCAAATACTAGCTTAATAGTACTATTTCCCTCATACCCACTACTATATATCATCATTAACCTTTTAAATCGGTGGGTCTCGTGAAGACCATTAACGCATTTCTGGTAGTATCAGTAATTATTGAGTAAATTTCCTTCTTCGACGATATTACTTTTGATGCATTTTCAGCGTTTCCATAGTGAGGGGACATATGACACGTATGAGAGGAGTTTTCCCGTATGACTTCATAAATATATTTAAGTTTTATGTTGATATGCTGGTCACCCTTATGAACGTCAATATTTCGTATAGACATTTCGAATTATGGCTTCGTCTTGGTTATGCTATTTGGAGTAGGAAGATAATGTATAATGCTTAAGACGGAGAATCCAATCCTTTGAGAGCAGACGAGGGCATCAACGACCCCACACCTTCTCATTCTTTGTCATGGATGGAAATATTAATGCGTTTTTTCGTTCACGTTATTTTTCGGAAAACCCTTCTTTTCCGGTTGCATATGCCGGGGCCATTTCCACCTTTCCTTTATAATGATGATGCCATATACTAAATAAAAAGGGGAAAAAAGAGGCGTGTGAGATACTTAATAAAATAATTAATCTAAACCGGAACGAACTTTTCATTAAAATAATTAGAACAAAACGCTCTGGGTAAGAGCAATTAATTACAAATAAACTTCCGACAAACGGATGTGAATGATCAATTGTAAGCTAATGGAATTTCACAAGTCTCTGTATCCTTTGGCAGTGGATTTACAGGGGTAGTATTTGAAAGCCATGGTGTTTCAGGGTTTAGGCGTACTTAATAGGGATCGCTCCGTGTCATTGGATATTTCAAAGTGACCGTTTGTCGTCACGAACCTTAAGTAGCTTTTCTCGGGAAAAACGAAAAACGAAGACGGGAAAAGAGAGAATATGAGATGAGAAAGAGTGAGGGAGAGAGGTGGGATGGAGGCGTGGTAAAATCGGGATAAGATGTGAACTTTTTTTTTTCCTATCGATTATTTCACTAGACTTTCTTCCTGAAGACTCAGGCACAGCGGAGTTAAATTACCAAGTGGAACCACTTGAATTTTTAACAGGCGCTTAAGGGGTCTTGCGCAGACGCGAGCGATACGCTGAGCGTGGAAGGAGTAGGTCGCGTATCAAGTGGACCCACTTAAGTTTCTGGAAATAATGTTCGGTTGGGGTTATAATAGGGGTCTAAGCGCCGCCAGGGGGAATGGGAGGGACATTGGGTAAAGAGATGTGTAACAAACCGTGTAAATTTTGTTATGCTCTTGGTGTTTGTTAATTTTTTTTCTTTTTGTTCGCCAAGTGAAGCAATTCAACTATTATGGTTGGACGGTGATTTACGGAGTTCTCGTAGGTGGCGATGTTTTAACAGCCAGAGGCTAGGCAACCATTCGAGTGCTGTTTGGCATGGTGCTTGAAAGGGGGGCTTCATGAATTCAGGATGGACGTTAAAGTTCGTCTTGTGATGTTGGAGGAATATTTAATGGGGTTGACGTGCGTAGCTGGCGGTGCCAGACGAGATTGGCCGAATCTCTCCTGATTTGGGTTTGATACTGAAGCTCACACATGCGAATATCGCGATCGCGAACGTGACAGGCATTTTCATCTTACGAAAAAACCCACCCCTTCTTTCCGGAGGCTTACTCTTTATTCTTTCCTGAAATGTAGCTCTCACGAGAAGAGAGAAAGAAATCCTTTGGTTTCTCAGTATCATTGCCCTCACTGAGACTACAGACTAATCTATCTCTGGGAATTGTAGTCATAGGCTCATAGCGTTGTCTGACCTGCATATCACAAGTCAGAATCGTGCCTTCTTGCAAAAAAAATTGTTTAGAATAACGCCCGTCTTGGCTTTAGTGAGTGGCCCTTTCAGCTTTTGATATTGATATCAAAATTGTAGACACAGCTGAAGGGTTTGCGTTTTCATGTGATGTGAATAGTTGAAGTTGTAGACTGTTCTAAAAAGGGAATTAAATCGCAATGACTTCTGTTGTTTCTCATGTATCTTTTAAAGAAGTATCTATTTCTTTTGTCTGTATTTGTTTTGATACCATCAGATATGGAGGCATATCGTTTCTTTTTTAATAACTGTAGATGAAAAGCAGATAATGAGTGCTTCAAATCAAATGTTAATCTGTCATTGTTATTGTGATATAAATCCATCCCGTCTCATAATGACATACACACACATGTATATCTATAATGATATGGTATGCAGCAGTTCATTATGAGGTAGGACAAAATGTGATCCAGCGATCTACGTTTGATATGAATATATCAATAAGCCAATGAAATAAATCAATAAGCAATTTTATATTTGATCTTTTATATACATATACATATACAGTTAAACCTGCTTTAGCGATCACCTGTATAGAAAGACGACCTGTCTATGAAGACCATAATTGTTTCCCTTGAACAGCATTTCCCATTGATATGTATATTAAATGAACCTGTCCATAAAGACCACCTGCTCATTAAGACCACTTTTCTTGTCTCCCTTGAGTGGTCTTTATAGACAGGTTTCACTGTATACACTTGAAAATTCCTCTCATCGAAGAGTCGAACCTTACAGATTTAATAGGGATCCAGACTAGACTAACCTGTACCATGTTGACTTTAATACAAACCTGAACATGCAAAGTGATTTGCAAATAACTTAAAAGGTGTTACGTACACGTAACATATCCGATCTTCTTCAAATATTAACAAGGTTAGTAACCGGATGGCTGAACGCATAAAATTATTGTTATACATTAGCATTCTTATGTTTACTGAGCCCGGGAAGTGACATGGGGAAAATCTTTTTTGGAGATATTATCTCGTTCCCTCGAGATAATAATCTCGTTCCCTCGAGATATTATCTCAAGGGAACGAGATAATATCTCCCCAAAAAAAGATTTTCCCCATGTCCCTTCCCGGGCTCCGTATAGATGTTAGATCACAATGCGCTTATTTTTGGACCGTGACACTGTAGAATAATGGGCTTTGTGATGATAAAATTAGAAGCTTAGAATACGGGAAGTTCGGCATTTGAACAAGAATACTTTGTTATAATTCAAATGCTAAAATAAGAAAAGAGGGAGGGGTTTTCATATTTTTCATATTTGCATTCTTTTACACGTTAAGTACGGTGCGGGATAACAATCCCTTTCCCAGGGTAGCTTGATTGAGGTTCCGAAACAACCATGCGTTACACATCCTTAATGTATTATAATACCTATAATCTGTCCCGGTATCATCAGTGTATCTATACATGCTAGTAACATCACCATCAAAGAGAGTAGATGGATGTAGAATACAAATGACCATTTATTAAAATGATTGAGATTTGTTTCCCGCTCCTTTATTTCATGTAACAATCATATCGGAAATTATTTTGCTAGATATTGAACGATGAAAAGGGATTTATTTCTGAAAAAAGGGAAAAAGAACCATTCTGTCACTGCTTATAATTTGAAATGTTAATATCGATGAAAAAGAGAACAATACGTTATGCTATTTTATCATATCTAACCTCCTTATCATGTCTACTTGGGAGCATTTTCGTGTGTTTTTGCAACTGGATGCTTAACGACGTAGTTCTACATAAGACCAGTTACCGATGTCTTAATAATTTTTCTGTTGAGAGCCAGAAGGGCGTTAACTCTGTGTAAAAGCATATGAGTTAACGCCCTTCTGGCTCTCAACACACGAATTGTTCTATTATGTTGTAAATGCTTGGTTGAGCAAACACTGTAACCTCGTGTTGCTATCATTATATTTTGAACTTTTGTATTTTGTAAATGCATTTATAATTAATTATGTACCAGTGAAAATCACATTTCCGAATTGACAACAATCCTCAATTTAAATTGACTGAACATGATTTAAAACCCTGCCTACAAATACGAAGCTTTTTCACTTGTCTTTAAGTCGGAGAGACAGACAGACAAGGAGAGAAAGAGAGAGAGAAAAAGAGAGACAGAGAAAGAAAGGGAGAGAGCAAGATAGAGAACGAGGAAGTGAACGACAGAAACGCAAAGAGTGTGGGAGAGAATGAGAGAGGGGAGATAAAAAGGGAGGAGAGGAATAATGGATTTTGTATAATCATAATTATCTGCTGAAGGTAGAACGTATTCTGGCGTGCAATAAATCAATAAAAAGTATCATAATTAATATGACTTGACAGCATGTTCTGATAACGGTGGAAATCCTTGGGGCATGTCAGGCACATTAGTGCAATCACTCCTAAAAATAATTGCTCGACAGTCGAACCCGATCTATCTTTTGTTATCATTGTTAACAAACCAAGCGCGCTTCACCCACGCCATCGTGTTAATTAACCCTCATATTAAAAAAGATCAAACAGCCCACATGTTCCGTGCAGGGGCACAACACAGAGCCCCAGGAGTTGACGGGGGGGGGGGGGGGGGGGGTTGAACGAATACTGGGGTGATGAGTAATGTTGGTATGATGTCTTCAAGTCGGAAGAGATGACGGGCGATGGATTGCGAGGAAAAATGAAATCAAAATACGCGTGAAATTGGATATCGATTTTTTATTGAGGGCAATGTCATGCAAGACTATCAACAGAAAAAAGGAAGGATGTCTTTTAGGGAGCATAGCGGGAAGCTGAGTAGTGGGCGTGTGAGTCCCAGGTGCGAAGGGAGCGTTTCACATTCTAGTTGCATAATTTGCTTATAACAACGAAGGGAGGAACAGGGAGGTAGGAGTTTAGGAGAATAAAG
Source organism: Heliocidaris erythrogramma (assembly GCA_025617745.1). Classification (NCBI taxonomy): domain Eukaryota; kingdom Metazoa; phylum Echinodermata; class Echinoidea; order Camarodonta; family Echinometridae; genus Heliocidaris; species Heliocidaris erythrogramma. The sequence continues at coordinate 24,967,005 of CM046856.1, forward strand.
TGAGGGAGAGCGAGGGAGAACGGGAGAGGGAGAAGGAGACAGGAAGGGAGAATAGAAGTAAAACGCATTAGAAATCGTCTTAAATCAAAGTGAGAGAGACCATGGCCAAGAGAATAAAAATAAAAGGGCTTCAGTCTTACTCCGATCGTTGGATTTAAATAAAACCTTGCACCAAATTTCCCTTGCTCATGAATAAAAACACGTCCAAGTCCCCAACCTTTATTATCCGAACAATCTGCAGTGGCGTATCTGGCAACTACTGATTAAGTTAAGGGGTGGGGCTGGATCTTTCCCGTACCCGAGTCGGAATATATTATGAGACCTAACCTAACACATTGATTGACTTTATTCAGAGCCTTCAAATAGAGGGGAGAGGGCGTCCGGCTGCCTGCTCCATACTGCGTTACCCCACTACCACCAATACCCCACTTATCTTTACTCCTTTTTGTCCACTTAATGGCTGGACAACGGTAACGAGATTTTTCAGTAAAGCCCGTCGCACACTGCACGATCTGGCTACGATGCGATTTTGGGTAAAGTTGTTATAACGTTTGATATGAACCTTCAAACATGTAAAATCTTCGTGATCAAAGTTCCGAATAGTAGTATGAATACTAAAATCGATATTCCAGGCTACTGCGAGCCCCCGTGTAGGAATAAAAGCGAATTCAATTCCAAATCGTAGTGACTCATTCCAATCTTGCAATCGACTAAGATTTTAAGCCGGTTTGGCCTTTACTCTAACCAGAAGAATTGCAGTTAACCAAAATTTCGATATTAGTATTCGTATCGTTATTCCGAACTTCAAATGAGATAATTTCACTTTTTTAAACTTTCACATTTAATGCAAACTGCGATTTGTTCGAAAATCGGGTCGCAGTCGGATCGTATAGTGTGCGCCGGGCTTAAAGGTACACCCTCGAGCTGCCCTATATACTTTTAACAGCCAAGAGCATACTTATAAGCATATAGTAGGGTGTAACCTTTAATTACAAAATTCGTTATCGTTATCGGTATAGAAGTGTCACCAGCTCTTTATTAAACCAATCTGTTTTTGGTTATCTGACAACAGTTTTCGGAACTGCTGTACGTTCATTTTCCGCTGCTTTCGCCGTCCTTTCTCTCTCTCTCTTTCTCTCTCTCTCTCTCTCTATATCTATCTCTCTATCTCGTATTCTCGTATTAACAAGCAAGCTGCATGCTGAACATTACAACAACAACAAAAATCTAACAAGATAAAACTACTACTCGAAAAATAAACCGAATGCAATTTCAATAGCTCTGTCTATCACCTTTAATAATGTGCGAACATCACAATCGCATATTACGTAATCCGAACCTGAATTCTATGGGCTGTAGGGTAGGCCTTTGAAATTGACATTCAGTTTATTTTTCGAAAGTACTTTTTATCGCGTTAAGTAAATTTTTGAAAAAATAAATCGGTAGCCATGTTCAAGGTTTGCATGCTGATTGTCTATTTGGAGGTATAGTCACTGGCCTCTTCTAAATGTCCTTGCAAATCTCGGGAGTAGAGTGTCATTTAACATACATGTATGTTTTTGTACGAGAACAGATCAGCTCATGAATAATCTTTTGAGACATCGGTAACGCTAAAGCGAGTCACCAATTGCTCTGTCCACCTAATTAATTTCCTTTTATTATTTTTGTATTCTCTCCCAAAAAATGGCGAAAGCGAGTCTCAGTATTTTCAAAATGTTCGCAAAACTAAATTTCGACCGATCAAAAACACATAAGCCCTATAAAGGAGTGATATCAAATGGCTATAGGGAGCCAAAATTATACAAGTAAAACAGGCTCAACACTAATTATGTTTCCAGATGTTGAAATATATACATTTCTCTTGTCCTGCATTTCGTATAAAAACATCATATTCAGCTTAGTACTCTGCCAATAATTTCGTTCTCTCTGCTCTTTAATTATACAAATTCAGTCGAATGTACGTCGATAGACAACACAAAGTACATTCGACACAGTATATGTTACTAGATTACATTACATGAATACACACATGAGGCTCAAATATACGTCACGGATGACGTATGAAAAGAAACGTTATACTTCACTAAGTTACATCATAATAAGGAGAAAGGATGACTTGTAAAGGTAAATGGTGATAGAGATAGAGGAAAGAGGAGAAAATATCAATCATGATGAAATATTTATGCAAATAAATGAATAAATGAACAAATATCCAATCAGCAACACCAAGATTTATCACCGGGTCATGGAAATACAACGACAGATTAGCAGTAAGCCTTTCATTTGAATTTACATTGCAGGTACTTCAACCCTTTTGCAGTCCTAAATGTTGAAGTTGCGTGAGTATGCGATAAACTACAATATAATTATAATAGGAGAACTTGTGCGGATGTGGAAAGGATTATAACTTGCTCTTCGGTAAGTAATAACAACTATTTGGTAACACTTTATTTCGACTCGAAAAGAAAAATCATGTAATTTTTTTAAAATTATTTTTTGACCGTACATGATTGCTCTTGCGTTGATTATAAATAGCTCCCCCTGAGTTATAGAACTTGTGGCTTTGACAATTCATAGGCAGTATCTACAGGATATCTACTAAACCTGTGCAAATTTTCGCGGAGTTTTGTGTAAGTCTGCAAAGGGATGAAATACCGTTAAATCGACTAATTTATTGAATGTAGTTGTGATTTACGTCATCGATTACGTTGAAGTTGAACCCTTTTGTTTGATGAAACAGATGAATCAATGAAGAAAGAAAACAATATTATATCCAAAGAAAGGGTTGTAAAAGAAGCCAAAAATAAGATCCCCAAAGAATTTCGACCATGTTGACGGAAGAATAACAGTTTTGGGGTATATTAAATTAAGTTTCTTTTTGGAAGCTTTTGGGAGTCTAAAACAAGTTTTCTGTTGGTATTGATAAATTTTAAAAGAACTTGAAAAGGAAAATTCCAACTAGTTTCATGGGCACAGTCATAGGCTATCCAAATTATGAAAGCACTGATGTATAACCCAGGACATTAGTGATATTTTTTTTTTAATGATTAAAAGTGCTGTCATGTTCAAATTGATAGTTATGTCATTATTATGTTTTAAAACAACCGCAGAGGGAACATGTCTTTCGTTTTTATTCAGATACATGCAGCGTTACTGTGCAACCCATGGACCAAATGGCGCCCGCTATACCAGCCATTAAAGCACTTTAATGCCTCCATCATTATGTTTGTCATGATCCTAAATTTTCCTCTTTGGCACGTTCATTGACGAACTAGAATGTTTGCTCCAGTGATCGATATATGTAAGGTAAAGTGCAACATTTCACGCGGCATTCTTCGTAACCGGGAAATGTACCGACAAATGATTGTAAACTGAATTATTTCACTACAACAATCATTATTAATTCAGAGTACGTTGCCACCATCTGAACGTGTTTCATGTACTTAGCTGGTCGTATCTGACACGGTCTGATTGATGTGTTGAAGGGAAACTTTTGTAAGATGCTCGGAGACAGAGACCCGACGGGTCCAAGTTTGTCTCCGAACACATAGGCCTGGCGTTCTTCCCTTTCTCCCGGTGGACAAAAAACTAATTTAGCGGGGAGTTAAATATTCATGGATTCGAGGATGGAACATTAATTTGCCTGGAATGCGAAGTCGGAGACGCTACCCTACCATCAGAGAAATAATTTATATACGAAGAGAATTTAGAATGGATATCGGTCAGATCGGAAGCACAGAAAACTATGGGCAATAAATAAAGTTCAAATACGGATACCTAAGAAGAGAGAGTGAGCGGAGAAAGAACGATTTAAAAGAAGGCAAGCAAATAGGAATTGCAGATGTTTGATACTGGAAGTGCCTCCCCGTCCGATAGTTTGCTTTGCTCAGCGGTGAGAGATCAGGAAAGAGTAAAGCCCAATAAATGAAGACTATGATGAGAGGCGATGTTCGTAGTGCAACAGTAGTATATGAACTGTGTCCTTGTATACCATGCTTCATTAAAGTGAAATTTGACAGTCATTGTGATTGATAATCAGCAATTTAATTTCATAAAGAACGAGCACATTATTTACATCCCTGGAAAAGTTTACTCTCGACTGAATTTTAAGGTATGGAATGGGAGGGAAAGGTATACGACGACAATGGTGCGCTTCACTTAAAGATGTCCTTTTTAAAATAAAATAATGCGAACAATATGTTGTCCTGTGGTAGGAAAAAAATCATAACATCCTAAGGAACTATAAAGCGGAGATATATTATTAGAACTCTAGACTAATGCAATCACTACCCAAGTACCAATTTAATCTCCCATCACCAAACCTTTGGACTAATTTTTCAAAGTTAACAAAAATAGTTTTTTTACATGATTTATGTCTTACTACAATTGTCATTTTGATAAAAGGATCAATGTATTTTGTTCAGCCTAGATAATTGATCCTTTCTCTGACAAATCCTTTTACAAAGTAAAGTACTTATATTTCCATTTCAGATATAAAGTTGATGTCACAACGGATTCTAGTAATGGGAAAATTTGCACGACCATAGTTTTATTTGATCCAATTAATTGATAGAATGCAAAGCTTCGAGGGTGCATTTCCCTTGCCATCTATTGTATTGCACGATCTGTGGTGTGTTGAAGCAAATTGATAATTACAACACTGAAAACCTTTAACAGACGAGAAGCAGTGCGAAGGTCAATACAATGAATAGTGCAGCAGTGAGAACCGTCCTTGTCATCTCGCGATTTACGAGACAGTCATAGCACCACGCCAATAATCCGAGATCAAGTTGATAGATGGACTGTCACATTTTTCTACAATGCAACGATAAAGCCAGGCCTAGCTTATACCTGCTTATCAACACCCCCAAGAAATGTTTTAAGATCATCATAATCTGAGTTGAATTCCATAACCTATAGGAAACAACAAGGTGAAATCACGATGTTGCAATCTTTATAATCGAGGTACATTTTCACTTCGGGGAAAATGTTTAATCCGCAAAATAAGATTAGGATCTCATCTTTCGACGAGAAACGTTTTTTGTTAGATTCATGATAAATCTGGGTATTCGGAGTCTATAAGCACATGTCAATCAATGGTTCCACATTATTGGCTCAGTGATGAAAGACCTTGTCTAACCAAGATGTGAAGTTATTTGTTTCGTGGTATTGAAGTTCTGAATTCAGTAACGACTGTTACATCTTTCTCTATCATGTTCATCTCAGTCCGTCTCTGTTTGCCTTTCTACACCCCCTTCTCTCTCTTTCTCTCTCTCTCTCTCTCTCTCTCTCTCTTTGTCACACACACACACACACACACACACATGCTTCCCCATTAACCGACATCTCCTCTGTACTTTCATACCTTGTGTTTTAGTCATTGATAATGTTACATTAAAGCAATTCATATTTTATAAAGATACTACCTAACCAAAACACAAAAATGGACAATACGCAAAGGAGAAGACTGATGATTACAAGAGGGACAAAAAAATAATTCTCATCTACATCTCAGTGCAGCAGAACAGGAGAGAGAACAGTAGAGAGAGAACATGAGGGAGAACGGGAGACTCGAGAGAAAAACAACAAACAGAAATATAAATAAGGAGAAAAGAGTAAGAGATGGGTTTGATAAGATAAGAGAGACAATGTCGAATAGGCAAGACGAAAAGCAAGAATGAAGCTAACGAAAAATGGAAATCATATTTTATTTCCGAAAAAAAGGAACGAGTTAAGTGTCAGCTAGCTCTCCTTCTTGTCTTTAACGAGAAATATTGTTTCATATTCATTGCTAAAGTCTGTTGGAATCACTTCTGAAAACCCTACCATTGTAAAATAATCAGGTCACCCCATTTGGACGATACATTTACTTAGTTGAGTTATAAGCCAAAATTGGACTGCACTCTGCGTTCTGATCCTTCTGATTCTGGGACAACAACCTTCATGGCCCTCACACTACCTTGTGAGGGCATTGTGGAATAGTGGTGCATTCGGGTCCGCTCGCTATTCATAAGGACCGCTATTCATAGAAAACCACTATTCATTTAACATGCGTTATGAAAAGTGGTCCTTATGACTGGAGGTCCTTATGAATAGCGAGGTAACTTGTCTATGGTTTGCTCGCTATTCATAAGGACCGCTATTCATCTAGTCACGCGTTATGCATAGCGGTCCTTACACTGCAAAAACCAGGGTGTTAATTTAACACCATCTCGATATCTATATTGGACTACACCAGATAAGTGTTAAAACAACACCAGTTTCGAATCAAACTGGCGTTGTTTTAACACTAACTGGTTTTGTTTTGACACTTATCTGGTGTAGACCAATATCAAACTGGTGTTGTTTTAACAATAACTGGTGTTGTTTTGACACTTATCTGGTGTAGCCCAATATAGATACCGAGATGGTGTTAAATTAACACCCTGGTTTTTGCAGTGTATGAATAAGTGGTCCTTATGAATAGCGGTCCTTATGACTAGCGAGGTCACCCCGGTTCATTCACTATATCTCAATCAAAAGGTTGAAATTTTTCTTAGAAAATTTTTAACACAATGTAAGTACTTTAAGGCTATAGGTCGACACGTTGAAAAACACATGCACCATGTTCACCGTTCAAAATTTAGTTTTAAATTCAGACGTAACAATTAAGGTGAATTTGATAACGTTTGTACTTTTATCGAGTAGAATTTATTAGTAATCGTCTCTAATGTAAGCTAAATCTAATTCTTTCTGAAGGCAAGAAGCCCCTTTTTTGTCTCGGTAGATTCAATCTAACATCTGTATGCTGTTGATTTAACCATCGTCTTATCAGTTTATGAATGGTTTACCTCGCTGGAAACGTGTACAAATCTCATTATAATTTCTCTCTAGAATAAAATTTCCATATGGCTTGTCAACGAGCTATTCTGCATTATGTGGATGACAAATTAGATGCCCTTGTATATGTAAACGCTTACACCATTTGAAATACTGGAAAGAGCTACAGCAATGACAAAAACTGTATAATCCAGTATCAGTGAAATGATAGGGCGTATTACGTAGAATGAAATACCTGGTTATGTCATGTAAATACTGTTCTCATGCAATATGTATTGCAAAGCATTTTAAACTAATGATTAAGGATATCTCGTGAAGAGCTCACCATTTGCCCAACAAATAAAATAAACTTTCCCTTGACCTTGTAAACTTTATTGCAGGTGAGCATGCATAAAAGGGTTAATCGTAACCACTAGATTGAACTGGATTTCAACAACAGAAGTCAGTTAAAAAAAGACCCCGTTCTCATCACAATTCCTAAACTGGTTTCCACTAAACCAGGTTTCAAAACCAGTTTAGAAGATCGCTTCGTTAGCATTCACATTACGCTCCCCTGAACTGGTTTCCAAAACAACTTCACCAAAAGTGATCTTGTTGCTATGGGAACACTCTAAGCGGGGTCAAATGCTTCGCGGGGAATTTGAAACCGTCGAGCGTTACGTACATTAGCGCGGATCGTATACCGCGCGCACAATAGTACTTCCGGGTGCAAATCGGTTTCCGAAGAACGGTTTCCGAAGAACGGTTGTGTCCACATTACTCGTAAAACGACGGCAGTTTAACGACGAAAGTGGTCTTGAAAACCACATCGCGAGGTGGTTTTCAAAAATGGTTTCCAAGACCACTTAAGATCGCTTCCAAGACCACTTTGAGCGTTCTCATTACACCCCAAACTGGTTTCCACTAAACTGGTTTCCACTAAACTAGTTTAAGGATGTAGATGAGAACGAGTCTTTTCAACACTCATATCATTAGAAGATGTGACACTGACGAACAGAAAAAAACAAAAACAAGAAAGGAATCAAGCAGATCAAGACAATGTCCAGCAAATCTCAATCCCTCCCTTAATCGTTGATGATATCTCGACGAGAGTTGCACATTTTATACAAAAATAAATTAAACAGTGTTTACCTGATTTTTGTAAGCATGCACAAATGACATCAATAATTGCAGTACTCACCAGAAAAGAAGTCAACTGAAATTATGTTGGCCTTATTATTAAAAAAAAGTACTCAGGGCCAGCATAAATCACAAGTGGACCAAACGGTACAGATTTTGACGTAGCAGTAAATCGGTTGATTGATTGAATAACCTTGTTAAAGTCTACCGACACCCCAGGACACTATTAAATTGGACGATCACAACTGTTTAAACACATTTTGCCGTGTTCAGAGAAAGACACAGGAAAAATCAGTCGCCGCATGGAAGTTTACCCGCAGGACTGGGTCAAAGTAAGGCCTCTACGTCTAGAACTCTGGATTCTGGACCAGAGTTTTCTTTACAACATTTGTGATGACATCTTCCGGTTAATTCTGTGTATGTCCTCCCTTAAGTTAGCAATCCATTTCGTATATCGTAACGAGATGAACAGGAAGTGCATTTGGGAGATTCTAGTTAGGTGGGTGAGGTATTGCTTTAACTCTTTCAGTGCCGATGTCACGTATATGTGACAGATAGACCTGTCGTTTTCATTCACCAATTGCTCGACCACAGGAAAGGTGTATGGTGGTCAATGTATATCACAATTTTGAGCATAAATCAAGCATTCTAACTATATGATTTGACGTAGCAGTAAATCGGTTGATTGATTGAATAACCTTGTTAAAGTAACGAGATGAACAGGAAGTGCATTTGGGAGATTCTAGTTAGGTGGGTGAGGTATTGCTTTAACTCTTTCAGTGCCGATGTCACGTATATGTGACAGATAGACCTGTCGTTTTCATTCACCAATTGCTCGACCACAGGAAAGGTGTATGGTGGTCAATGTATATCACAATTTTGAGCATAAATCAAGCATTCTAACTATATGATTATAATTATATGCTACCATAGAATTTTTCAGAGAAAAATTGCAAATTTAAAAAAATGATATTTCAACATCAAGCATTAGTAAACAAATGAAAAACCAAAAAATAATGGACAAAAAAAAATCAAATATAATTTTCAATAATTCTTATGCATAAAGTTTGGTTAAGAAATATTGTGTGGTATCATAAGAAATGGTAATAAATTTCCTACAAGTTTTGTAGACACTAGTTTGTAAAATAATAGATGGTTAATGAAGTGCAGACATTTGAAATGTAAGCATTGATCACGTTTTGGTAAAATTTGAAGAGAGCTAAACTCCTTGACACTGTAAGAGTCAAAGCGAAGAAAATTTTCAAAGAAACCAAAACTGAGAAAGCTGAGGCAAGAATATTATCGTTTGGTAAGCTAAAAGATCAATTAAAGGCCCTTTTTGTTGGCAATTGTGTTTGTGTTTGGGTTGTTTTTTTTTTTTTTTTTTTTTTTGGGGGGGTAGGTTTTTTTTTTTTAATAACATGCATCCACAAAATAATATAAAACACAAAGTAGTAGCTTTTGGCTTTCCTGCAACCATTATCATTGTGGACAGAATAAATTACAACATATCGTCTTAAATTTTGATTGCTAACTTTAAATCTTCAATAATACCACCGCCATCTTAAGCGCAAAATTAAAGAAAACCGACAGAGGCAGGTGTATTGTAAGACTAATTTGCTATGTTGTATTAAAAGTCATATGAAAGGTTGAACAATTTCCATTTCTTTGACATGTTTAAAAACAAGATGCTATATACTGTTTTTGTGCGGTCACGAGCGACTGAACAGCAAGTGTCGAGACGACCTAAAATCCTTGAAGCATTTCAAATGTGTTTTCCGTTCCGTGAAACTGTGATGCCATTACACATTAATAAGAAAAACACGCTTGCAATTCAATGCTAAAGTAAGAAATATATTTTTGCTGACATCTTTTGATACTAAATCATTGAAATTACCTCAATCTGATCGCAATCAGATCATCGTAATTGGATTAGTTGATACAAATCAAATCTTTGTAATTACGCCATCAAGTTCCCCATCAACGAATTCAATTAGTAATCAACAAATCCCGACGCTACCGTTTTGGCAACCATACCTTATGTTTTGAGGACGGAGATAAAAGAAAGAAAGGAAGCCGACTTATCCCCTTGATTGTTCAGATTGGTGATGAAAAAGAACAACCTTTAGGCCGTGAAAGATTGAAGGTGAACTTCGTGTGGAAAAAGTCACGTTTAAACCTCATTGAAAAGTTAAGTCCCATTGTATCTGAAACTTGTCATCCCGCTAAAGTGGGACTATAACGTACTGTAATTGGGTTAATTGCGGCAGTTCGTGCATGAAAGTCGAAATGTCATGATCCTGGCCCTTTTCGTTTCTCGTTGTTATCTCTGGAGTACATTCGATATGAATCATGCTTCGTGCTATTCTTTCATGATTCCAGATGATGCTTCGTTTTCTCACTTATTCATGGATTGATGGAGCTCATATGAGCAAGAAGAGATGACGTATGTTGATAAAACTAGTTGAATGTTTTGAATAAATCTTCCTATTTTTAAACATTGCGGGGTCTTAAACCTCTTATCCGAAATGGATTACCGTGTCATAAGTGTTCTCTACAACATGACCCCATGAAAAAAAATATGGAATGTATATTTTTTTTAATATACATATTAGAACTGATGTTTGTGATGTATAGAATGTATTCATTTCATATATGTCTTTTCTAATTATTAGGGGTTGGATCAACAACAAAAATACACAGAAAACTAATGTTCCGAACCTGCTGACATGGGTAAAAAGGCAAAAACATTTTAAATTCTTAAAAATGCCAAAAAGCACAATAACCTCTTTATGATGATCCTCGGATTTGAAAAATTTTCCAACAAAGAATTTTTTTTTAAAGGCCCCAATGTGAAAATTTGGCGAGACACCCGTTCCCTTTTTTGTGCTAATGTTTGCAAGACGAAAATCTTTATAAACGGTGGCAACAAAATATCGATTCCAAGTAATATCACACATAAACGCACATATTTTGTCTAATGCATATCTAGCATATTAGCTAGTATGTTTTGTAAATTGAAAACTTTTGTTAAAAGTAATCGAAATAAATTGTATTCCAAAAGGTTAAACACATTAAGGAAAAAGGCTCTTTACAGATTTTTTCAAACTTGTATCACTATACTTACATCCTAAAGAGCAGTGTACCGCTCCAAAACCGTATCAAAACAATAATTCTGTAACATTGCAAAGCTCGATGCGTTTAAGATGATGCTTTTATAAGATTTAACCACATACAAAATGAACAAAACAGAATAACTCAGATTGAAGGTATAAAACGATAGCACGAAAATAAAGTTTACATGAAGATTAACATCTGTCATTTTAACGCACTATGATTATTTTCTTATTTGCGTTTAAGTTTTGCTCTTTCGGTGGTTGGACGCAATGATCGTTACAGCATTATGCTTTTATTTATTTTTTTGATAGTCCCATATATTCAACGCATTTTCAAATTATCATACATTTTTGGCCTGAAAAAAAAATAAAATGTGCAACAACTTACCTTTGATTGATGTCTTTTTATCGATGGAGCTTGCTATGAGTTCTTCCAGATTATGAGAATCCCTTTCAGAAAGAATTAATTTTCACAAAATTGCCCACGGTGCCGTCGGTAAAGCTGCGTTGTTTGTGCGAGTGACTTTGCGAGAGAAATGCGGAAAGAGTAGCTGAATTACGACAATTAGATACGGTGAAGGGCGGTTGGATTTCTTATCCCCTAATTTGCTGGCTTCTCTGGACGTTCGATGCTTGATGTGAATTAACTAAACTGACGGCTCTGCAAGCCAAGCTTGGTGGTTTTATGCCCGCGCCACTACTTCTGTCAGACAAAATGACGTAGCTGCGCTGCGCAGACAAGTCGAAGTTGATTCACTTTTCATTCTCATTTCGTATCTCTCTCTCCCTCCCTCTCTCTCTCTCTCTCTCTCTCTCTCGCTCCTTCCCTCTCTATATTTTTCTCCCTCCATTCCTCTTGACTCTCTTGTCTTTTCATTAGTGTTCTTCTGTGCGCCACCTTCCTTTGTGTTCTTGACTAGGCCTTATTATGGTTAATAGTCAATTTTATTGATGGGTGATAGAGACTATCGTATTCATTCATTGTAAAGCGCTCTGATGCTTTTAATATTTCATTCCATTTTGCCTTAAGTGTTTTAATTAATCTAGAAAATGTGTCTAGTGCTTCCCCTTAATTTCTATCCTTCTCCCCATCTCTTTTTCTTTCGTCGCCCCTCTCATCTTCTATCTCTGTCTTTCTCTCACTTTTCATTACCTACTTTCCCAAGGACCTTGTGTTGTCAATAGTTATTGTCTCTTAACTCCATTACTTGATGAACCCGTCTTCCATTCCTAGTATATGTTTTAATTATGCTTTTCTTGTGATCATAAATTTCTGTTGCTTCGCTACAGGCAAGGTTTGACGCCCCTTATGAGAATGGATGGTTTGGACAGCGTTACAGTTGAACCGTATCGCTGCAACGCGATTAATCACACGAAATAAAGAGTAGGTTGGTGGGACAGAAAATGGCGAGCTCATGCTGCTTTTAGAATATAATTGCACTGTTCATTGATGTTCCTAATTTACATATATATGAGAGAAATGTTGGATATTACTCAAAAGGGTTCAGTCATTATATGTGTGCATCACAGTTGAAATAGTACCCGTCAACAACCTATTTTTATACCTATTCTTGTCTGCCCCCCTGTCCCCATTCCTCTTCGGGGAAAGCGTTTGCCAGTTTCTGGTGGAGTGAACTGATATGTGATTATCTAATGTTACTCTTTGATCATACCAAAAAGCAATAACTCAACACAATGTTCCACACTTCTCCCATTACCCAACCCCCGTTGGTTATGCTCCAATTAAAACAAAAAGGCGTGCATTTTTTACGAAAAAATAAATTGCCTCAAAATGCCGACATTCCACGTATTTATTCTCCTCGTCCATTCTCCTTTTCCGTCCTTCTGCCCTTTCAGCCGACCCCCCCCCCCCCCCTCATTTTACTTCTTCTGCTGCCACGATCTCTATATCTGTTTGGAGCGGGAAGGGCTTTAAAGTCCCATCATTTGATTTTATTTTTTAAATATTTGATTTGGTTTATTTTCTTTTGCATTCATTTTAGTATTAATAACATTTTTCGGTAACAAAATAAAATACAAAAGTACTCTTTGACAATGAATCATAAATAAACAAGTATAATTATGTAACAACCTTTTTTCAAAAAGCACTGTATGGTCAAAATGCATACTTTTCTTCCAATAGGGGGGGGGGGCAGGGGCAGGAAGTGCCTCCCCCCCCCCCCCCCCCCTGGATCCGCCAATGATGATGATTACAGAGTTGTTGCCATTCTGGCTCCAGACGAACATCACTGTGTCTCTATTCCTTATTCCAACGACCCCCCCCCCCACTCCCCCATTTTCCTTCAACAAATATTATCTTACTTTATTCTTTTTTTATACTTGTCTGATATCTTATACTCTCCAATCATTCGTCGGGTACAAAATAAAAGTAGTTTAATAACTCTCTTGTAACGTTTTAAAGGTATATTTTAATGTTTCTTTGAAATAAATTATCGTTATCTAATATGTTTTAAGAAGAATTGGCATGACCTGTAGTGTTTTTCTAAGCCATTTCGTAAACACTCCTGTGGAACATAATATCAAGGTATCTTTGGAGAGAAAGTTTCCACCCGATGTTTGCTTTTATGGGTTACAGTATCTTGTTTTTTCTCAAGTATTTTTAATCTAAGTTTTATCATAGACAAGAGAAATAGCATCTTTATCCCTTACCAATCTTCCTCATCTCTCCCTTACGCTTACGTGGTATAATTACGTGTTTTAAATAATCAATAGAATTATTCAATTCTGTCTTTTGAAATATTGGGAAAAAGTAGCAGATCTTTTTAGCAAGGAAGAAATTCATGTGTATTCATGAATTCTTGAAAAAGGTACAAGCTATTCATAAGATCTTCAGGTTCGTGTTTGAAATTTCCTCCAAAAATCATATATTCTTCACTTTTGATACATGAAGTGATAAATCACATGCAGGAAATCATTCCAACACAATCTTCGAACAAGAAGTGCAATTCCAAGTTCTAGAAAATCTACAGCTGACAAAATAACGAATGTACATTTTATATATATATAGTTTTTAATGTTGTTAGATTCATGCTCTGATGTGGCACTTAGTGAAGGCAGGCCTGAGACAAATAAAGAACAATACAGAAGTACGTTGAAATAGCACTTTAACAAATATGTTAAAAATGCCATTCCTATGGGTCTAATTAGATAAGGTTTTTTGTGCTTTATTTGTTTTGTTTTTACAGATAGCTGAATACATATTTTGTCGTATGACTCTTTCGAGGACATATTCATATATGATTACGAACAGACTAAGAACTAAATCAGAACCACTGGCATCGCGATAGATTTTTTTAAACACTTGCTGAGAAAATCTGCTGACTTTGTTGTTGTTGTTGTTGTTGATCATTAGTGAGTTTTACTAACGCAAACATACCTGGCGCCCCTTCTCCACCCCAATTCAATATGGAATAGGGACAGCTCTCAAAAAATAACGACATGCAAAATATATATGTACATGACTGCCGCATGGAATTACCTAATTAGCTATTTGTAGACCCTTACGACAGCATTATTTAATAACACAAATCCGCCCCTAATGATCGCGATACTAAAATATCACCCACCACCACCACCATATAGGCAGTCCATCGTTACGATTATGGAATGACACAACGGTGCTCCGACAAATGCTCCGGCGACAATGGTAGGTGAAATCATCTCTAGATCGGAGGGAGGGGATGTATACTTGCGAAGCCCGCTCGACAAACTAAAACTTTTGTTAATATTTTCCCTTTGCCTTCGTAGTGCTGGGGGAAGGGGGGGGGGTGGTGTATGCCGGCTCCAACCTAGCCTGGATACGCCACATCAAATCATTTTCCTATTTTTGCGTCCAGTTCTATAATTGTTTTTCAATGTCACTCACACAATTCCATTTATAGGCTCTTGCTTTCATCAAAGCATGTACACTGTACAAGGTTAGTGATAACGTTAATGTTAATTAGTGATTAAACTTAAAGGTAACGTAGTATTGTATTTAAAAAAGTTGCCGCTTTAATGGCGGTAGCTTAAACGAATACATCGAGTATAACTTTCTTGTGGTCTGCCGCGCAATAATCGACGAAATCTCCTTACCCATTTCACGCTTGGCTCTCCCCTGCCATACCATATCAAATCAAAGCGTGAAAATGTGAATAGCCAGCGTGCCCATTCGAGCAAAATGGTATCAAGAGCAATCATTAATGACGGCACATCATTTCAGTAAAATTCAGTTTACCCCCAGGCATCAGCCTATTTGCCTTTAAACCTTAGTTACATGTAGTATATGTTGAAGATGTGAATGGAACGTAATTACGGATGAAATCTCTCTTGGTATATTAGGAGCTGATAATTATGAACGGTTGCTCAATATGATATGAGATTCCCCTCCCGCCCCAAGCTTGAAGCGCGGGTTGATCTAGATTGAGGACGGAGGGACACTACTACTTTTTAAGAGATTTGCGGATTTTAAGATACATCACGGATGATGTGCCTTGTAGCTTGTACGTTTGTACGTTATAGAAACAATTCCATCAGCAGCTACCTAACCATGCTATTCACACTGCAAACGAGGTGTGCAACGGGAATTTCGATTGTGTTATTAAATTCGCTAATCAAGCCTATAGAGACTGTTAGTGCATGCGCCAGTAACCCAAAGCAGTGTCCGTACTTTTATTTCGTATTTCACTATAAATTTGCCTACGTGTATTCAAGTATTCAAGCTCAGGTTGATCCCGCGTCAAAGACAGCGCCAGTCGCTGACGCAGTATTACGTCAGCAAATGACGCCCGCCTCGTGTGCAACTGACATAATCCAGGGTGCGTTTCAGCAAGACAGTGTCTTGTCGGTGATGTTTACCGACAAATTTGCTTTCAACCAATTAGATGCAAGGATTTCAGTAGCTTATAACAGTTTGTCGTTAATGGCAAGTTTTATGAACGGGGGCCTGGTGCCACACCTGATGAACGGGGGCCTGGTGCCACACCTGATGAACGGGGGCCTGGTGCCACACCTGATGTCAACTCCACTGTGCCAACCAAGAATACAGACACATAGATAAATACACAGGACAGGCCCAAGAGCAGTCTCTTACTATAATATACACAGACGCAACTTCGAGACGCAGGTGGTATTAGGGCATAGAGCAAGGTTTCGAATTTTCCAGTGACGGAACACAAACCGATGATAAAGAACAATTTTGACTGACGCATCGTGTTCAAGCCCTCAATATTCTTCGATCAATGTCAATTCAGTCGTGTTGATCATGTTGATGATGATTTAAGTTAGTAGAATGTGAACAGTCTGTGCATGTGGACTGTACTATGTATTGATGATGATGATGATGGCTTCTTCTATAGCGCCGGTATCCGCCTCCATTGGGCGCTCATGGCGCTTGCTCAGGATGTCTCACAAATTTCAATGTTTTCAGACCGTGGTTGAAATTCTCTTTCTTTCCAAAAATTGTCTTGATAATCATATATGTAAGTTATTCTTGTGATGGTGTTGCAGTGGGGAACAAATAGGTTTTCAGGTATGATTGAAAAGTTGATAGGGTCTCTGCTCTCCTAATGAATTGGGGGAGGCTATTCCACAGCTTAGGCCCGGATATGTATAAGGCTCTATCACCCCAGTTGTGTGGCTGAGAGATTCGGCCAGCAGCGCTTGGTTGGCTGATCTGAGACTACGTGCCGGTTCATGCTTGGTTAGGAGCTTGGATATGTAGGATGGCGATCTATTGTTGAGCGCCTTGAACACAAGAACTCCAAGCTTGTAGGCAATTCTCTGATTAATCGGCAGCCAGTGAAGGTCACTAAGAATTGGACTGATGTGGACCCGTTTCTTTTGTAGGGAGACTAAACGTGCCGCCATATTCTGCAGGCGCTGAAATCTATGCAATTGATGCTGGGTCAAACCAGTCAGAATGGAATGCAGTTGTCTAGTCGGGTCGTCACAAAGGCGTGAACAAGCAGTTCAGCAACATGCTTAGTTAGATGCTTACGGATCCTTCCAAGATTCCGGATGGAAATAAAGCAGCTTTACAAGCAGATGTAATGTGCTGGTCCATGGTGAGGGAGGAATCAAAGACTATTCCAAGGTTCCTCACTTGTATGGTAAAAAAAACATATTTCCAATGAAGTTTGTATTGTAAATTGCATTATATGAAGCTTTCCAAGGACAGAAAATTTGTTGATTTCAGAAAAATCATTTTTACTCTTGGAAACTAAAAAATCTGGAAGACATCACTCTTGAGTTGAGACAGTAGAATGCCACATTTATATTTTAATAATGATTACACTCTTTAATGAGTGATTAAATACCACGTGAGTTAATTGTTCAGTTTCACAGAAGCTATTGCCAAAATGCATGTTGCTCATTATCGTCCACGATTTAATGTTGGCCTATGATAAAGTTTAAAAGAAATGAGAAATATCACGATTTATAATTCAACCTCACTCCATTTGAAAACCAATATTCTGATCATCCAATTACTTTATTTTGTGCACAATTATACCTTTGTTCACTTTCACTGAAAGGCAGATTTTTCATTTTTCTAGCTTTTAATGACGATAATTCGGACGAACCATGCTGTATAAAAAATGTAGACAATTAAGTTGATTAAATCGTACAAAATAAATGTGAGCCATTTACTACCTCAATACAAAATGTTGGACCTTTTGCATCGTCAACCATATATTTCTCATTTGTTAATAAGAAACACTTTAATGGCATCCGTTCAGAGTGTGCTGAGGAGGAGGAAATGATGTCTACTGTAAGGCCGGAGAGAAAAAATAGATTTCATTAAAAGATGTAAAGAATTAGGAAACTTTTTTGTTGGGTTTACTTCTCGTCATTGATATTAGTGTTATATAGCTATCTTTTGATTTGGAATGCTTTCGTTTGATGGTGTGATCCTTCTAGAATCTTCAAGTCCTGAATTCAGAATGACTTACAGCTACTTTTACTTCCCTGTGTAGAGATACCCTGAAAAGGAGTGCTTTCAAATGCCATCATATAGAAATAATGACGAGAAATAGCTGTAAATCTTGGACCAAACTTTTTCATGCAACATGTGTGTATAGTTCCATAAACTCATTTCTGTACGCAGTGCATGTGACATTCTGCAGGAGCAAGTCAATTTCTTATTATTTTGACGATTTCAAAACCTTCTTCCGGGTGAAGTGCAGACCTCTGGGTAGAGTATTTTCGTACTTTGTGCAATGCTGAAAAACTAGTGTGCCATGCTGCAATGCTGATCCTCAATAAAGTGTCAGTGGGGTTTCGGGTGTATGTACATATACATCATATAAAAGTGCTCCCAGTGCAAGTAAAAAAAATGGCTCCTACTCCATCTAGGCTTTGCGCAGCGTCCTCCCATCCAGTTGTCTCTTAAACTGCTCCAAAGAAGAAGCTGATGTTACGCTGGTGGGGAGCTGGTTCCAATAGCAAACGACGCTTGGAAAGAAAGAGTTTTGAAACCCAGAGGTCCTACAGAGTTGTTGTCGATATTGAGCATGTCGTCGTCCAGATGATCGTATTACTGGGTAGAGGTAAGGTGGTTCAGGGGGGGATGGCAATCAGTCAGGATACGGTAGAGCATGATGACTTTCATCTGGGCTCTTCTTTCAGCGAGAGACTTCCAATTTAGTGAGTGGAGCATATCGGTAACACTATGTCTAGGATGGTAGTCTCCAAGTGTAAACCGAGCAGCACGCATCTGAACCATTTCGAGTTTCCAAATGTGGTCTTGATGGTGAGGATCCCAAACTGCAGATGCGTACTCAAGAGTAGGGCGTACATAATATGTCATGTATGCTTGTTCCTTGATTTTCTTGGGACAGCCATACAGGTTTCGCTGGAGGAATCCTCGTGTGCAATTTGCCTTCTTGCATGTGCTGTCTATGTGTGTCTTCCAGCCTAACTTTGAGTTGATGTGTACTCCAAGGTACTTCGCATTGTCAACAACTGGAAGTTCGACATCATGCTAAGAATAAGGTGAGCAGATGATATTTTTCACCTTGTTGGTAACTCGCAGGACTTCGCACTTGGATGGGTTGAAAGACATCTGCCACTTAGCTTCCCAATCTTGTAGATTATTAAGGTCTGCGTCAGAATGCGAGCTTATGTGTCGGTAGAGAAGACAGTCATCAGCAAACATTCGCACCTCAGACTGGACACAGCTGGGCAGGTCATTGATGTAAGCCGAGAAGATAATGCGGGACGAGTACGGTCCCTTGGGGTACGCCTGCCGTAATACTGGCCGAGAGTGAGATGGTTCCGTCGAGCACGACCTGTTGGACACGATCTTTGAGGAAGGATCTGATCCAGCAGAGGAGATTACCCTGGATGCCATAGAAAGCTTTCGTGTGGTACTTTATCAAATGCCTTCGAGAAATCTAACAGAACTGCATCTACCTGTTACTTGTTGTCGATCCCTTTGGCAAGGTCGTGGGTGGTCAGTAACAGCTGGGATTCGCAAGAGTGGAACTTTCGAAATCCATGTTGCTTTTCGGACAGTACTCTGTTAGATTCCAGGTGGTTGACGATCTCTGAGTAAATAATGTGTTCCAAGGTTTTCCACACTAGTGAGGTCAATGAGATTGGCCTATAATTGCAGGCCTCATGCCGGTTGCCTTTCTTGAAGATTGGTGTGATGAATGCAGCTTTCCAGTCCAAAGGGATTGTACCCTGATGTAAAGTAGACTGGAACAATAAAGTCAAGACAGGTGCAAGCTCTGTTGAACATTCCTTCAGGATACGTGCAGGAAGGTTGTCAGGTCCTGATGCCTTGTGTGGGTTGATCTTGGACAATAGTTTCCAGACTCATTCAGAGTGGATTTCAATGTTGCAAATCCTTGGGTGTGGACTTGCTCCCAAGTCAGGAATGCTGCCCATGTCTTCTTTGGTAAAGACAGAGGAGAATTGATCATTTAGGACAGTGGCCTTTATATTGCTGTCACAGCGAAGCACACCATCTCTAAAGAGTGGAGATACTCCGATGTTGTCACAACGCTTGTTCTTAATGTATGTCCAAAAAAGTTTGCCTCCAGTGGAACGTTCTCCACATATTAGATCTGAGATGTAGTTCTAGTAGGCTTTGCGGCATTCCCTATGCATGGTCTTCTTTAGTTCCTTGTAGTTGGTATGTTCCGGTCTGTCAGTCTCCCCAACAGCAGCTCTTGATCTCCTGAATGACCGTTTCTTCTTTCTCGCGAGGCGCTTCAAGTCTGGAGCAATCCAGGGTTGACTAAATATGCATGAGGTCTTCTTGGATGGTACTTCTCCCTCAAGTGTAGATTGAATCTTGTTTTTTATCTCTGGCTTTCAACTGGGGTGTCTACGGACATCTGGACCAGGAAGGTATCAGCAAAGCGTGCCATTGCTTCTCTAATGTTATCCATGTTTGCCTTCTTCCGAAGGTAGATTTTTCCTCTTGATTGGTCTTTGTAGCTTCGCCCTTACGTCCACAGCTGTGAGAACCATATTATGATCACTGATACCCGGCAAGGGGATGCATTTCCTGATCTGAGATGGACGGTTTGTGAGGAAAACATCTAGGATTGATTGCTGAGGCACAAGTCTTGGAAAGTTGCAAGGAATGCTGAATTAACACCTAGACCTCACGGTATATAGACAATTATTTTGTTCCACATACTAAAAATGTCTTTCAGTTTCTTTCACAATGTAATCACATGACCGGAATTTCACTTTATCTTTAAAGGCGCAGCTTATGTACAGTGTTTCTCCCTGTATACTTAGACATGCCAGAGAAAAAATATAAACAGTGATAAATGCATAATAGTCTACCATATCTAAAACTGCCGGTAAAATTGCGAATCATTTTTCCCTGCCTGGACAACCCATGCCTTGTTTACTTTTTTCTGTCTTTTCTTGTCGTAATGTGTCTTCAGACATTACAAACCATTCTGCTTAGCATCGAATAGCATTGACTTCCCACACGCCTTGCCCTTGGAACGCACTTAGATAGCTAAATTTGGTATTGACACAACTTATGGATTGGCTGTGGAAAAAAACCCGTGGAAAAAAACCCTCAAAAAGACGATTCACTTCTTTTTTACAAGAATGCATTAACTCACATCGCTATATCATATCGCGATCAGCGCTCGTAATGCCCTGTTCAAAATTTCCCATCGACATTTGTATGCATTATTCTCTCTTAGGTAACTATGATTTAACCCTTTTTCAAGGGTAAATTAACTAAAGTGGCTAAATCTTGCAAAAACCGATGGGAGAGTCAAACGTGTGGTGTTTTTTTTTTAATCCTTTGTGTTGTCAGACTATTCACCATGTAAGGGATCGTTCATATATGGCGCCGTAAACCAACTTTAACAGCAACAAACAAAAAAATAATAAAACGCGATACATGTTGACATGGGAAAAAATGACAGTTTCACTAAGCTGTGTTTGTGTGTGTTACACAGAAATGTGAAGCGCTCTACGTTTATGTCACGCGGCCTTGGCGGGTCTTTATTTCACGGGGTTACTACGACGTATATCAGTGAAGAAGGCTTATAGGTGTGATTAGTCCTGCACAAGGTGAAAAAAAATGATGTTCATATAACAATTATTTGATATTGTATTGATACCAGGTGGAAGAATCTAATGATGATAATGCGACTGTGACAATAACTGCTCTCGAAATGCTCTCATCTGTGGGCCAAATTGATGAGCTCTGGACCCAGAATCTTTGGCGACATATGCCATAATATGTTTGCCTTATACATGTTTTTTCATTATCAGTACCTCTTTGTAGCCGGATTGGATGATAATATTTCGCACTTCGTATACTTCCAAACTAGCTTTAAAAACAGTCGTCCGATAATATCTCGTTAATTCCTTTCCTTCCACAGTAGCTAAAAATCAGTTTTTCGCAATTCTCATTGCAAAACCAACCTTTGAATATAGCTTCCTGACAAGAGATTTAAAAATGCAGTTTTTGAACGAGTATATACTCAACATGACATTTTATCTACTTTGGGTAAATATGATTTACATTTCCCATTACCTTTAAGAGTCTCATCGACTCAAGCTATACCTTGACAATTTAGTATTTCAATTTGTTAAGTTTATTTTTTCATAGATTTGGTAAACCACATCATGCTCTTAAACAAAAAATAGATTTCTGTGTCTTTATTACAGTGTAACTAATGATGTCATTGTGTGATTCAAGTGAGCTGACATTCAATATCAATTGAAAATAATAATAATAATAAATGTGACTTATAGAGCGCCAAATCCATCTTGAAAATAAGTTGCTCAAGGCTCTGAAACAAACCAAATTCATTATTAATTACTATAATATTGAACAAATAAATAACGTTTCAACTGTGTTTTGAAAAGATCTACATTCTGAATAGATCGTAACTCAATAGGTAATAGATTCCATAGCAATGGCCCAGCGTAAGCAAAGGCCCTATACCCCCATGATTTCTTACACTGTAACTGGTTAATAATGCCTGATTGTAAAGAGGAGCAGATGAATTAACAACATGAAATACCGAAAGTAACAACTTCAAAACAATACATTTTTCAAGTGGTAACCAATGGAGAGATCTCAGTGTGGGAGTTATATGATCATATTTTCGTCTGAGTGTCACAATGCGTGCAGCAGAATTTTGTAATGTTTGCAATTTTTTTCATTGAGGTTTATAGGTGTATTGGGCATTTTGATATTGCTTAGTTTGCTCTTGGCATAAAAATGGAAGGACGAGTACTGAATAATATTCAATACTTCATCAGTGATTGGAAGGTACTTAGGATGTGCTCATTGTCATTCATGATTGTATTAACCGCTTGAACAACATATATATGATATTCTACAGTCATATTGAATGACAAATAGAATTTCGATAGTCGTGCCTAGTTTGGTTTTATAGAACAGTCCAAGTTGGTCAAGTGTCCTACAAAATGTTTTTGGCCATTAAAAGAATCAAATTAACCAATAAAGCTTTGGACAAGACGGTAAACTTCCGGAGTTCTATTTTCATAGACAGTGTGTCTTTGAATTCCTTGGTGAGATTGTCCGGATTCTTTTTCGAGTTAACGCTATCGAGGTTATCTTCAGCTCATCATCCTCACTACCATCATCATCATCGCACTCGTTGTCGTGATCGAGTTACAGCATAGGAGGATAATGGAGAATGATAGCAATCATGGTATAGAATAACTGAGCTACCATAATCGGCACTCCTCAGTTGTCTATTCTTATAAGAATCAGAATACCGATAGAACTTTACTACTGAATCATTAAAAAAAAGTTCGTTTGGACAGCCAACATATTTGAGCCTGATACTGTCTAGAAGACAATTTGTTTAAAATTGTCTTTCAAGTGAATGTTGTCTTAAAATCAAGCATGAATTGCTCACAGAAATACATGCACTCACGAACGAGCACCCATCCACACAAACCCACAAATATATACACACACTAATTCGATTTACTAGAGTATGGCTAGTCAGAAAAAAAATTAACAAGGATGATGCCTATGGATGTTCTTTACATAGTAATTGTTGGCGTTAAGAATGTTTGCTCCTGTTATCCGTTTTATCTTTGCGTAACTATCATTCGGGGTGGGGTATTCATTCAAGTTTATCACCTCCCCCCAAGCCCCCACCCCCTTTCCCCACCCCATCAAGAAGTCTCCTAAAACCGAGAACCAATAACTGTAAAAGAACATGCTACTACAGAGGAGCTTCATTATACAGCAAATTACCATCAAATACCCGTAGTGCTTTCATAATCCAAACTTTTAAATCCAATCTACAAATTTATTTCAAAGAGTATAGAACTGCCGCTGCACAAGGAGGTCTTCATATCTTTTTTTATTTTTATTTTTTGGGTTTGGTTTTGTTTATAGGATTTGTATGGTTCTGTCTCCTTTATGAAACTTTGAATATGTACTGCAAATATAATCGAAAAGAATTGTGTTTTAAAATGATATCATGCATGTTCAATACATTGTTTTTGTTTAGTTTGGTTTCGTACAATATAAATTTATGTATTCAATAAGACTTTGTAAGTCTATTTTCCAAGAATTGTAATACTATTGTATACTATTGTAATAGTAGGTAGCATTGTTATCAAGGACCCCATGCTAGAACAGCCGTATTTTGTTAATACGGCTGAAATGGGCTATCCGCCGTATGTAAATCGTGATTTATATTATGTATATTATTTATGTTATTGATAAAAAGTACTGTATCGCAAGAAATGAACAAAACAAAACAAGCAAAGAAAGAAACAAGCACAGAGTTAGGGCTGATGCCGCGCTACTGTTTTTTTCAATTAAGGGCAAAAATAGATACATGTTTATTCGTTGCAGTGAATTCTGACTACAATAAGATAAAAGAAGAGGTGACGGTGTCATGTTTGTCCCTGTTTCACAATTTGGTATCTTTTACAAAAAAAACATGATCATCTCTAGAGGTTTGAGCTTTTGCATGCACGTAGGTGCTATTATTCGTTTAGCCAAAGTCAAACGTTTTCGCGTGCTCTATATTTTGGTGTTGTCCATAACCTTCCCATTATCAGTGGAGATATTGTGCTGAATAGCCTATTGTTGATGTTTCTGAGTATTGCTAGATCATGATCTGAAGGGGACACTCGTTTTTTGTTTTTCTTTATGTTCGTTTTTTCCGAAGGTTCTGAAATGATGAACCTTATTTCATTTCTTGTATTACACACTTCGGAATTACGAAATATCGAAATAACAAACCTTTTGGATTATTTATGAACCTTCGGATCAACGAACAATAAACCATGTTATGTCACATAACACCAAAAATGATAATGATAACAATAATGATAAAATCGTCCCTAATCGGTGCCCTAAATTTTAGTTGGAAAGGCATAGAGCATCGCTGTTGCAGGACCCACCTCAACGATTCATGCAAATGAGCCTTTGATGGCAAATCCAATAAAATTTCCAAAAGCACCTCAAAAGATCATCTTTAATGATAACCATTATGGTTATCATTATCTTTGCCACTGATATGGGATCCTTAATACTGCATGATTTTATTTGATCTGATTGGTTGTTTGCAGGAGTATAAGCTTGCACATTTTAAACAGGGTTTGGAGGGTTGGACAAAATAACTTTTATAATACGTTCATAACGAAATAAAAAAAATGCCAGTAAGAAATACATTACAAAGGGCTGTAAGATTATTATTTGTAGGGTATTTAGAAATTAGGGATAGCAAGAACAAGCCATAGAATTTGCAGACCATAATGAATTTTCCGAAACAAATTGGGAGTTTGGTCTAATACCCTCTCCCCCCCCCCCCCCCCTCTCCCTCTCCCTCTCTCTCTCTCTCTACCTCTCCCCCTCTCACTCCCTCTCTCTCTTTCTCTCTCTCTCCATCTCTCTACCTCTTCCTCTCCCCCTCTCTCTCAGTGGCTACGCTTTAGAAATGCCCTTGCCATGCTCACTCGCGTCTAGTGTAAGTATGGTTATTTTGAGAATTGAATCTCAAGAGATTTCGAGATATGCATGAATATATAACAAAAGATTTCCTGTTGATATGCATTATCAAATGTTTGTCATTGAATTCAAATTAGAATCACATTGGAGAACACGCCAGGGGCAGTTTAGGAAAACCGCATATTAGTCACTGAAAATAGTATTTTAATTGAGACTAAAAATCCTTTATTGCCTCGCATTAATCATGATTAGTTATCCACGGGAATTATCTATTTTTACTTTTATAGTTTCAGAGATATAGACTTCAACAGTGCCTGAAATCTTTTAAGCTTCGAAACTTTTCGAACCAACATCTATATATTTACAACAACCTAAAATCCTGCTGGTGTATATCAAAAGGAATTATGTCGAGTGGGGATTACTGAGTTGTCAGCTCAGTTTAAGGACAACCAGCAACATGGGCTATAACCACCGGATAATTACCAAAGGATAATTCTGAGAGTCTAGGAAGAAAGCAACTTCAAAGCGACCCATAACCGACTAAATATTGGCCATTGAGGGTATAATGTTGTTTTTCGTTCGGTCCGTTGTCGGTCTGTAGTCGGTCTCTTCGGTATAACCCCACACAAGTACAAAAGTGACACGTAGTTGTAATGAAACTGGACGGTTCACTGCATAGTGCAATTCGTCTATAATTCCCCCCCCCCCCCCCCCCCCAATAAGAAAATGTGGAAACAGTAAACTGTCCATTGTGTTACTAAACGTATATAGTGGTACATCACAATAGGACAGAGTGTCATATTTTCCTGTTCTGGAACCAAGGAAAAATTATTATATAATTAGTTTGTATCTCTACCATAATTCCTTTACCTATCTCCGAGTCTATTGATACACGTTTATGGAAAGTAAAGAACTTATCTAACTAAGATATAGGCCAAAGTCCCCCCCCCCCCTTCTCTCTCTCTCTCTCTCTCCCTCTCTCTCTCACTGTTTTCTCCCTCTGACTGCCTATCCAAATCCCCTTTTCCCTCCTACCCGCCCTTCTTTTCCACCACCCCTTCATACCCCCCCCCCCTCTCTCTCTCTCTCTCTCCAACTTCTTCGATCTCTCTTTTCGCTTTTTCATCTGGAGCTTCACATGGAGACAAAAACATGCATTGCTTCAATCAAATAGCCCGCTTTCATAAAAACAACCACTTAGCACATTGTACCAGCAGCCATTACTATAACATACCATTGTGTAATACATCTGATGCCCAAAGTAATGGCATTACAAATGCGAAGTTAACTAGTAATAATGCCATGCGATCGATCAAAATGTAAAAATATATGATAGGCATACAACTGGCGCATGTAGGTCGAATTTGAAGGGGGCATTCATTGCATACGATACAGATAGCGAACAGCATCCGATGGGGCTGCGCTAACCGGGTTAACAGGTATTGCTATCACTCTTTTATACATTCTAAACATGACGCTAAGAGTATTATAATCTTGAAAGTCAAGATAAATCTCCATAACGCTCACTCATTTCTCACTTTGAAAGGCTACAGGCTATACATTAGCCCGTCCAGCTATTTTCTGTCGTGTCTCATCTTCGATTTAGTCGTCATGAAATGTCGACGTCATTTTATGAAGTCTGAAATATCATTGAATTTGCACCATTAGGGAAATTGAGCTGAGAGCAGCGTAAATTTGGAAAATGCAACGAAATTTTAAAAATACAACATGATTGTGCAAATTGTCTACATATAGATAAAAAACCAAAAGTATACAATGAGATATTTTTTTTTTTATTGGTTGCTCTTTCATTCAATCACCTACCGATTGAATTCCCTGTTCTCATTTTTTTTCTCTGTCTGTCTGTGTATGTCTGTGTGTCTCTCTCTCTGTCTCTCTCTCTCTTCCTCTCTCTTGTTGTCCATCTCTGTCGCTCTCACCCTTTCCGTTCATCTATTATCCTAAAGGGATATGAAAAAAT
Organism: Heliocidaris erythrogramma; assembly: GCA_025617745.1. Lineage (NCBI taxonomy): Eukaryota > Metazoa > Echinodermata > Echinoidea > Camarodonta > Echinometridae > Heliocidaris > Heliocidaris erythrogramma. Next base: position 24,994,480 of record CM046856.1, read on the forward strand.
ATTTATGAAAAATTTTGTAATCGTTATCGTTATTGTACAAATGAGACTAGCCCTTCAGGAGATGAATTTAAAATTTGGAAGAAAGGCTTTCACGGAACAATAATGGGTGATTTCACGCTCGGTGTTGGTGTTTGGTGTTGGTGTTTAGAGCGAAAATTATCCTAAAATCGAGCTCAAACACCGCTGTTCAGATTAAGGAACCGATACCGATATCCTAACAAAGCGTATCGATAGCTTAACACTGGCAATGGCGTCAGCATCATTTTTAACGAAGGAAAAAAAATTGTTTAAGACCATTTAATTATTAGTCTAGAATATCGTTAAATTACACGAGTAGTCCAGCAATTCTAAAATAACTAATTATTTGATCTAGAGTGCGGTAAGAAACTTCACAGAAATGGATAGTCTTGACAGGAACAGTAAGTTCAGATATGATTTCTCTCGAGTTTCTCACTTGCAGCAGAAAATGCTGCGGTAGCTAGTGCAGCTAGACGCCGGATCGAACGGCGTAGCGCGTACAGGGCAAACAGCCAAATTTTCAGGCCTTGGCTCAGATTAGCCGTGAAGTTTCATGGCTTTTGTATTGTAAATGTTGATTTAGAGCTCATCCTGGTAAATGATGTGGATTCTCTGGGTCTATAACTACGGAACATCTAACGTCATTTTTATTAAATCTATCTTAAAAAGAAAATTCGGTCGGAATTTTTATTCACTCCTTCAGACCCATTAAAAGCAAAAGTAGTTCCTTTCCGTGTGCTGTAGATCGAACGTTAGACCAAATGCTGGTCTAGATCTAATATCAGGCCTATATGAACATAATACCTCTTAACGCCTATGAATTACACTTCGAATGACGCCTACTGTCTTTATTTCTCATGACTAATCGGCAAAATTTCCCATAGCTAGAAACACCAACACCAACACCGACCGTGAAATCAGTATTTCTTAAGCCCGGCGCACACTGCACGATCTGACTACGATGCGATTTTGGGAAAAGTTGTTATAACATTTGATATGAACCTTCAAACATGTAAAATCTTCGTGATCAAAGTTCTGAATAGTAGAATAAATACTAAAATCGAAATTCCGGGCTACTGCGAGCCCCCGTGTAGGAATAAAAGCGAATTCAATTCCAAATCGTAGTGACGTCATACCAATCTTGCAATCGACTAAGATTTGAAGCCGATTTGGCCTTTACTCTAACCAGAAGAATTGCAGTTAACCAAAATTTCGATATTAGTATTCGTATTAGTATTATTCCGAACTTCAAATGAGATATTTTCACTTTTTTAAACTTTCACATTTAATGCAAACTGCAATTTGTTCGAAAATCGGGTCGCAGTCGGATCGTATAGTGTGCGCCGGGCTTTAATCCCTAGGGGTATAGTGTTAGTGAATGGGAATTTGTACATGAAATTAAACACCGACGGCCGAGCTCGGTTCAGCAGACGATAATTAACAAAAAACAAACACCGGCAACCGGAACTACGTCAAAAAGTCAGAGGTCAACACCTAACACCGACTGATTTTTTTTTTCATTTCATAGTCGGTGTTAGATCACGATTCCGCGGCAAAATAGACACTAACACCAAACACCAACACCGAGGGTGAAATCACCCAGTTTTTGTGCACTTTGTGTCAATTTTTAAAGAACTTTAGCCCTTGCTCTTTACTTTTACAATATCTGCGTTTAATTGAAGTATGTCGATCCATTTTCATTTACCACGTCGAGATTATGAAACCTATATGGGAGCTAAAACTTTCTGTTCCAATGTTTCATAAGTGATATGCTGATGAGATGTGTTGATCATTGCAATTCAAAACCAAAATATGAAATCATCATTATTTTGCCTCTTCAGTTGGATAAGATCCCACCGCCTTGTATCACTCCCCTCCCCCCCCCCCCTCCAACATCAAAGATAAGTTGGAGTACATCATAAATTTTGTTTGACCAGATCAGCCCCCTCCCCTCAACACACCCGCACACACACGCACACCCAGCCTTCACTATCGCGTGTGTATTGTTTCTACATGTTCTACATGAGGGCGACAAACGTGTCGACAGATACCGACATGAACTCGATGAAACGCAAAACCGGCAAACTCTTAAATGTATCGAACCAATTAGTCAGGAGCAATTTAAAGTACTTCACCCCCTTATCGAAGCTCTAACGCCCCCATGGCTAGGCAAGTGCCCCAATTCTATGAAAACAGGAATCGAAGAAGACGGGGGTAAAGAATATGATGAAGTGCGCCTGCCAAATTATACTGCATATAAAATTTGCAGCATTGGTGAATGTAGGGTAATTAGCTGATAACAAGACTTATGGGGTGTTGCAAGAAAGTTGCAATTGATTGCAAGTTGCAACTGATCGGTACTGACCAATCAAAATCACTGTTGCAAGCGCATCTTCTTGAATGGGCAGACCCTGAACCATTCAGAATGGTTGTTCTAATTTGCTTGACGATTTGCAATTGATTGCAACTTTCTTGCAACACCCCATTAGTAATAAGCAATAGAATGGGTTCTAAGATACTTAACTATTAAATCTCATCGTTTCTGCTATAAATCACTATTATAAAAACCCCGATGATCATCTTTCTTCATTTCTGTTATTAAATAATAAATAGTATGATACTTTCAATTCGAAGCTGCTGCGGATGTGCTTTCCTCCGTTATAGTCATGATAGTGGAAGATCAAACAAATACAATGTGAAAATCGTTCATTCTGGACCAAGGACGTAAAATTCATACGAGCCATCAATGTGTTGAAAACCAAAGGACAGGTATGTGTGCATTCTGAATGCAGTGCGATCAGCAAGAACTGCATCCACGGAAACAGATTGGCGGGATAGCCTCGATTTGGCGTTACAATTATATATCTACACTGAAAATATTCGGAAATCCTGAACGCAGAATTCAATAAATTATCTGGCCCAAGTCCGGTTTAATACTGGTAGAACATTCATGACGCAATCTTTGACAAGTATCATTCCAACGGTTTTTTTTTTTTTTTTTTAATTTATTTAATTTTTTTTTTTTTTATCTATTTATTTTTTATTTTTTCAGGGGGGAACTACAGCTAACCATTCATTTTTTTAAATGAGAATTTGTTATTCACAAATTAAAGCACACTCTTAACTTTATCTCAAGACACCAGAGTCTAGACAATTGGGCACTTGTGGAGGGTGTCAAAATGTACTCTGTAATATATTTGACCGTCTTTATCAGTTCTCTTTTTACGTTATATGATGCAAAAATGAACACTTTTTGCGCGAAATGTTTCCTGTCTAACATTCCTGCCTCCAACAATTACAGGTGTCCAATTTTCAAGTAAATTTCCCTTATCCAAAATATACGTCGTCGTTTTCTTTATCTTTTTCTATCATGACAATCAGTGTGTTTGAATCAGGAATGAGATTGAAATATGTGGTTCAAGTGAGCTATCGACATTCCTCATCAAAAAGAACATGTGACTTCCGTTCCAATTATATATTCACACTAAAAATATTCGGAAATCTTGAACACAGAGTACAAATATATGGCCCAATATACAGGTAGAACAGTAATGACGCAATGTTTGACAAGTATCATTCCAACTGATTTTTTGTTGCTATCACAGCTCAACATCATATTTTTAATAAGAATTTGTTATTCACAAAATAAAGCACACCCGTAACTTTATCTCAAGACACCAGAGTCTAGACAATTGAATCTAGGACGAATTGGTGGCCCTTTTCGTCATGTTCGTTCTATACATAGAAAACCCAATCATTTAATTGCCATCGAATGTTATTTTTGAAAAGTCGGAGTGCGATATCAATTCGTTTTCTTCGTTCCAACAAAAACAAGCGTGACTGCCTGTTTTTGCAAATAACTTCATTTCTTAAATTGCTTTAAAGAAGACACAGAATGTTCTAGAAATGAAGTACCCGTTACATGTTGAGGCAGGTAACTAACCTGCGTTTGCTGGTTCTATTTTTGCCATGTTTATAGGGTAATCTGTCCAATTTTAACAAATGATAACAACTGTCTAACTGCGCAATAATGTTCACAAATTTCTCGTAAGAAATACACAAAAAAATTCTCATCATCTAACCTTCTCTTATACACCGCTGACAGGCGTTCATCCGTAAATGCTTTAATTCTTAAAGGTTTCCCCCCTCATTAGTTTTTGAAATATTTCAGATCACATTTGCTTCCGTTTTGTCCAAGTAGGGCGACCAGTGATTGATCTCATCTCCTCTACCATCCCAGTCACATGGCCTCTTGAGTAGCAGAGAATGGCGGAAAGTAAATTCCCTGATTCAACCATGTTTTAAAACCTATTACAATGCACGTCTCCCTAATGACGTTTTGAGTCATACAGATTCTGATTCAGATTCATATTCAAAATACATTTATTTCATTCTCATTATCAAAAAGGTACAAAATGAAATTCACGTTGACAAAAAAAATGCTGGAACTGAGGAGGCGAGGTTCCCAAGAAGCACAGGGCTTTTTTTCGACGGTCTCTCGAGTGACGAAATCTGACAATATTATAAACTAAATGAGGTAAATTCCCAGAGACTCAAAGCATCTTTCAAAACTTGATTTATTTCACTCATTCATAATAGCCGTATTACAAATCATATTTCGAATCACATCGTATCTACAGAGACGATCATCTGCTATCGTATTGAACGAACAGACAGTTTGGAGTCTGGTGAGACTGATTTTTAAAAATACCGTATAATTATGAATAAATAAAATACATGAATTACTCTTCCTAATTTCGGTGTATAAATTAGTGGTTTGAACCACAATTGGAAATTGGTTTTAAAAGTCAACATATATATAGCGCATTTGGAGAGACGAATATATATATATATATATATTGCTCACAAGTGGATTTTTCTTGATAGTATAAAGGAGCAAACTACATCAAAACTAAGGTAATAGAAATAATAAATCTCGGAACATAGAGTCATCTGAAGCAGCGTTTCCGGAGAGTCTCGGCGAAGTGATTTGAAACGTGTTAGGAGAAGTGACATACGAAGGCAATGTGAACATTTGTGAAGGGTGTCAAAATGTACTTTTTAATGTGTTTGACCGTCATTACCATTTCTGTTCACGTTATAATGATGCAAAAATTAGCACATTTTGAGCGAGAATGATTTTCTCTCGTAAATTACTCGCTCCAACAATTGCAGATGTCCAGTTGACCTTTGAATATTGTATTTTTCAAAATATCGTTCTTTATATCTTTCTTCTTATTGTTAATTACATTTTATTTGAAAACAGAGTAGTTATTTTAGAGCCTAAATAGGTCTGCTTTAAAAAAGGCCCTTGTGTACATACAAAGAAAGAAATTGAACAATGCTCAAACAAGCACAAAAGACATTAATGTGTCTTTGTTGTTTTTTCTTTAATCTTTATTATCCAGACCACCAGTGTGCTTGAATAAGAAATCACATTGGAGTATTTTTTTTTTTGGTTTTGTAGCATTCTTTATTGCATTCATTCAGTACAAATGAAAAATCATACATCTTCATTTCAGTTCATGTACATAACATATCATATGTTATTCAAGTGAGCTATCGAGTATCGACATTCCTAAAGATATAACAGTTAGCTGTATTTACGTTGCATTTGGCATTGGTGTGAATGGGATTTTCAGTCAACGGTGTGTTGAAGTGTTTCGGGAATGTTGATTATTACTTATTATGAGTTTACACGATTTTGAATACAATCGAATACAAAGATTTTCAAAGTAAAAAAAAGGGGGGAAGAGAGAATTGATAGAATTAATGAAAGAATGATTATATCGTGTTGTGCCTTAAAAGTGTTATAATTATTTAGTTTTCGCAACCTGTGCGTTTACAACCACACGAAGAAACATGCGACGTGAAAGTACCTGAGAACTTATTCTGTTGGAAAACACCTCACTCGATGTTTGTTTTCGGTTGTCTTGCCGTCCATAACATTTTGGGCTGAATTTGCATCGTGTTTAGGCTAAGTAAAATTGATTCCTAGTTTCTTGTCCGGATTTTATTTAAATTGAGGAGGAGAGAGTTCCATGTTATTTTATATATATTGAAATGTTATTGGATCAAGTCTAATACAGTTCTTTTATTTAAATATCATTTGTACTTGCACTTTAAAGTGCTCACAGGAAAGTAAAATTTTATTATACAAATGATTTTTTCTTACCTCATTGCCTCAGATTTACATCATTCATTTCATTTTAGAACAAAAATAACAAACAGTAAAAAATATTTAGATGAGCCGGATAGGGAAGGGGGAAGGGACGGGAAAGTAGGAACTAATTTTATTTAAAACTTAAGCCTGTCCACACGAAATACGACAAAAGACTTAACCATTCCACACCGAATCACAAAATTATTTTCATAGGCACAGGGGCACAAGGGGGCCATGCCCCGCCCCCTGTTCATCCGCTAGAAGAAAGTGTAACCAAATTGCTCTTAAAATCTCTTTGATTTTTTTTTCAAAAATGTTCTCGCTCTGTCGCGATGGGACCTAGCAACTCAAAAATTTTAGGTAGGCTTTTAAAGCAAACCGTCAAAAAAGGTCAGACTAACAGTGGAGCATGTATAAAGCCACACAGAGCGAATTTAACCCTCTTTTATATTATGAATGAATTATTAAATCTAACATACCTTCAGCTTACAAATATTAATATGCATGAATTGTAAAGTATCAAAACACTTTCAATCAAAACACAAGGAAGCAAAAAAATTTGCAAATACCCATGAGTCATTGTACTGTTTCTAATGACACTAAACTAGATATAAAACTAAAGTTAAATCAAAAGCATAGGCGTACAAGACCGGGGCTGGGGGCCATAGCCCCCCCCCCCCAAAAAAAAAAAAAATAAATAAATAAATAAAAAAAATAAAAATAAAAAATAAAAATAAAAATAAATAAATAAATAAAATAAAATAAATAAAAAATAAATTAAAAATTAAATATATATATATATATATATATATATATATATTCAGGCAACCATCATATCATATTCGGGCACTGATTTATGTACTTTGTCACTACGGAAAAATGTCAAAATGTTTAAAATGTTAGAAAATGTAAAAATTGATATTCAGGCAAAAGGTGTCAGCCCCTCGCAATGTTTATGATAACTTGCAAAATATGAATAGATGGGTGAAATTAGCATCAGATGTCCTACCCACCCCAACCCTTCCAACGCAAATTAGGATTTTTCTAGAATTGGTTCTGATTTTTTATCCCCCCCCCCCTTGTTCAAAAAGTCTGGCTACGCCAGCGATTAATTTGCTAAAAACAGGTGTCGTGGCAGTGTGCATGGTGCCATAGAGTTTATATTATCATACTAAGAGATGTTTAGAACGTTGTTCATGCCGTACTATATGGTGTAGTTGGTCATGCTTGGTGCGAACAGCCCCCTTTCTAAATGTTGAATACTCCATTTCAGAGCACAGTCGGTATAGATGAATAGAGAGAAAGAGAGGAGGGTGGAGAATAATACAGAGAGGGGGGGGGTGTGAGAGAGGGAGACCGATTTTTAGACTAGCCGAGACATACCACGATGCATCCACCTATTATATTGCAAGCCTGAACATAATTCTTTATCAACCATGCAGTTTAGTCCTTTTGTCAGCAGTCTCGATCTCCACACCCATATATATATTAAAAGTCCTAAACTGCGGCACCCATGGGAAAGAATTGTCAGTATTCAGGTTTTTTCCTTTCTAAATGCATCTAATTTTTAACAAATGTCGCGGTTTCGTATTCATGGGAAGTTGCAATCAATCCCCTAAACTGTATATTATATCTAGGCCTTCCGTTACACATCCACTCTCTGTTTTTCGCTTTAATCTGAATCACGTCTCTGTGGGACCGAACGTACAGTCATGGCCCGAACCCATTTCTCCTGATTTCACAAAGGCTGGTTGATGATAAAGCCCTAACATTATTGCCCCCGGCGTTTCTTCGCATCGTGTTTCTAAACGGTGGCAAACGGGGGACTTAGCGCTCCAAGCCCCAACACATCCAATTAGAAATTTGTTTATTTGTATGGCGCCGAAAGCGCCAGAAATGCGATACTTGGCGCGTCCATGCAGCCACTAGAAAACAAATTTGAATTTATTTTAACTCGAACCCGTCTCAATTCCCCCATCGACGAAGTCGAAGAGAATTCATCAACTTTGCGACTTTGCAACTCGGCAACGCATGAGATGGGAGTATGAGGTTACAGTATCATAGTCGTTTTATTCAGTGGAGGTATAAAATACATGAATGAAGTCGTCACCAATTTCTGCATGGAGGCTGAAATAAGTTTCAGCAGACCCATGTTTTCTTTCAAATTCCTAAATGTAGACAGAAAGTTAACGGGTCTATTTTCTACCGAGGAATCCCATTTGAATAATATCCCCCTGATAAATCCAAAAATTTGCCACTCAATTTTCTGATATCTATTCTTTTTGATATCTTCTTCTGACGAAGTGAAACAGGCGAACGCAACAGAGCACTGATTTGTTTAAAACAAAATCATTTTGTGAATGGATGGTTGTTTATCATCGGTTTTTAGTTTGTTGGTTGTTCAAAGTCATTAATTAATTCTTGTTTAGTTATTACGTTCCGTGTGTCACTATATATCTCTTTTACAATTTCTTAGATTCTGCGAAGTGGGTAGGTAGATGATTCCCACTGCAGGTCTCCAGAAGCTTGCGTATTTCTCATCCTGGTCAACGACATTGGTCATGTTCATCAACTCATTGATGCGGGGGAGGGGTGGGATGGGGATAAGGTTGGGGGCTATCTCTACTGAAAGAAAATTACCCTTTTAAAATTTAAACCTTCATAATGCGTTTACTTTTTGTATCATCAGGAGAAAGGCGCTTTATAAATCTAACTATTATCTTCTGGGGGGTTTTTTTAAATAAAAAAAGAACGCACACACGCAGTAATATAAGAATAGAAAAAGGGTAAATATGATTCACATGATAACTACTTCACGTGACAATTTTAATTACAACATTATGAACATGAAGCAAATACACGTGTACTTCGCCCACCTTCTCCAGTTTATGCGTCAACTTATTTTTATAATCCATTATAATAACTTAAAGTCGAAGTATGGTAGTCGCATGAAGCGTAATTACAACTGACAAATGGTGACTCAAAATTAAGTAGAAAACCTTTCAGTTCGAGTGCTACTAGAGTGGTAGGCCTAGATGTAGGCTAAGTGTACTCTCCTGTTACATTATTTGATTTTGTTTATAATTATTAGTGAACGGAATATTTAGACGATGCTTGGATTACAAAATCCGCAGTTTCAGCAAATTTTTGTGTAGCCTATAAAAGTAGAGACAAAAATGTATATATATAATGTGATTATCATCATCATCATTATCCTCAGCGTCATCATCATCACCATTATCATAATTATCATCATCATCATCATCATCACATCATCATCATCATCATCATCATCACATCATCATCGTCATCATCATCATAATCATCATCATTAATACAATAAATATCATTCTTGATTGCTATAAAACTGTGTGAGCAGCTCTTAGCCAGAACCAGAATTTTCGTATCTATCTGTCAAAACGGGGGAAAGGGGGATGAAAAGAGTGAATGAAAATTCACATTAAGTTATCGCTTCACACCTGCGCCGGGCCGCCTTTTTAATCAAAATGTTAATGGTGACGGGCGAATGGATACCAATCGTAGCGTGCTATAGTGCTTAGGTCAATGTTTTTCGATATCCAATTTTTAGCTCGCTTCACATGATGTGAATTTGGCTGCGATTCCTTATGCTCGCTTGTGATAGTACACTGCGATAACATACGTCAGAACCTTGATTTCAGGGTAAATTATTTTTTGTTTAACATCTCTATCCCTGTTGTCACTGGCAAGCGTTTGCTGCAATTGCAGCTTTGCGATCATGGTAGAAATATCCCAAGCTTTTGTAATCATGCTAATAAATGGCAGTGAGGAATCTCAATATGTGAGGTGGAGCCTGTATACGCCTACATGGTACTCACGGGCTAAAGACCCGTGACGCAGCATTGCCTTGCAGTTCAACTTTTACGTATCATTGATGAACTCCAAAAACAGCATCAGGTTTTTAATTATTCTAAAGCGAATTTCGAATAATTCATATAAATAGGCACGGAGCAAAAGCTTAAAGCCCGTGTTCATTTGTTATATACGCCTCACAAACATTCCATCAGATTCGTGTTTATTTTGGTTGATACATAGCCGGATAGTCGGGGGGGGGGGGGGGGGGGTGACCGGCGGACTGCATATAACAACACTCGGGGAAATTCTTACTTTGTCAGCTCAAACGCTGATATATATTTTATGCTTTGGAGTTTGTCAATCAAGGCAGAATCAACCGATGGACGCTGATCATGCTACAATTTCTTTTTACCCAGTTGTACTCATTAGCATTTGAGGCCTCCATCAATTTCAAGCTTTTAGCTTAATATGGTGGTCTCCCGCATTTCTTACAAAACTGATATTTCTTTCCTAATACTTTTTTTAAAGGAATAATACGTTAAAACCAGACAAACCAATATTTCAGTTACTGTATACAATTTGTACTAAGATTTTTGTAATAATTTGGTACTTGTATTAATTTTGTATTAATGTTGATATTTATACTCTGTATTGTCGAATAATTGTAAATTGTTATGAAATGCGGAAATAAAACCAAATAAACCAAACCAAACCAAACTTTAGCCTACAATGGCAGCACCGTACTTTGGATAACAATTTTGTATCATTATGTGGAAAGTGTTTGTTTGCATTATAGGCTATTTGTAACTGTACTTCAAAAAGTAAATTACCGTACTTAAAAGATTCAAGCACACTGTGAACCTTGGTGAACTTCTTTTCTCGTTTTATCGGCATGACATCTTGTCATTAATCTGTTGGATTATAGACCATCTTTAGTTTAAAGCAGCTCGAGATATGTTGAACATAACCATGTAAAAGTTTAGGCCCTACAATAACGCATGCTGTTCTATAGCTGAACTCTGTGGAGTGTACGAATAAATGTATGGCATTTAAATTAGCAATATGTCTCAATTAATCCCCTTTGTGCTCAGGTATATATACCTTCAGCCAAATTCAAATTCAATTTTTCTTTTCAACATAACTCGAAATAATAATAATAATAATAATACCTGGCATTTATAAAGCGCCTTTTCCAAGTGCTGGCTCAAAGCACTCGAAATAGTCCCGAAAGAGTCACCCAATTTTATCCATAATAAGATTAGACCCCTTAAAGTTATTTAGACCATCTAAGTCTTCTATTAAGGTTGTCAGCCTGACCGTGGCCGTCGGGTTTAGCCCCCAGAGCCCCCAAACATGCCAAAAGAGACTCCAAATTTGGGTCGATTACTCGATTAATTTTAATCCCATCTCCCCCATGCACCAAACTTTGTCAGCAGAAAGTAAAATGACTGGACATTACAAAACACAAGCAAGTGACAAAAAATTCCGTCGGGATAGGGTGTCACGCGGCCTCTAAAAATTGGGGTAGATTTTACCCCTTGAAGTCCAGGGACTAGTTTTTATCAGAGGAAAGAGCTTTGGGTGTACATTTCAAAAATATAAAAAAACGGACAAAACCTTCCCGATGGACAATTTTGTCAGTTTTTAATAATTTTTGGAATGTACACCCTAAAGCTCTTTCTTCTGACGAAATTTGGTCCCTGGACTTCAAGGAGAAAAGTTTACCCCAATTTTTAGGGGCCGTCTGACACCTCATCCCGAAGGAAATTTTCGTCATTGTTTTCTGTTTTGTAATGTCCAGGCATAATACTGCCTACTGACAAAGTTTGTTGCATGGGGGATGGGGTGAAATCGACCCGACTTTGAGGTCTCTTTAGGGGCTTAACTGGACGGCTACGGTCAGGCTGACAGCCTGTTTGTCAATGACTGAGATGGTCTAAGTAACTTTAAGGGATAAGTGTTATGGGTAAAATGGGGTGACTATTTCGGGACTGGTTCCCAGACTATAAAGCAACATTTCTTAAAGATATAGTAAACGGTTCAAAAAGATGGCCGTAATTACCGTAATTCGTTCATTCAAACTAGTGGCAAGCCATTTAACTTAATGATAAATCTTTAGCCTCTTTTTCAAATAACACGGAAAACTGTAAACCGCTTAAAATGATAAAGAAAAAAAAAACAATTCGACAGTTTCTATACAGCCTTTTCTATAATTATGGGGAAACCGTATTATAAGTCACCATGTCACTTCCAAAGAAAGAAAAAATAGGCATTTGAGACCTTATTAACTTGCGATTTGTGAAACAATACACGTGTGCGGCGCCGTTTCAGCCTAAACAATGGAGCAATCATGTTTTGAAGTATGCTCTAGCAATGGAGAATAGCAGCTCTTCTTGAGAAGGGGACAGCCTTTGACGCCAACAATTTCCATCGAAAGCAGTACTGATGAAAGATAAGTACCATTAAATAAATGAAGTTATCTTTTTGCAATAATGACAGAGCACTACAGAATAACGAGGAGGTTTGTATTTAGGTAGAAGTGTTTTGTAAAAGGTTCAAAATAAATATGTTCTGCTGAAAAGTGCTTTTCTCGTTGATTGACAGCAAAAGTAGTAATTTTGAAAGTATGATCGTTCGAGTTCATGAAAATTCAGTGAAAACCCCATTTGTTTGTTTGTTTTGTTATACGCGAAAAGAACGGAAGAACACGTTGAGCTTGCCTTTACTAAACTATTGAAATTATTTGATTCTTTGTAATTATTTGGATTTTATTATTATTATAACTCCATTTACCAGACATGTTGTTTTCTATTCTGACCTATCTCTTTATATATATTCTTTAAGCGCATACTTTGGATTTCTTATGTAAGTGATATACGCTATATAAGCAACGTTCATTATTATTATTATTATTATTATTATTATTATTATTATTATTATTATTATTATTATTATTATTATTATCGTGCTCTTGTTGCTCTTGTTTGGTCCCCAACAGTGACCAGTACATCCGTGTCTGCGGGGAGGGGGGGGGGGGGGGGGGGGGAAGGCAGTGCCTTATGCGAACTGGGAATACAATTCAAGTGGGGAATATCGGAGGAACCTGCCCCTTTTCGTTGTTTTGTTGTTGACCGACCACTTCTATGTATAACCAGCCCTTTAAAACCCAAATATCGAAATAATCGACCCTCTAAACTCCCTATGGCTAGTCCCCCCCCCCCCCCCCCCCCGCCGGTAGCTATTTTTTTTTGGCAGGACTTGCGCCACCGACGAGAGAGGGCAGTATTTGAGAGCCATATTGAAGTGACAATACGGTTTATTCCGTCAAGACTAGTCGGCATGAATATTCATGAAAAACAAATTGTAGGGATATAATAAAACGAGCGAATCTGACTTGCAGTTGTTTGTGTGGCGCTTTTGGATAAACGATGCGCTTGTCATGTAAATGACTCGAGTTCGACTCTCGTCAGCATCAGATTGGATTGGATGTTCAGTATTGACAAAATTTTCTTTTGCTGAAATAAAATAGGGTGAAACTTTGGGAAAATACAAGTCTTAAAGTTGTATAGTCTCTCTCAAAGTCTTCAAAACGGGGCCTCTTGACCAGAGCCCTACATAAATGGCGCAAGTCCTGACAGAAAAAATACGCCCCCCCCCCCCGGCCGCAGTGCATTCGAGGATGATGTACTATGATGTAATTGCTTAACACACGCATGCTACTGATGGATATCCCCCCCCCCCCCCCCCCCCCCCCACCTGGAAACCGGTCGACTGTTCAGGGTTATGGTGTGAGGGTAACAGTAAATTGCATTGGCCTTTGGCCTTGAACCCAGTGGAACTCAGCGGAGCTTTGCAGGTACGATGCCTGCAAGAACAGGCAAGGGGTCGGTTGGAGTACTAGTGTAGACCAATGATCCGCATAGTGTCGTGGAGGGTCACATCAAGCTTCCTGACATGGGTACTGCGAAACAAGGCGGCATACATGGCAGCTCTGTATGCGAGGGCATACTTGAAGATTAGAAGCCAAGGCACTCCGGTAACTCTAACCCCGAGATAGGAGGGTAGCGCGTTTACCGTTTCCAACCTTGCCTAGGCAGATTTTCCCAAAATTGCAACCAAACGGTTCGAGCTCGTTCTACGCATTGACAGGCGCAAGTAGGCCTACTATGTGCCATAGTTCATATTTATTAAGATTATGAATATGAATTATAACTATGGATGGACTTTACAGGCAGTTATAGCTTGCCTAGTACCTCCTTGGTTATCTCTAAACTTAATTTGCGCACTAAGAGTTTAAAGTTAGGTCTGTGGCTCTGTGCTAAATTGTTGCCTACATACGTACATACACAGTACGCAAGTTCAGTCAATATTTGGAGTGAGCTCGAGCCGTTTCGTTGCAATTTATTGAAAATATGCCTTGGCAAGGTTGTAAAACGTAAACGCGCAGGCGGGTACTGGCTTGTCTTCAGGTAACCTGCCAGACATTCCACGTCAGCTGAGAACATCTCTCCCACCTCTGCCTCGTGTTATCCGTGTGAAGGAAGTCAAAATCATATGTAGAGCCATACATCCTATATGTGATATGTGAACTTGAAGAAACACTGATGTTATCTTGAGGAGGATTGGGTTCATTGTTAAGCCCGTTTGTCTGCCCGCTACTGGTCTGAGGGTCAAAACCGATATTGAAGAGAAACCGCACTCAGAGTGTCCAAAAAAGATGCTGTACGACCTGGCAGTTACTCTGTTGTAGGCAGCAGTAAAGTCCACTAGCAATGACTAGTGCAGCTTCCGCCTTGTTACTCATTTCAAAAGCTGTCCTCGATGTCGTAGAGCATCCATGTTAGAAACCAGCTTGGTCGCAGCTTATAGGCAAGAAGAGCAAAATTATTGGAGCCAAGCTAGACATTTGGGACAATTCTGGAGGTATGTTGTCATGACTATGAGCTTTCCCGTGTTTCAGTTGGGAAATGGCAGGGGAATGACATGAAAAATGTCCTTTCTTCAAGTTCAGGATCCCGACAACATCTTTTCCATTGTAAGCCTTCAGAAGTTGGTGTATTCCCGAATTCTCAAGGCCGTTTCCAAAAGCTAGAAACCAGGATCATGTTATAAAAAATACTATTCATGTTCAACATCATTTAGAGCGTATTTTGTTCCTTATCCCTGTTCATTTTTGGCGCCATCATTCCTTTCTTTTTGGAAATAAACAAAAATTTTCACTTAAAGAGAAAGTCCGCCCTGATGACGGGTTGGATTTAAAAGAAGCAGAAAAAATAAATAAACAGATCAGTAAAAGCTCGAGCAAAATCCGATAAGAATTAAGAAAGTTGTGAATTTTTGAAGTTGTGATCAGTCAAACACGAATCGGCAACCGTGTGACGTATTTTGCGAGCTCCTCTCCCATTTGCTCAGTACAGAAAATTTAATAAATGTCAATTTTCTTAATTTCTGATGAAGGAATAGATTTGTTTCATAAGGTTTTGTGAAAAAAAACATATATGAGCAATGATTATGATTTTTTCAATATTTTCTTTTTAATTAGAGAAAATGGAAATTAATGACTTTTGGGGGTACAGAGCAAATGGGAGAGGAGCTCGCAAGATCCGTCACGGAGTTGCTAATTTGTGTTTGATTGCTTTCAACTTCAAAAATTCAAATCTTTCTTATTGTTATTGTATTTTGCTAAAACCTTCAGTGATATGTTTCTTTTAATTTTTTGCTCCTTTTTGTAATTAGGGTGGACTTCCCCTTTAAAATGAAAAATAAAAGTTTTAAATATTCAATAGAACCAAGGCTTCATGCTCAACACAAAAGCATTCGTTAAAACTTAAAATTCTACCAAACACATTCGTATAAAATATATTTGATATCTGGGTAATGGGCAGACAAATAATCACGTGTGTATTACTGCTCTCATTTTGGTTTTGAATTATTTTAGCACTGTTTAGGTTGTTTTATATTGATGATCAGCGCAGCAGGTTCTTTGCATGCTAATTAAAAATTCAGAGACAGGCCATCTTCGGCCGGCAACGGGTAAGGCATGTAAGGGGCGATGTGGGAAGTTTGCTCTTTAAATATATCGACCCGATTCTGGAGCACTATTCATCTCGTTCAAGTTTCCACAGGGTATAGAGTAGGTGTACGGTGACTTTGAAAAGCCTAAAAAATGCTCTCGATGCTAACCAATAGCAACAGACCGCAGGAATAATTGTCAGATTAACTGTTTCGCGCGAAATAATACGCTAAAGAGGGATTGATCTTGATTTATATCAAAGTATTTTTGAAATCGGACGGCTGGTGGATTTTGATCTGTATGATCTTCTTCATTTCATAGACCGATCTCAGAACAGATTTTTTTTTACGGAGTCTATGCCAATTTTCATTTCAATAGTGGTTCTGCAGTTCATAATATTCATTTTGATACCATTTGCTTTATCGTTATCACATTGACGCTCCCCGTCTGTTTTGTTCATTTATCTTAGCTTCCGTTTGTCGTAGTCTCTTAAAAGATATGTTATTTTGTCCTATCATCATTTTGTTATTTTGTCATATAGCAAACAACACTTTTAAGATACACTTCTGTGGAAGAGCCCACTTTTTTCGGGGGGGGGGGGGGATTGGTACCAGAATGTACAATATGGTGACATTCCCTTATTTCTTGATTATTTTCTAACAGTCATATGAAACAAAATCATTAAAAGGGTTTTCGGATTCTTAGCTTGTGGACAAATCTATAAGAAATACATATAGCCGATAAAATTAGGGGTTCGCCA
This sequence comes from Heliocidaris erythrogramma, assembly GCA_025617745.1. Classification (NCBI taxonomy): domain Eukaryota; kingdom Metazoa; phylum Echinodermata; class Echinoidea; order Camarodonta; family Echinometridae; genus Heliocidaris; species Heliocidaris erythrogramma. The sequence continues at coordinate 25,011,268 of CM046856.1, forward strand.
TGAAAGAAAAAATAAAAATCGATGCGGGTTTAACCCGGCCCCTCTCGCTACGCCCTTGAAGGATCATCCCCAGTGCATCATCATCCCTGTGCCATGGACCATCTTTCGGGCGGAAAGAAAACCACAATTATGATTCTGCAGCCTGCAATGGTGATTTATGATCATCTCGCGTTACGTTTGATAGATGGGGGTCTGTGGTGGACCTATATTTAGCGTATATCATACATGTCACTCGTATATGTGTAGATTGGTCTTTCTCTCTGACCGGTACTGTATTTTGTGGAATATTCCTCATTTCATGAAATTTTAAGGGCTCACATAATTAATGCGGGCCCCCATTCGCTCACGCACATTTGACAGTAATAATATATATATATATAAATGTGAAAGAAATTGCGAGAATAACGTTGCGTAGCTCAATCAAAGTTCCCCAGAGCTGTCCTCCCTTTTTGAAATTTTTGCAAAGGCTGAAAAAATGTCTCCGCCGGGAATCGAACCCGGGTCGTTGGCTTAGAACGCCAATGCCTTAACCACTAGACCACGGAGACGGGTTAGTGGTTTCGGCGACACCAGATTCAATTGACCGACAGATTGACAAATCCTCAACCTTATTAATTAATTCCTTTGTCGGGGGCAGGTGAGTTTTGAACAAAGACAAGCCGCGTGCCTCAGCTGGATCCAAGCGAATGCTTTGAATACATGTATACATTAGAATAATTATTAACAAGTGCTTGTCTTTGTTCAAAACTCACCTGCCCCCGACAAAGGAATTAATTAATAAGGTTGAGGATTTGTCAATCTGTCGGTCAATTGAATCTGGTGTCGCCGAAACCACTAACCCGTCTCCGTGGTCTAGTGGTTAAGGCATTGGCGTTCTAAGCCAACGACCCGGGTTCGATTCCCGGCGGAGACATTTTTTCAGCCTTTGCAAAAATTTCAAAAAGGGAGGACAGCTCTGGGGAACTTTGATTGAGCTACGCAACGTTATTCTCGCAATTTCTTTCACATTTGTATTTATTTCCACGAGATTTGCCAAAGCTGTTGTATATGTTATTTCCTTACACTTATATATATATATATATATATATATTGAAAACATTGGGGTGGCAGGTGTTATAATGTTCAGAATAGAGACAAAATATAAAAATCTCTTGAATGAGGTGCCTTATTTGGGCATTTTCCGCGCTATAACAGGGTTTATGAAGGCTGAAAGGTGGCTAAACCTAATCGCAGGATGAAAAATGGAAATACACTGAGATGATATAGACCCTTTAAAATTACACAAAGACTAGGGTCTTTGGGTAGTCTAGGGGTAAAATCGAAAACCATATGACTATTAACCATCATTTACCTTCTTAAATTTACAGAGGACGGTTTTATCCTATTAAGTTCGCTCCGCCTCGCAAGAACATGAAGAATGCATTGTGAGCGGAGGAATTACTTTAACGTATAGACAGTTATGTCAGATATGCATGGGGCTAGGTGGGTTTAGAGTTAGAGGAAACGGTACTGCGTGATCACGGTACAGATGGGTCTAGATTAAAATAATATTAGAATGAAACATTCCCATGTTAGATTCTCATTCATGCTTACATTGAAATATTATGCTTATCACTTCGAAACCTGAAACCCCCCCCCCCCCCCCCCCATCCCCAACCCCGCACTCAACATGGTTTGCGTTGTTTTGGTTTGATTTGCTATGGGAGCGGGAAGGCAAATATTTTACTTTCTGTTTTTTCATTGTGTTCCAGTGGCTGATTTAGGGGGGCACATCCTGCCCGTGCGCCCCCCCCCCCTCCCTTGGAAGAATTTTGTTGTTGCTGTTGTTGTTGCTTGTCAGAGAATGATAGAGGGGAACCGGACCCCATACCCCCCCCCCCCCCCCCCCTTACTAAGTGAATTTTGGAGGTCTGGCGAAATTTTTTTATCGTAATCATGCTTGAAAAAAGTCCAAATACTAGAACTCGACTATGGCACGGCATTATGGAATTAAATATAATTGTTCAACATCAATACAAAATATATTTCGCTTTAACAAATATATATATACCTCTGATAAAACCATTTCACTCCAGCCAATATATAAGTTCACTCTTAACAAATATATTTCACTTTTCACAAAATTTCATTTCACGTTTAAAAAAAAAATCCTTTTCACCTTTAACAAAAATTTCTTGCACATTTTACAAAATTTCATTTCACTTTTTCACAAAAATCCTTTTTCACTTTTCCCAAAAATACATTTCGCTTTTCCCAAAATTTCATTTCACTTTTCATAAAAAAATCATTTCACTTTTCACAAAAAAAATCATTTCACTTTTCACAAAAATTCATTCCCGCGATGATTTTCAAAAGTTCCGATATTCATATTCGGGCAGCGAGTTGCTGGAATATCCAATTTACGTGAAGCATTTCAAGGTTCCCAGATAATAATAATGTAGCTTGTGTATGCACAGGCGTAGCCATAGGATTTTTCAAGGAGGGGGGGGGGCAGACGTGAATTTCCTTTTATTATTTGTGTGGGAGAGAGATTAGAGTGCGGCATTTTTGGCGGCAAATTTGGGTGTCACCCCTCCCCCCTCCCCCCCCCCCCCCCCCCACCCCCATTAAAAATGTTCTAGCGACACCCCTGAGGATGGGGAGTAACATCGACGTCGCGTTCGGAAATTGGATGGGATTCGATTGCGCCGCGCCGGGCACGTGTGGTAGCGCAAGCTACCTGGCTATAGCGCCACCTTCAGGCCGAGAGGAACGTATATTTTTTTCAGAGTGAAATGGCTTTTATCAGAGTGAAATGGTTTTGTTGAAGAGGATTGATGTCTACGCACAGTACGCACATGTGTAGTATACGATAGGAACGTACACGCAGGTCTAGATCGGGGTCTAGATGCATTACAAGTTGTTTCTAGACAATAGGCCTAAAAAATGGAATGCATTTTCTTGTAAAGTGGAATTTATTTCCTCTTGGAAGTGAAATTAATTTGTGAATAGTGAAATGATTTTTTTTTAATGAAAAGTGAAATTATTTTTTTATGAAAAGTGAAATGTATTTTTGTGAAAAGTGAAATATATTTTTGGGAAAAATCGGCGCGACTCGGCGCAACTTGGCGCAACTCGGTGCAACTTTGCAAAACTCGGCTTAAGGTCGCGAGAGGTTTCCAAAATTTCGAACGTGTTGAAATTATTGACCGCGCGGTGCAACCAAACTCCTTGGTGCAACTAGTTTGAACTCGTCATATGCTCGCATTGGTCGTAGTGAGCTCATGATAAGTCGCGCGGTTACTCGCCACTTTAGAGTTAACTCGGTATTGTAAGAGTTTCCAAGAGTTGAGAACGAAGTGAAATTTTTTGTGAATAGTGAAATTTTTTTTTTGTGAAAAGTGAAATGAGGTTTTTGCGAAAAGTGAAATGATTTTTTTTTTTTAATGAAAAGTGAAATTATTTTTTATGAAAAGTGGAATGTATTTTTGTGAAAAGTGAAATGAAATTTTGTGAAAAATGAAATAGAATTTTGTGAAAAAGTGAAATGAAATTTTGTTAAAAGTGAAATGTAATTTTTGAAAATGTGAAATGAATTTTTGTTAAAAGTGAAAAGGATTTTTGTGAAAACGTGACATAAAAATTTGTGATAAAGTGAAATTAAATTTTGTGAAAAGTGAAATAAATTTGTTAAGAGTGAAATTTATATTGCCTGGAGTGAAATGGTTTTGTAAAAGATAAATCCATATTTCTTAAAGTGAAATATATTTTGTATCGATGTTGAACATTTATATTTAATTCCCTAATGGCATGCCATACTCGGCTGCCGACCCGTAAAACTGTTTTTCAACTGGTCAACAAGCAACGAAGCATGTGCTGAGTTTAACTCAAGATGGCGCTAATCTGTTAGCGGTTTGAGAAATTACAACCGTTCCTCTCTTTTTCTGTAGATATAATAATGATTGCGGAAAAGAGCAATTGACAGAGAGAGAGAGAGAGAAAGATAGAGTGAGGAGGAAGAGGAAAGAAAGAGATAGAAATGGAGAGAGTGGTGGGTAAGGGGTTGGGGGAGGAGAAAAATGGTCAGGGCCACCGCGAAAGCGGTGTTTGTTTTGGGGATGTGACACCCCGCCCCTCCCCCTCTCCCTTTCAATATTTCTAACTATAACAAAAAATAGTGAAAAATGATTTTGCTTCTTCGGTGTATTTTTTTTTGTTGGAAATTCATTATCAAGTCTACGCTAACCGGTAAAATTAAAAAAGATATATTGTAAATATTTTTCCCACTTGGCAAATTTGGTGAAACATCCCTCCCGCCTCTCTGTAGTATGATGTATCGACGCCCCCTGGGTAATAGGAAATTTCAAATAACCAGTAACCATCATTTTATTATCAACACGATTCCTGAATTCGTATTTATGCTTGATCATGAATTACGCATGTCAACAAACATGATGATAAAACAGAATGTCGAGAAAACGATTTTGTGATAATAGGCTTGTTATCTCTTTATGTAGATATACAAAAGACGATCAAGAAAAGGCATAGAAACGTAATACGTTTCATTGAAGTCCCATATTTCCTTCATACGTCTTCGTTGTTTCCGCATTTCCTGGAGTTGTCAGATTAATTGTATGTTTATATTCTCACTTTCTCACTTTCTATGTTCTGTTATATTAATCAAGATATTTATCACCAATAATTTTGACCTACGCTCTCGATATTAATCGTGGAGAACCACTTTATCACTGAAGGTCAATTTGGACCACTCATCATCAACATTTGTTTTGTCTTCAAAAATATTGAGTGTAGTCATCAAATCAATATTGGTAGCATTACATTCAATTATCACTTATAGCGAAGGTACTCCAATATTGCCCTAGTGCTCACTTTCAGTTTTCAAGGGGGTTTCCCTTGTTTATTTGCTTCTCTATTTCCTAGTTGTTGTTTCTAAAGCAGCGTTCCCAGAGTTGTGGCGAGTTGACTCAAAATAGCACTCGAGATAACTCTTGCCAACTCGGCGCAACTTTGCAAAACTCGGCTTAAGGTCGCGAGAGGTTTCCAAAATTTCGAACGTGTTCAAAATATTGACCAACGCGGAGCAACTAGTCTTTAACTCGTTTAAACTCGTCACATGCTCGCATTGGTCGTAGTGAGCTCATGATAAAATTGCACGTTTACTCGCCACTTTAGAGTTAACTCGGTATTGATATTTTGGTATTTTTTATTGAGAAACTTCACTGACATTAGTAAACGAAGAAGCTTGACTGGGGAGGAATTTTTAATTTGTAAACAAATCTTTCGGCATATCCGCCTCTCTTTTTTTCGGCAAATCTTTCGGCATACTGACATTGTCTTCAATATTTTGTTTTACAATACAAAGCATTAGTATAAAGAAAAGTAACAATCATATGGAAATGAAATGGACAGAAAGAGAGAAAATATAGCAAATCATAATACTACTACTCAGGTTTAACCTGTGATAAATTATATAACATTATCAAAGTGGTTACCATATTGATGTAAATTATGAAATAGAAGATCATATATATGTCACTACTCATGTTCAGCATGTGACAAATTATATAATATTACATCAAACTGGATATCATATTGATATAAACAATGCAATAGAGAATCATAATAGGACTAATATGAGACAAATCATATAACATAGTATATCAAATTGGAATATTATATTGATTTAAACAATGAGTGGGTCAAAACAATAATTCAAGGATTCAAAATTCACCACGGGTATTTATGATGGATTTGAAATATTTCACAGAGCAGTCAATTGCATTTTCATTGTCCAATTTCATGATTTTTACAAATTTCTCTTCCTTATTAAAACCTTTGAATGCTTCATATATTTCAGTCATTTCTGTAAAAAATGTATTTCTTTCAGTACTAAAAATCTCGTACACTCCATTATAGTATGAAGTTCATCTCCAACTTTTCCCACATTACATTCATTACCGATGTGTTGGCTCAGTCAGTAGAGCGTCCGCCTCACAATCGGGAGGTCGTGGGTTCGAACCTCGGCCACGTCATACCAAAAGATGGGAGTTGTTGACGTTCAACAAATGAAAGGATAGAGCAACGTCGATCTGGCGTTGCACAGTGGCTGCCGGGCCCACGATCAATTGGGCAAAAATAATTTCCATTTCGGTTAATAAAATTTGGAGTGTATTATTATTTATTATTTACAAATTCGTAGATGAGAGGGGATTTTTTTCTGGACACCTATGTCTTCCGGTTTCTATTGGTAGATTGTGTGAGCTGATTCTAAGTCGACATATATTTTTGCGTATTTTGTAATTTTTTAACATGGGACAAGTATTTTTCAGTGTTCATATCCTGCTTGAATAATCTAAATGTTCTAAGCTTACTTTTTTCATTACCATGTATACAATCCCTACATAAATCCATCTTGAACTGACATTCATATAAATTCATCATTTTCATTTCTATTTCTTCTCCAACAATTTTGTCACTATCTGTAATATCTTCTAATTCTAAACATTTATTATTGTCATATGACTTACATTTCCTGAACAGCTGGTACACGTTCCCTAGCCAACATACAGATTTTTTCGTTACCATTTTTTGTTTTCTTGAAAAGAGTGATATAGTAATGAATCGTTATCTATACCCAAATTTCTTCAGAATTGTGTGATCAGAGGTATGCTCCTACTTCGGCTAACACTGCCAATTGACTGCTTTTCTTATTGACACCTAATATATTTCTTAGCCATTGCAAATGAACATTTTCTATGTTATTCTTTAAATATATTTTAGAGTTCCCCTTTGTAGCTTTCCCTAGCTTTTCAAAATCAACAACAAAAGCTCCCCACACCTCTGATCCATATAGGAGTATAGGTTTTACTAAAGAATCAAACAGACGTTTGGCTATTTTGTTATTTGGAAGGCAATATCCAAATGATTTGAATAATTTGAATTTAACCCTTCTTGATTTATCCGCTAAATTCAGTAATGTGTCAATGAAAGTACCGCAATTATTAATGTTCAATCCTAAATATGCTACCTACTTAACAACTTCTATATTTTCAATTTGTAAACAAATCTTTCGGCATATTACTCCCAGTGTTAAAGATCGTATGCTCGATCTGTAATGAAAAACACAAGTCAGAAAAAATTGGAACCAGCGGGATTCGAACCTGTTAAGTCGCTGCCCGGCAAGCAGTAGATGACAGGTTCGAATCCTGCTGGTTCCAATTTTTGCTGACTTGTGTTTTTCATTACAGATCGAGCATACGATCTTTAACACTGGGAGTAATATGCCGAAAGATTTGTTTACAAATTAAAAATTCCTCCCCAGTCAAGCTTCTTCGTTTACTAACCATTGTCTACGGCGGACCGTTTGAATATTAATGAGTCAGAAAGAAGAGGATCTTGGGTATTTGATTCTAGTTCGTCGTGACTTGGCCGTGAACCAGAATAGCCTGGTGGTTAAGTCGCTGCCCGGCAAGCAGTAGATGACAGGTTCGAATCCCGCTGGTTCCAATTTTTTCTGACTTGTGTTTTTCATTACAGATCGAGCATACGATCTTTAACACTGGGAGTAATATGCCGAAAGATTTGTTTACAAATTAAAAATTCCACCCCAGTCAAGCTTCTTCGTTTTCTATATTTTCATTATTATCATAAAATGATGGTGTTTTAACATGTGTCCACCTTTGGTACAGATCAATATCTTTGTCTTTTCTATGTTTACTTCTAATAACCATTTACTGCAGTATCCATTAAGTCTATTTAATAAGGTTTGCATGCAATTTTCTGTCTTTCATATTAATACTATGTCGTCTGCATATAATAAACAATTTATTGGTTTTCCATTGAGTTTTACAGGCTCTGTGTCACTTATCCCAAGTTCACTGGATAAATCATTCAAATATATGTTAAACAAGGTAGGGCTTATAGTGCATCATTGTTTGACACCACAGTTTGTTTTGAAACACTGGGTAATTCCCTCATTTAGTTTAACGCTTAGCTTTATACATACTATTTTTTATTTCGAAATAATGGCCCCCGATCCCATACGTTAACATTTTATAAAACAATCCCTTCCTCCACACACTGTCGATCGCTTTTCGTAGATCAATAAAACAAAGATATATATTACTTTTTTCATTGGTGTCATTAGTTCTTACGTATTTATAAATTATTGTTTTCAAGGTGAATAAATGATCCCAACAGCACTCGAGAGACATATTCCCCTATAGTTTCCTGGATTTTACATCCTCCTTTGAATAATGAATAATATAACTTTCTGACCATTTGCTTAGAAACTTTCCGCTTATCAAAACTATTAAATATTCTTGCTAAAGTTGGTGAAAAGTGGTACATCCCTGCTTTTAACATTTCATTTAGGATTGCATCACATCCGGGCGCCTAATTTGTTTTTAGTGTTTGAATACATGCAAAAACATCGGTTGACGAAATTGAAAAGTCAAGTTTGCTAAAAGTTTCTTATCATTCACATGCCCCTCGATTATACAATGGTTATCATCTAATTTATATTCTATATTCATCAAATTGTGAAAGTAGTTGTACCATTCTATCGGAGTGTAAGTGACGTTACGTAATCTATTTTCTAAAGACCACCATGACCACCAGTGTTGTGAGACCATGCATTCTGCAGTGTATCTGTTGGCAAGGTTCAACCTGCAATTTAATAATAAATAAACAATCATAAATAATCTTATATATACACTGTAACTTTCAACATGTCAGATCAAATAAATGTATAAATTAATGCAGGTATAAACAAAAATATTCTTCTGTACTGGACAAATATCAGCATTTATTTTCTAGTGTCCCTTTAACCTCTTTAAAATAAATTTGTTTCGTAATAAATGCCTTTGCATATATGCATATAATGAGCTTTCTGGTTTCATTCTTTGTTCTAAATATATTCTTAATAAATTCTTAAAACTCAGATTTTCTTGTGATTTCATGAAGGCACGGGTAAATAAATCAAATTATTTTAACAGGTCAACCGTTCTTCAATTTGGCAATAAACAATTAAATAACAAAACCCTTATGCACCGAGTGCACTCTGACAATGACCTATCCTTATTGGCCTCAATCTCATCCAAATACAAATAACTCACATGCCCAGCATAAAGCCTGGCTCATAAGTCCTTATTAAAATTAAAATTCACGTTTCTTTCATACACTGTCTGAATTCATAAAATTGCTGGTTTACATTTGATTCACATTAACGTGTACATTAGTTTATGTGCACAACTGCACACATGCACAAGCTTCGCTGTACAGATACATACGAACCCACACTCCATTCTTCGAGTTGTAAATTTCAAACTCATAATACTCATGTATGAAATCAGCATAATCATCCTAATCAATACATATGATAAATGAAACCTTAAATTACAATAATAACTCATATTCATTTACTTACAACATTGGGTTCATCACAAAATTTAACAAATAACGGCGAGTCTTTAGAATGAAGGGGTATCAACACACGTGTACATCATGCAGCGAAAATTATAGCGCCTCCTAGTGACAAATTAAAACATTCACAAGAAGGTCCTCGCTTCTGACGTCATCAATTTCTAAACGAATCAAATCACTAATTTTATCAACTGATAAAAGAAAGCTTTGGCAATTTACATCCCGGCCCCTTAAATGCGAAGTCCAAAATGACTGAACATTTATAACATTTTCTCCAAGTAAATTGACACACAATAATTTATAATAAAGTAGTAATTATCGCTCTAATAGTTCTTAAGAGTAGTGTTAAAAAAATACATCCTATTTAAAGATGAGCATACAATAGATAACGAATTCATGTACCTTTAAATTTGTTAAACATAGCACTTTGCATAAAAGTAGATATTGCACATAGGGTTTCCTAACAAGACATACAACTGCATGTTTAAAGAATGATAATCTACTTGATTCATCTTTTAAATAATAATGGAAACAATCAACTACTAATCAGTAAGATAATTGCACATCATTAAACTTGAGTAATCAAATTAATTTTTTGAAAATTTGCCAACTGCAATCTTGTTTATTAACAAATCAGACTCGATTTTTTTTGCTTTTGGATATAAATTACTTGCCTGAAAAAACAATTCAGAGTTTATCCCCTTTCCTTTATTGTATAAATAAATCAAAGTAAAGGTATCTGTCAAACTTCGTAGACGCCTTGAAACACAAAATATGCAGTTCAAACTAGAAAATGCATATTACACCAAATAACCATTTCAAGATGTCAATATAGAATAACATTATGACAACCCATGCACTTACGATGCAAAAATTACATCAAAATAATGAAAAGGCATCCAATTTTTATCCTAAGCATTTTCAATGCCCAAATGATTGAAAATAGTTATTTCAGTTTGTTTTGTTTTCTCTCAATACTGCGTTACAAATATCAGAGGAAAATTTATGCATTTCTCATCAGTATTTTTAACTGTCTAATTGAATGCATTTCCATACATGTATACTTCAATGAATTTATTGTTTCAACTAATTGAATGTCAAGAAGTTCAACAAAGTTCTGAGTTCAGAATTAACATTAGAAAGTTAATCCTTCGGCTATGATCTTTAGAGTCTGTAGGTTTCTTTAGAGTTCAAAATCAAGTTTCATCTCAAAGTCATCTCCTTGCATCATTCTTCCTTTCCCTTGAAGATGTTCGCAAATCATTTGATGGCGATCTAAACATATGTATCCAGACTCAAAGTTATGCGAATCTCCAAGATCCAAAATAAAAGTCACAAACTGACATCCAAATTGCTTCAAGCTATCAAACATTAACCTGCTTATGATGCAAACTAGGATTAAATTATTGGCACCAAGAAATTCCCTTCTTTTTTTTTTTTTTTCATAAAGCATAAACATGATATCACTTGCTCCAATGCTAACAATGCGCTATTCTAAGAATGATGAAATTTCAATTTCATATTTGAAACAAGATATCACTTTTCATCACTTTCCACGGACTCCAACATGCACAATTTGTGGATAGGTCGCGTCAACTCTCCCGTGGCAACTTTCACCTTTGCTGACCGCACAATATTGTCCTTTCCAGGGTAGATTTCAACGACTCGGCCCATCAGCCATTTATTACGAGGCATGTCTTCGACAACAAGTACGATGTCATTGATCGCGATGCTTCTCTTTTCTCTGATCCACTTCTGACGTTGTTGCAATGTCGGCAAATACTCTTTAGTCCATCGCCTCCAAAACACATTCGTCATGTGTTGTACCTGTCTCCACCTTCTGCGCGAGTAGAGATCGCTCTGATCGAATATCCCTGGTGGTAACTCAGCATTTGGCCTACTCAAGAGGAGGTGATTAGGGGTCAGAGGCTCAGGATCCCTCTGATCTGTAGACACCACTGTCATCGGGCGTCCATTGACAATCGACTCCACCTTACACATCAAAGTTGTCAATCCTTCATCATGAAGACTTTGCTGTTTCATGAGAGCACCAAGAATTTTTCTAACAGTTCTTATCTGGCGCTCCCAAGCACCTCCCATGTGAGATGCTGTGGGCGGGTTGAATTTCCATGTAACTTCCTTCTGAAGTAGGAATTGGTGGATCTGACGTTGGTTCCAGCACTTGATCTCATCTCTCAGTTCTCTCTTGGCCCCGACAAAGTTACTGCCGTTGTCTGACCAGATAACTTCAGGTCTCCCTCGTCGCGAGATAAACCTCTCCAAACCATTGATGAAGGAGTCTGTGTCCATAGCATGAAGAACCTCAATATGGATAGCTCTAATTACCAAGCACGTAAAAATGCACCCATATCTCTTGACATCCTTTCTTCCCTGCTTTACAGTAAATGGGCCAAAGCAATCCACCCCTACAAAACTGAATGGAGGTTTATCAGGGGTGATTCTCTCTCGAGGCAGGTCAGACATCTTCTGCTCCATGGGCTGCGACGATTGTCGTTTGCAGACAAAACATCTGCGCAGTACCTCTTTCACTGCAGAGCGTCCTCCTACTATCCAGTAGCGTTCCCTCAAGCGTGCTAGAACATGTTCCTGCCCAGAGTGACCAGTAAGTTCATGATAGTATCTTATAAGCACCTTAACCACACAATGCTTCTTGGGAAGAATCAGAGGATGCTTGTAACCTTCATCAAACCTGCTATACCGCAATCGGCCTCCGACACAAAGGAGTCCCTTTTCTGTCAACTCTGGACTCAGTTTGGACAAAGAACTTGACTTCAACATCTTACTCTTCCTTGGGTTTGACTTGTCACTTTCTTTGTTTTCTTTCAGCACTCCTTCAAGGCATTCATACTCAGTCTTGAAATGTTTCCTTTGTATATAGCGTATGACAGCTTCCTCTGCTTCCATAATCTCTGCCACAGACAAAGGTTGATTCACACGAGATTCTTCGAACGTAACTTCATGACCTGCTTTCCATCTCAGATAGTACCTGAGTCTCAGTATGTATGCCACCGCTGTCTTCAAGCGAAACCATGACGAGTATCTTCCCATCAAAGCTTCGACAACTTCTTCTGAGTGTATAGAAGAGAACATTCCTTGAGTGTGACCTTGTTTCACCTCTGGATCATTTTCCAACTTGCTTTCTTGGAGCACGAGACATTTAGGCCAATGTTCTTCAGCAGCATACAGGAATTCTGGTCCCTTAAGCCACCTCCCATTCAACTCTTCTGGAGTCAATCCTCGAGTGATGTCATCTGCAGGATTCAAGGATGAGTTCACATGTCTCCACTGGCTTGGATTTGATCCCTCTCTTATGGTGGCAACCCTATTAGCTACGAAGGTGAGAAACCGCTTGTCTTCATTAGCAATGTAATGTAGTACAATGGCACTATCTGTCCAGAAGACTGATTCTCCCAGTTGTAGATCAAGTTCGTGTCTGATCATTCTATCCATTGCTACTGCTAAGGTTGCAGCCATGAGTTCCAATCTTGGAAGTGTCACCTTCTTGAGGGGTGCCAGACGAGACTTGACTATGACTATGTTGCAGCTGACTTCTTCCTCAGCATTCTTCATGCGAAGATATGTCACTACTCCATACGCCTTCTCGGAAGCATCACAGAAATGATGGAGTTGATTCTCCATCACTTGTCCAAAGTCAGAACTCATGTAGCATCGTCTTACCTCGACTTCTTCCATTTTAGGAAGCTCTGCCTTCCATTTTTGCCATCTGGCCCGATATTCTTCAGGGATAGGATCATCCCATCCTAACTTCATGGCAGTCAGTCCTTGAAGTAACCTTTTAGCATACAAGACGAATGGGCCAGCAAATCCATAGGGATCATAAACAGAGGCTACTTCACTCAATATACCTCGCCGAGTTAGCGGCTTCTCTTTGGGAGTTATCTTATAACTGAAGCAGTCCATTTCAGTATTCCATTCAACCCCAAGAGCTCTCTCTACAGGCAAAGCTTCGCAGTTAAGATCCAACCCTTTTACTTGCTTGGCTCTATCACTTTCCGGAATCGATGCAAGGACCTTCACACTATTACTTGCCCACTTCAGTAGCTTGAAACCGCCCTTGTCGAGTAGACTCCTTAACTCTGTGGCAACATTTATTGCCTTATCATCGTTTTCACAGGATATAAGACAATCATCTACATAGAAGTTACGGGCAACAGCTGTCACTACTTCCGGACTGTATTCTCCCTGGTGGTCTTCTGCCGTCCTTTTCAGGGCGTAACTACAAACACTTGGGCTCCAGGTCCCTCCAAACAAATGAACACACATTCTGAAAACCCTGGGTTCAAGCGTCAAGTTACCTTCTGGCCACCAGAGAAACCTTAGTACGTCACGTTCTTTATGTGGGACACGGACCTGGTGAAACATAGCCTGAATATCAGCCATCATGGCAATAGGTTCTTGTCTGAATATAAGTAGAACTCCAAGCAACTTATTTGTCATGTCTGGACCTTGCATGATGGCATCGTTCAAGGATCTTCCTTGCCACTTCGCAGCACAGTCAAAAACGATTCTCGTTTTGTCCGGCTTCTTAGGGTTGAAGACAGGATGGTGGGGCAGATACCAAGTCGGTATATTGTCTTCATCCTCGTCTGTCACCTCTTCTGCATAATTCTGCTGAAGCAGATCTGTAATCCCTTCTTTATACTTGATATGAAGTTGCTTATCCTTTGTCAATCTTCTATGAAGTGACTTAAGTCTCGATTCGGCCATGGGACGACTATCTGGAAGTCTGAGAGGATCTTCCTTGAAAGGAATAGAAAGTTCATAATGTCCATCTTTGAGACAAACTGATTTGTCCCAAATTTTAAGTGCCTTCCTGTCGCTGACGGACATTGCTCTTGTTTCTTCTAGTCCCTGAATGGATTCTAGGGACCAGAACAATTTCAACTGGGCCTCTAGGCTGTCATCATTGGAGATGAAGTTGGATGATGCTTGCTTACTTTCATCTTCTGTGTTATCTGTGTTTACCAACGGCCCATTTAGTGTCCAACCAAGTTTCGTCTTAATGGCAAAAGGACCATCTTCACCCTTGCGTACGTCTAATGGAATTAGAGCTTCTGGAGTGTCTTGCCCAATTAACAATTCCACCTTCACAAAACTAGAAGAGTCTAGAATATCCAAATCAACAAGATGAGGAAATCTTGAGATGTCTTCTTGGCTTACATTGTTGCAGCTGATGTTAATAGCCTTCTTGGTGTAGACATGAGGAAGGGTGATTACCTCATCAGTGTTACGCCCCTTAACTCTGAGGCTAATGTCAAGACACTCTAACTGACTGTTTGCATGATCCAATGTTGACAAGGAGAGTGTGCATTTTCTTCCAGTAGCATGAAGCCTCGTAGATAAGTCTTCAGTACAGAAAGAAGTCGTTGAACCAGGATCAAGCATCGCAAACGTATCTACAGTGACGTTATCTTCACATGAATAGACCCGTACTGGTATAATCGGTAGAGCTACCTTCAACTTCCCGGCCCCTGTGACATGACTTTGTGTATCAAGTGGTCGCTGTTCAGGCTGGGCTCGAGACTCAGATGGAGGTTGTGATTGAGGCTGAAGACTTCCTGTCTGTTGCTGTCTACCAGAAGCTGTGTGTAGAAACTTTGTATGTTTCATGCTACATCCTGCAACTGAACAAGTCCTCTTTAGGTTACACTCCCTTGACATGTGTCCCTTGACTAGACAGTTAAAGCAGATGCCTGCTTTCTTAGCAAACTGCAATCTTTCTGTAGCTGTCATCTTTTTAAATGCTTCACATCCAAAGAGACTGTGTTCAGCATTGCACAAATAACAACTGCGCTTGTAAGTCTTATTGTTCCTGTTGTCCTTGTCATCTGTAGACGCTGTGAAAGAACTAGTAGTCTTCTGTTTCATAGGTTCTCGTCTGGAAAGAGGATTATCTTTCTTCACGTCTACTAAGGCACCAAACACAGGGTCATTGACCTCCTCAGCAGCATCTGAAATAAACTGCACTACATCAGTGATGTTCGGTGCACGATCATGGTGACGAATGTCCTTCACAACTCTAAGCCATCTACCCTTGAGGTAATGCGGCAATCTCTCCATGATCTTCATCATATATTCTTGATTACTCATCTCAGACATCATTCCCAGTGCTGCCAACGTATGATTGCAGATTTTGAGTTCATCAGCAAACCTCTGCAAACCAGACTTGTCGCTTGGTCGCAAGTTTGGTCCACTTGTGACCTTCTTCATCCAGGCTTGGCTAATCTTGAATTTACTGCCGAACCTCTCTTCTAACAGTGCTCTAGCCTTGTCATATCCAATAGCAGGATCCATTATCATACAACACTGGACTATCTTCTTGGGTTCTCCTTCACAACTATTGAATAACTTCAGAAGTTTAGCACCATTATCAAGAGCTGAACGTCCTATCAGGTTATCGAAGGATGTTCTAAACTCAAAATACCTCAAAGGGTCACCATTGAAGTGAGCGATGTTGACATTGTTCAGACTTATAGCTTCCAGCAAACGGTTTTGTAACTGACCTGACTTCTGAGGAAAAGATGTTACATAGCTATTGTCTTTGACCGCTGGAGATGAGGTAGGAAGTATCTGACCACGAGTTGGGATTGTCTCATCCTGATCTTGATCATGAGGTTCCAGTTGTTGTTTACCAATGTTAAAATAAACCTCACTCTCATGACTTAATTGCGAATACTCTTCTACATGAGACTTGCTGTAAACTTCCTCCTCTGCTTTGGCAATGTCTAACCTTGTCTGCAAGTCAAGCTGATGCCTTTTCTGAGTAAGTTTCAGCTGCTCGATTTCAAGTTCTTGTTTCTTCCGTAAGGCATCAGCTTCAGCTGCTAGAGCTGCTCTACGAGCCATAGCCCTGGCCCGTAATCTTGAACTGGAACTCGAACTTGTACGAGATGGAACATTGCTAGCTGAATCCTCAGGCTTAACAGAATCTCCTTCTTTAATTTCACTCATCTTGATTGGCTGAAGACAACACTGACGACAGTCACTGAAGACCTTGTTGTTGAACTGTAAGTGACGTTACGTAATCTAATTTCTAAAGACCACCATGACCACCAGTGTTGTGAGACCATGCATTCTGTAGTGTATCTGTTGGCAAGGTTCAACCTGCAATTTAATAATAAATAAACAATCATAAATAATCTTATATATACACTGTAACTTTCAACATGTCAGATCAAATAAATGTATAAATTAATGCAGGTATAAACAAAAATATTCTTCTGTACTGGACAAATATCAGCATTTATTTTCTAGTGTCCCTTTAACCTCTTTAAAATAAATTTGTTTCGTAATAAATGCCTTTGCATATATGCATATAATGAGCTTTCTGGTTTCATTCTTTGTTCTAAATATATTCTTAATAAATTCTTAAAACTCAGATTTTCTTGTGATTTCATGAAGGCACGGGTAAATAAATCAAATTATTTTAACAGGTCAACCGTTCTTCAATTTGGCAATAAACAATTAAATAACAAAACCCTTATGCACCGAGTGCACTCTGACAATGACCTATCCTTATTGGCCTCAATCTCATCCAAATACAAATAACTCACATGCCCAGCATAAAGCCTGGCTCATAAGTCCTTATTAAAATTAAAATTCACGTTTCTTTCATACACTGTCTGAATTCATAAAATTGCTGGTTTACATTTGATTCACATTAACGTGTACATTAGTTTATGTGCACAACTGCACACATGCACAAGCTTCGCTGTACAGATACATACGAACCCACACTCCATTCTTCGAGTTGTAAATTTCAAACTCATAATACTCATGTATGAAATCAGCATAATCATCCTAATCAATACATATGATAAATGAAACCTTAAATTACAATAATAACTCATATTCATTTACTTACAACATTGGGTTCATCACAAAATTTAACAAATAACGGCGAGTCTTTAGAATGAAGGGGTATCAACACACGTGTACATCATGCAGCGAAAATTATAGCGCCTCCTAGTGACAAATTAAAACATTCACAAGAAGGTCCTCGCTTCTGACGTCATCAATTTCTAAACGAATCAAATCACTAATTTTATCAACTGATAAAAGAAAGCTTTGGCAATTTACACGGAGGAATCTTTTCAGAAATGTGATGTTTTTCTGAGTGTATCCCATTAAATTCATCTATGATGTTCCACCACTCTTTCATGTATGTGTTTTGCAATTTTTCCAGTCTTTTCAACATATTTTCTCGCATCCCTTTAATATTTACTTTGAGTTTTTTCTTGAATAACTTTCTTAATTGTTTATCGAGTGATTGCCTACAAACCTCTCGACACAACTTCTTAACTCTTCTTCTTAAAGCTTCTATTTCTCTGTCACAATGTACTCTATTTCGCTTGTTTCCATTATCACGCTTCTTTTTGTGTGGTTTCTTAGGTATTCTGGCTGAAGCAGCCATGTGTACAATACAGTCAGTAAGATCGTTCACTGCAATTTGGATCCCATTCTCATCAAGGACATAATCCTTTTCTGTCAATGCACTAATCTTATCTTTTTTCTCCGGATATTTAAGAATCATTTCAAATTGTTCTCTACTAAACTGCCCTTGCCATCTGTATTGGTCTGGCGGTGGTTTTAATTATATTCTATTTTAATTCTATTAAAATCACCCATTAACATTAACATTTACCTTGATTCTTTTTTACAGCATCTGTTCTATAATATCGACTTCCGATGAATAAGTCGAGTTTTCCGGGTTAATGTAAAGGAAACAAATGAAAATATCCTTTTTAAGGTTAAATGGATCTTTTTCAACCTTCACCCATGCATATTCACTAGTTGTATTTGGTAATTAACAATAATTAATAATAATAATGATAATAATAGTAATAATTGTAATAATAGTAATTTGAGAAATATTAATAATTTGAATGTTACACTTTAACGTTTAAAATATTCATGTTATCTTTAAGTGCAGTAATAAGAGTAAACTATTCGGTATCTTTTGTGTATAGCAATGATAATGATGATAATAGTAATAGTGATAGTAATAATAATAATTATTATTATTATTAATAATAATAATAATAATGATAGTAATGATAATACTAATAATAATGTAAATAGTGATAACAATCGTTGTCAACAACTCTTGATGTTTGATAATATAGATTTTTATGATTCATATTTATGTTCATATTTCATATGTATACGTCTAAGAAGTTTAGTTCATTTCTCATTTCAGTTGATCTTTATTATGAATTCATCTCAATAATTGATTGTCTGTGAAAGTATTTTGCTTTTTGTAATTTTGATGTTTTTAATTTGTACAAAATCTGTAATTCGGCTACCGAGCCGCGATTGATTTTTTATTCCAATAAACCATTTTCAATCAATCAATCAAAAACAAATTCAGACTCGGTTTAATTTCATTCCTCACATAGATCGCAAGACCACCAGAGTCGTGCGTTGCTTTTTTATGTCGTGTTCTATAAATTGTCTTCATTATAAACCCACTGACTTGCATTATCCTTTTCTCCTGGAGCAGCCTTTGTCTCTGAAATACAGATAGTGTCATGGTTATCAAGCAAGTTCTTAAAATCTTCCACCTCAATTTTGGAAATGGGTCTAACTCCATCAAGTCTACTGTTAACACCATTCATATTCCAGTAACATACATCTATACTCTTTTTCAAAAACCTTTTTTTCTTGAACACCATTTTGACATCAAAGTTTCACAAATCTCTCTGTTGATTGAAATTTATGATATTTTATATATCATACCAATTACATGAGATATCTTTCTAAAGCGATATTCTATGCCAATTTTCAATATCAATAATAGGTCAATACAGTTTTTCCTCTTTCCGTTCAAACATAATTTCCTCATGGTATATGAATATATTCCAGTTATATCAAAAGTCTTTCGTAGGCAATATAAATTATGATGATATACATGTATAACAATATAATAATTTCTATACCATTGATTCGACATCATATGAATGGGATAGTTCGAACCTATACCACTAAGGGCACTCCGGGGGTCTAGTGGTTATGACACTGGTCTAGTAACCCAGAGGTCGCGGGTTCGAATCCCGCTCGGTCTGCCTGTGATTTTTTTTCACAGCAGTCGAGCAACCTATCACACAGCAGTTGCGTGTGTTACCACCTTCTGGTGGCCGTTGGAGACAATTGAATAATTAACTTCATTATTTCATGTTACCCAACTGATTAATTCTATACCATTGATTTGACATCATATGGGCACTCCGGTGGTCTAGTGGTTATGACACTGGTCTAGTAACCCAGAGGTCGCGGGTTCGAATCCCGCTCGGTCTGCCTGTGATTTTTTTCACAGCAGTCGAGCAACCTATCACACAGCAGTTGCGTGTGTTACCACCTTCTAGTGGCCGTTGGAGACAATTGAATAATTAACTTCATTATTTCATGTTACCCAACTGATTAATTCTATACCACTGATTTGACATCATATGAATGGGATAGTTCGAACCTATACCACTAAGGGCACTCCGGTGGTCTAGTGGTTATGACACTGGTCTAGTAACCCAGAGGTCGCGGGTTCGAATCCCGCTCGGTCTGCCTGTGATTTTTTTCACAGCAGTCGAGCAACCTATCACACAGCAGTTGCGTGTGTTACCACCTTCTGGTGGCCGTTGGAGACAATTGAATAATTAACTTCATTATTTCATGTTACCCAACTGATTAATTCTATACCATTGATTTGACATCATATGAATGGGATAGTTCGAACCTATACCACTAAGGGCACTCCGGTGGTCTAGTGGTTATGACACTGGTCTAGTAACCCAGAGGTCGCGGGTTCGAATCCCGCTCGGTCTGCCTGTGATTTTTTTCACAGCAGTCGAGCAACCTATCACACAGCAGTTGCGTGTGTTACCACCTTCTGGTGGCCGTTGGAGACAATTGAATAATTAACTTCATTAATATAATAATTATATCAAATTTCTTACGTAAACAATATATGGTGAAACATAATAATATAACAATCGTATGAGGTCTCTTTCGCGAGCAATATATACATGTAGTGTCATTTTTCAATACAAATGATAAATCAGTATAAATCAGTATAATATTGTAAGAGTTTCCAAGAGTTGAGAACGAGCACTACGATTTTATTGCGAGTTATCTCGACTTGTGAAAGAAATTGGCGCGAGTTAAAGGAGAATTAACCCCTGATTACAAATTTACTTATATTGGAAGGTGTAATATATTCCTACTTATTGACCTAAATCATTTTCTAATAAGATATCAGAAAAGGTTATAAATAAAGATATTCCAACACCCGGTATCGTCTCCTACTCATTTACATGGGGGCTGCCATTTTCTTGCTGATTTGGAGTTGTACATGAACCATTGAGAAATGTTCCAGTCAGGAAGATATTTTGAATCCAAATCCTAAACTGATTTTCTTCATTACCTAAAATCCCATATGTGACGAAAAACATAAAGTGGGTGTTTACATGTATTATAAAAATTAAATCTGTATAATGATACTTTTAAATTGTCTGGTTTTGCTTAACAAAAATCTATTTTCTTGGGTTTGCCAAACAGAGCAGAACATAATATATGCAGCATGCATTCTGACTTTTCAAGTCCATTATCCGAAAGCAAGTGAATGCATAGTTTGCCGCTATAGATGCTCAGGGAAGAAGCATCCATAAAATTTGAATTAATTTGCTCCGTCCCATACGTCCAGTATCGAGAAAATAGATTTCTATTAAGCGAATATCGATTTTCAACAGAAATATATAAGGAAATATTCAGTTTAAAAATAAATTGACATATCTTTTCCATATTTTTAATCTCAAATGGGTTTTTAATTTTGAAAAAGGCAATTGAGCATTTGGATTAAGAAAATCTTCTTGTACACATAAACAAAATGGCAGCCCCTATGTGCTGCTAGCAGACGATACATATTGCTAGCAGATGGAAAAATTTTGCTCAGAAAATCTTGATTCGTATCGATCTCGTATATTTTGACGCGAAGCCATATAGTCTAACAAGTAGGAATAAATATCACCTTTGAACACTATCATCTTTATTTTTGAGCGTAATTCTCCTTTAAGGACGAGTATATGGCGAGTGACAATGTCATATGTTTTAGGTGATTTTTTTCTTTCGTTCTCAATCTATGATTATGTATCTTAAGTTAGCTTATCAATAATATTATATCTTTTAAGCGCATGGAGATGGCAACATACGATGCGCTTTATACGCTCAATATTATTATCATTATCATTATTATTGCATGAGCCTCTCCTGCGTTTCGTGAGGGCCTATTCCGAGTGCGCAAGTGCAGCTTGATCACGTGCATAATTCCAGCCTGTCTTGCATATCTCTTGTCATCCCCTGATATACATTTATTTCTTATGTCAATCGTACGGGAATCATACACAACATACACAAACTGGTCAAAAGATCGTGATGAATGACTGGAAAGATAGATAGAAGTCGTACGTAGATCATCGTAACTCGGAACGCACTCAATTGAACTATTACCACGCTCTGGTAACTGGTACAGATATCGTTGTACAATCGATGTTGGCTTGTAGAGCACTCTTACAAAAGTCATACAACAATAAATTTCCCAAGTTTTCAGGACTTGCACGCGAGTTTAAGTTCGTGTGACACTCGCCATAACTCGTGACTACAACTCAGGTAAGTGGGAACGCTGCTTAATTAGACGATTTTATTTCTATAGTATGTTTCCCTCCGTCTCTCCATCAGTCTGTCTCTCGGGCTCCACCACATTCTCTCTCTCTCTCTCCCTCTCTCACTCAATTTCTTTCTCTTTGACTGCCTTTCTTTTTTTATTCTCTCTCTCTCTCTTTCTGTCTGTGTGTCTCATTATATATATATATCTTCACCCATGTCTTTTTAGTTGTCTCTCTCCTTTTTCTACCAATCTTTGTGGAGGGGGGGGGGGGGGGGGGGGTCGGGTTGTCAACCGATATCGCTGCCCACTCGTAACTCTTGGTATACTGACTTTTGACAATACTGACCTAATGGGGGCTCCTCTGTTATTTGACGCTGTATGGAATTGTATTAGGCCTATGTAGAGCCTTAAGGAAATAAACAACACAAAGCATAGGCCTAAAAATACCGTGGGTTTTGTTTAAAAAGGAAATGAAACTGATGGTAAGTGGTTTCAATGGATTCGCAGATTAACAGTGACAGATTGAGAAAAAGTTGAAAAGATTGACAGATACTTTCACGTTCGAAACCCGCCCACTCTCTTTCTCCCTTTCTTTCTTTCATTTTCTCTGTCTTTCTTTCTTTCTCTCTCTCTATCCTTTCGATCTCTTTCATTCCTTTTCTATCTACCTCTTACTCTCTTTCTCCCCTCTCTCTCTTTCTCTCTCTCTTCAGCCTTTTCAAATTATGTTTCTCTCTGTAAATCTCTATCTCTCTCGCTCTCTCTCTCTCTTCCTTTTTAGATATATTGCTTTCTCTCACTCCCTCACGTGCCCAAGTCCAAAATCAATCGAGAAGAGGTATTCGCAGAATTTGAGTTGTTGTACTCTCAGCTGTTTAGACACATTCCTACTTCCAAGGAAGACGGAGAGTCACTCAAAGCGCGCTTATCAGATCTTGCGCATGCGTATTGTGGCATTCCCAATGATATGTCAGATTTTCACATGACTCGCGAATGCTTGGTGGCACTGCGCGGACTTAAAGCCAATCCTGATATTCATATATGCAAACCCGATAAGGGCACCGGTGTCGTCATTCTGAATAAAAGTGACTATGTTAACAAAATGTCTGACATTCTTCATGATGAATCAAAGTTTTGTCGCATAGGTGCTGTCCCAGAACATGATCGCACAGCCACTTTGGAAACCAAGCTCCAACGACATTTATTAGATTTATGTAAACGCGGCGATTTGTCTAAGCCAGTTTATGATAGAATTCGACCACATGGCTCGCTAAGACCCCGCATGTACGGCCTCCCCAAAACTCACAAAACAAACGTTCCGCTTCGTCCTATTCTATCGATGGTTGGGTCAGCGCAGCATGAACTGGCAAAATGGCTAAGCGAGCAACTTCAGCCAGTCTTAGATTGTTTGTCTGTTCATACTGTTAGAGATTCGTTTACGTTTGCTAAACTCGTCCGCGATCTGCCCCTTGATAATAGTAATTGTGTTATGTGTTCATTCGATATCTCTAGCCTATTTACCAACGTGCCACTGAAAGAAGCTATTGACATCTGTGCTTCTTATCTCTATCATGGTGACTTAGACTCACCACCTGTTCCTGAGCCCGTATTCATTGATCTCATGAACTTTGCCACTCGCGCGGTTGAGTTTAGTTTCAATGATACGATGTATTCACAGATAGATGGTGTGGCTATGGGATCCCCATTAGGCCCCGCGCTTGCTAACATCTTTGTTGGCTTTCATGAAATGCGCCTGCTACAGAACGCCACCGATCTTAATATAGTCCCACATGTGTATTGTCGGTATGTTGATGATACGTTTGCAATTTTTGATAACCGCGCAGCGTGTGAGGTTTTCCTTACACAACTGAACCGGCTCCATCCCGCGCTAAAATTCACATGTGAAATTGAACTGTCCAATGCGCTCCCATTTCTCGACGTTCTCGTTGAGAGAAGTGATGGGAAATTCATCACTTCCGTCTACCGCAAGCCCACATTCACCGGGCAATACACGAGATGGGACTCGTACAGTGCAACTTCATACAAGATTGGGCTCATTAGAAACTTAGTGTGCCGCGCCCATAGGATTTGCTCTGCGTGCAAATTAGCTCCCGAAATCGCGAAAATCAAAACTATCCTCCTTGACAATGGTTACCCTGAGCATGTTATATCTCGCACCATAACACGGACGCTGGAGGCACAATCCAAATCTGACACCAGATTTGGACCTGCCAAATGCCCCGTGTATCTCAAACTACCCTGGAGGGGTAAGGTATCTGACAAATACGCCAGTCAGATCAAACACGCAGTGTCACGTTGCTATTACGCGGTTTCGACACGCATTGTGTTTTCTACACACAGGATGCTACCGTCAACTAGCAAGGATGTACTACCCACCCCCCACTTGAGTAATGTTATTTACCAATTTCAGTGCCGGTGCGATGCCAGGTACGTGGGCCGTACTTCTCAGCGGTTGGCTGATCGCATTAAACAACACATTCCCTCGATTATTCGGAACCGTACAACCAATCAGCGCACGCAGCCCGTCCGTGCCTGCAAATCTGAAATGCACGCTAACAGACCAAAGATAGCCAAATGCGATTCAGCGATTGGTCTCCACTTGCTGAACAATCCAGCTTGCGCACAAAGCTATGCCGACGATCAATTCTCAATTATGTCCCGGGCCAGAAGCTCAGCGCATTTACGCTTTCTGGAAGCTGCTTATATCCAATCGCAAGAACCTCTTCTGTGCAGACAAAAGGAGTTCGTCCAAGCTTTGCGATTGTTCTGAAATTACGGCGTCTAGGTTGCGTCCGGGTTCACCGAGTATAATATAGTTGATTTCAAGTAATTTGTTTTATACCTGCGTGATAACCTGATGAGTGCAGGTCGAAAAGCTTCGTTATCATGTCTCTTTTTCGTGCCATATTGAAATTTTGCAGTACCAAGAAATTATTTGAATCTTTGTACTGTTTTATTAGTTTAGAGAATAATACATGACAGAAGAGGAAAACTAGAAAGGCCGTCAAAGGCGGCAGACCCACGCCTTAGCGGCGCTACAGAGTAAACTTATTTACCCGTAAAATTGTCCTCAAAAACTTTCTATGAAAGATTTCAATTTGAGCAATATTTTCATAACCCCATACTTCACACCCATATGTCAATATTGGTAAGATCATCCGATCAAATAATTCACATTGTGTGTCAGTGGACAGTTGTAATCGTTTTGCTTTTTCCAATAAACTATACAGAGCTTTCCTCGCCTGGGATACCTGTTTTATGATTCTTGATTTAAACGTACCATTATACTTAAATGGTACGTTTTATTTAAATAAATACGTTTTATTTCAATAAATAAAGTCATCCACAACCTCCAAAACATCACCACTTAAGTTAAAAATTGGCATTTTCCTCACCTTCCCTCGAGAAAAAGCAACAGTTTAATCATAATTATCAATATGATTATTATTATCATTATCATGATAATGCCAGCCTTGCATATCTCTTGTCATCCCCTGATATACATACACTTCTTATGTCAATCGTACGGATTCATACACAACATACACAAACTGGTAAAAAGATGGTAAAAAATGAACGTTCTCAATTGAACTATTACCACACTCGGGTAACTAGTACAAATATCGTTGTACAATCGATGTTGGCTCGTAGAACACTCTTACAAAAGTCATACAACAATAAATTTCCCAAGTTTTCAGGACTTGCACCCGAGTTTAAGTTCGTGCGACACTCGCCATAACTCGCGACTACTATACTCGGCTAAGTGGGAACGCTGCTTAATTTAGACGGTTTTATTTCTATAGTATGTTTCCCTCCCTTTCTCCATCAGTCTGTCTCTCGGGCTCCACCACATTCTCCGCCCCCCCCCCCACCCTCTCTCTCTCTCATCTCTCTCTCTCTCTCTCTCTCATCTCTCTCTCTCTCTCTCGCTCTCTCTCCCTCTCCCCCCCTCCCCCCCCCCCCCCCCCCTCTCTCTCACTCTCTCGGACTCCCACTCTTTCTCTCTCTCTCTCTCTCTCTCTCACTCATTCTCTTTCTCTTTGACTGCCTTTCTTCCCTCATACTCTCTCTCTCTCTTTATGTCTGTGTGTCTCATTATATATTATACAAATGTTGACTGCTTTCAGGGGCACGGTGAGCTCGCAACTGTGCTATGGCATATAGCACCGAGCACTCGACATTGCACCGAAGGCCATGGTTTTAACCGTGACGCGAAAAAGAAACAGTCAACATTTGTTTTATACTAGCAGCACCCGTGAAAAATCCACGGGATTTTGGGGCAAAAAAATACATGTAGTTAGAAATTAAACTGTTTTAAATTGTTGTTTATTAAACTTATATTGAATGGGATAAACATATTACAATGTTTTTGTTACCAAATAATCATATTCAAACTATGTTTTAGCGCAACTTTAGGGTTGTACATTGGTGAAATATTCAATCAAATGGTAGGTCAATACGTGTACATGAATACCATGTATTTTTTAATTAATAAGACGAATAATTATGTATTTTTTGTTTTTCAGCGAAGTTAATTTTTAGTTTCTGTGGTATCTATCTTATAATCTTTGTACTGTTTTATTAGTTTAGAGAATAATACATGACAGAAGAGGAAAACTAGAAAGGCCGTCAAAGGCGGCAGACCCACGCCTTAGCGGCGCTACAGAGTAGTTGCAATACTATACTAATTATGGGGTCAAAACTACAAGGTTACACAGAATTTGCAGGCGTCAACCGATCATCACCAAAATCTAATAGATTCTTTCCTGTCACTATCCGAACTGAAGTTCCTATACTTTACTATGGGGTCAAAACTTCAAGGTCACACAAAATTTGCAGGGGTCAACCGATCATCACCAAAATCTAATCGATTCTTTCCTGTCATTATTCGAACATTCCTTGAAAATTTGGTGCAAATCCGTTCACCCGTTCTCTCGTTATCTTGTACACAAACAAACAAACAAACAAACATACGGAGCCCTTTACATAACCCTGCCGATTTTATCGGCGTGGGTAATAAATACGTTAAGATTTCAACATGATATTCTTACTATAGAATATGTCACATAATTATTTTTAAAAGTTAACAGTCTTTTGGGTCTTTTTTTAATTTGTTCTTTGGTCTAAAATAATTTATCATTTTTATGTCTTATTATAGTGGTGATTATCTATAATACACTTTTGCTGATGAGAGAGATTGCATATACTGTTTTTGTGTAGTAAATAATATATTTATTTCAACATTTTTTCAACGTCATAATTTAGGCCCAATAATACTGTGATATTAATCTTTTGTTATATGAGCTTATGCCTTTTAGCTTCCATGAAGATTGTTTAATGTTTGTGTGTTTATTGAAGCAAATTTTTACCTGTTATTTCCCACCCCGTTCCCACAATATCACCCCAGGAGAAACGTGAATGAAGATGCCTGATACCTAAACATATGAAATTCTACCGTGACGTATCCATTACATATTTTTGTAATGAAACATGATTTGCAAAAGTCATAATCCAATTTACTCACATACCCCTGCAATATTTGAAACCCCAGATAAAAATAAAAGTAAATTGTGAATCTACCACTTAATAGGCGGATAATTATGGATGGTGAGTGCAGGTCCTATCATGTCCCCTATCCTCCCTCTATAATACTCCAGCCCAATTCTTTGGGGTGATTTCATTTTTTCTACAATGAATATAACTGTTAAGTAATGCATTGACATATCCCCGATTCCCCCCTCCGCTTTTTACGCCCATGACTCCAGTGATTCCATATATTCTACAATAAAAATAAAATTTATTGATGCATTCACATATCCCCCACCCCCCCCCCCCCCCCCCTCCGGCTACAGAGTCTACGAACATGACTCCAGTGATTTCATTTTTTCTGCAATGAAATTAATACATTCATATATCTCCCATCGACCACCGCAAAACCCCTACCCCCCCCCCCCCCCCACCCCCGCTATCTACGCCCATAACTCCAGCATACTCTATTAATTCTTCCACGAATTAACACCCCTCGCAACTGGAACTGAAAGAGTGAACATTGTGGCCAACTCTCATCAGCACTATTATTAACGAATTAAGCTTGATCTATAGCCTTAGATCTATACTAGTCTTCAGATCTAGATCGAGGCAGAAAGATCCGTCTGCTTTTCAAACACACATACTTTAAAAACAGACTCTGCTCTCGCTCAGCAGATTCCGGAATGTTTTTAGAGTAATAAAATGGATGTAGAATCCACGTTAATATACGGTATGATGACTTTAATTTACCATCAAATAAAAAAAAAGAACGATATTCAGGCCCAAACTGTTTCCAATCTTGAAATAAGCAACCCAGTGAGGCATTTACTGCCATTTTGAATTCAAATGGATGTAGAATTTACTCAGATATACAGTAAGATAAATTTATCGTCACATTTTAACTGTAGTATTTAAAAAAAAAGGATGATAAGTAAACTGTTTCCGAACTTGAAATAAGCAGTCCAGTAAGGCATTTACTACCGGACTCCTTCCCTGGAGTTCAGCCAGCCAACCCTTACACCTCAGCCCAGCCTCAGCTCAGCCTCAGCTCAGAGTGCTGGCGCTTCCGCGACAGAGTACCTGCTTCGTAGAGAAAATGTCATCAGTTTACAGAGAAAATAGGGACAAACAAAGTCCACAAATACTACACTGCAACATTTTTGTTCCCAACAATGTCACTCACGTCCAAAGTCAACCTTGGATATCTCAAAATAAGCAGCTCAGTTTAATAGGCAGTTGGTTTCTCCATTGTCTCCTCCCCGGCCCCAGAATGCAGTCATATCAGGCAGCCAAGGCTGCAGCGCTGGTAGGGCTCAGCTCAGAGCCATCCATACATAGAGTTTGGCCAACCCGGTTGGAGTTTTTTTGCTATCACGTGACAACAGGCGCCATGTTAATGTTATGACCCAATGTAGTGTGAGCCCGCAAGTCACAACTGCATGCATAGCGCATAGCGCATAATGCACTGTATTGCACTGCGTATACTATCGATGAGATGTAGAACGAGAATCGTGAAATCTGCTGTCTAGATTCACTTCAAAATGCCATGATGTTTTGCATGTGGATGTTCTAATTGTTCAGGGAAGGGAACAAATCTGAATAAGAACTTGATATAGAAGACTGATGTTTGTAATAAGTATAAAGAAAAAGAGTTAAGATCAAGGCACTAAATCATGATTTGGGTATATCAAAACATTTAATTCATCGGATGCTAAACTGAAGATTAGAATATTTTTTTGAAGAAGTGACATTTTGATTGGTGTAGAACATATTAATTGTTATTCAACATAGAAGAAACCACACTTAGTCTGAGGATGTTTTGCACAACATTGTACAATTTTGGAAGGATAAATCCTTTACTTGATACACAGAAGATGGGTTTTACTAGATGTAAATTTTTCTGAACATTTAAAATCATTTTTAACTCCTATAATTAGCCCACAATTTGTCTTAAAATTGTTATTAAAATTTTCTGTGCCAGCTATAGGTATCATGGTATAGAAAGATTTATTTTGATAACTGCTTGTACACATATAGTATCCAAGGCCTTTACATGAACATTTCTATATGGTTGCCCCAAGTAGCCACATTGTATAACGTCAGTTATAAGCAAGGGGGATTGGTCCCCTTTGAGCCCCCCCCCCCCCCCCCCCCCCCGCCTACGCCTTTGGGGAGTGGATGTGTGCCACATACGTTTCCGACTCCATTTCATGCCTTTAACCATTTTGGATTTTGTTGGTGTTTATTATCATTGACGTTCATTCATTGCCATTAAGATATATACACATTTTCTTCTTTTTTTAAATCAATATTTTAACTTTGTAATGCACATGTGGTTAATATTATTCATAAATTCTTGATATAAGTATTCTTTTTCTCTCTTTAGTGCACGTATATTAAATATATATATATATATTGATTACTTCAACTTTGACTCGAACAGGGCAGTCTTTTATAATTAGGAAAAACCATGTCTTGAAATTTCATAGCTGTGCAACAACATAATAAGTAATATGCAAAATTACTGCACACGGTGAAGTATGAATTTTGGTCTTTCAGGTATATGCCAAGTCATTTGACGATAAATTCCGAAGGTGTTCAAAAGCTGACATATTTTTGAAATATAATTTATTCATCAATATTACCAGAGTCTATTAAATGGATTATTTTGCTGCAATAACTTTGCAAGATTAATCAATGCGATTAAAATCGAAATATACCAATATTATGCACCTGTTACAAAATTGATATGCATCCAGCGAGTCAAAATATTGGATAAGCTGTTTCATTTAAGAAATGTTATTTACAAGCCTTTAAAAATTTGTCTTTGAAGGCAAAACTCCCGAATTGTGTGTAATGAATGTGAAAATCGCAAGGCCCCCGTTTCTTGTGAAAATGGCATCTTGCTCTAATTTTGATGGGTTTTTTTTGTAGACTTACTCTTTAGAATATCAGGAATAATATAAAATTAATCTATAGAGGAATATTAAAGAAATTTGTGTTCATTTTCAGGTGAAAATCATAGCCGGGTGCGCATACAAACTCTCCCCACCATATCCCATGTATTAATACACACACACACACACACACACACGCAACGCGAGTGAGCGAGGTCGTTGGGTTACAACATAGCGCCTATTGTTGAGTTGGCCAAACTCTATGTATGAATGGCTCTGGCTCAGCTCACAGTGCAGCGCGGCCGTAATGGAGTCCACCGGCTAAAAAGAGAAAAAAAAATCAGTTGTTAACTAAATTCAGATAAAATAGAAAAAAGGAAATCCATAAATACAGTTTCTAACAATTTTTAAATCTAAATCACTCACCTCCAAAATCAACCTTAGAATGAACATATATTTGTAAGCTCGGGGAAACCGTAGTCAACCCATGTTGAGTGTATGTATGTTGCATGCATGCTACATGCATCGTCGCGTCGCGTTGCAGTGAAAAGTCCAGTACGTGGGTGCTACTCCTGTGGTCTACTAATCACAAAGTGTACGATGAAACAATTGAATACATACGTACATACCACGGAGCTCTATTGAGCTTGGGACACAATAATAATAATAATAATAATCCGTTTTTATATAGCGCCTAATACATCGATGATGTCTCTAAGCGCTTTACAGATATGGGACATTTACTGCGGCAGCCCGAACACGTAGTGTTCGGGCTGCGATCAGCAGTCCTTTGATTGCTTGGATGTCTCTTAATTACAAGGTCGTTTGTCAAAATGATAGCCATGAAACATGACATTAGTTGATTTTAGGCTACTTTAGGTACTTACAAAACTTTCCGATTGACTGTCGTCTTTCTTTTCAATGATGATACAAAAAAGGCATATTTATCTCCAAGAGCCTGTACTAAAAACTTCCGTAGGTCGGTGTTTTGCTTGCAATGCGCATGCGTCAGCAGCACCAGTATAATACAGACAAGAAGGGAGGATTATGAATATTCATTAGACGAGTGGGCTCGAGCGAGCAAGAGCGCTCGAGATCGGCAGATCACAGTGGATATATGAATATTCATTATTCCTGTGACAAAAATTATTGCGTCATTGTAATAAATATTCATAGGCGCATGCGCAAGTGCCTATTTTCGTTTCTGCTTCAACAACATGGCGAATGGGACTGATTTCGAAAATTGAGAGTAAAAAGTGACATTCATCGATTCTACACATTTTTTAGGAAAACCTGATTTGCGGAAGGTCTGTTTAGGTAAGTGGCATCGTATATATGATACTTTAATTCCAAAAAATAACTTATATGGCCATATTTTCAATGGTCATTTGAACATTGGTAAATTGTGAGACCCA
The DNA here is from genome assembly GCA_025617745.1 of Heliocidaris erythrogramma. NCBI lineage: Eukaryota > Metazoa > Echinodermata > Echinoidea > Camarodonta > Echinometridae > Heliocidaris > Heliocidaris erythrogramma. The sequence continues at coordinate 25,043,250 of CM046856.1, forward strand.
CCGAATCGTACTGGTTTCACCGGGGCTAATGGGACATATACCCATGCCATAACTATTTTCGTACGGTGAGAGCAAGCTTACCAAGATGGTTAACGCGAATCGTCCAACACGGGTAGCAAAATGCAAGTTGATACCCATCGTGAACAGCGTTGTTCGTCACTCGACATGGCGTGCCTGTGATGGGCCATGAAGGAGGGTGTACGACTGACGACACCACCATCGTGCAAGGGATCCACACGGAAAGCAGCCGTTCCTTCGGCCTACCCGTCCACCCAAATCCTCCAAATCACGTTTAGGGACATCGACGGCGACGACCAAGGGGTTCGGCGTGGCACGCGGAACACGGGAGACACGGGCCGTGGAATTATGCCACCGATCCCGCGCAACGTCAAGGGCCGACACGGGGAAATGTTTTTCTCTTGACAAAAACAAAAACACCCCAAAAGACCCCCGCGACGGTTTTGACTATTTACATATAGATACCGCTTCCTTCTTTAGCTCAACAATTCATTTCAAAGACAAATGAAATATGGTACCGTAAAGTAATTCTCGTCGATGTTCTTTCGAAATTTCGTTCGGTGTACATGTATGGTGCCGGCTGCGCGCCCGCGTATCTAAATTGCCATAGCCAAACGCGCATTGCATTGCATTGCATTGTAAGGGCATTGTATTGCATTAATTGTACGAGCGAGCAGAACTATGCCCGGTCAATGTTTTTCACGGTACCGCCTAGTCTTACTGCGGCCACGTAGTGTTCGGGCTGCGATCAGCAGTCCTTTGATTGCTTGGATCTCTCTTAATTACAAGGTCGTTTGTCAAAATGAAAACCATGAAACATGATATTAATTGATTTTAGGCTACTTTAGGTACTTACAAAACTTAACGATTGACTGTCGTCTTTCTTTTCAATGAGGATGATACAAAAAAAAGCATATTTATCTCCAAGCACCTGTACTAAAAATTTCCGTAGGTCGGTGTTTTGCTTGCAATGCGCATGCGTCGGCAGCTCCACGATAATTCACAGACAAGAAGGGAGGTTATGAATATTCATTAGACGAGTGGGCTCGAGAGATCGGCGGATCACGGTGGATATATGAATATTCATTATTCCTGTGACGAAAACTATGGCGTCATTGTAATAAATATTCATAGGCGCATGCGCAAGTGCCTATTTTCGTTTCTGCTTCAACAACATGGCGAATGGGACTGATTTCGAAAATTGAGAGTAAAAAGTGACATTCATCGATTCTACACATTTTTTAGGAAAAGCTGATTTGCGGAAGGTCTGTTTAGGTTAGTGGCATCGTATACATGATACTTTAATTTAAAAAAATAACATATAATGCCATATTTTCAATGGTTATTTGAACATTGGTAAATTGTGAGACCCACCGAATCGTACTGGTTTCACCGGGGCTAATGGGACATATACCCATGCCATAACTATTTTCGTACGGTGAGAGCAAGCTTACCAAGATGGTTAACGCGAATCGTCCAACACGGGTAGCAAAATGCAAGTTGATACCCATCGTGAACAGCGTTGTTCGTCACTCGACATGGCGTGCCTGTGATGGGCCATGATGGGACGCTGCCACGAAGTGGCAGCGTCCCGGGGCTACGCCTAGTCCAGATACTGGCCGATTTTAATTCTTAATCGTCCGCTTCCCCCACACACTCACACGCCATTGATTCACATACTCCACTCACCGCGCAAAGCCGCTGATAGCGCGACTCCACGAATCTGTACTCCCCGAAAAAAATCGTCCAGAATACCCTGCCAGAACGAGCGAGATAATGTAGTATGACATAATCTAATTCATATTCATACGTAACCGCTCCGTAATGAATATGCATTGCGAGAAACAGCTGATCACATGCGCCCGGGATCGATCGCGATGTTTAATAGCGAAAGAAACAATGCACGTGTGTGCATGTGTGCAGTGGCCATACGCGTCGGTCAGTGATACGCTGGCGGTTAATGAGGGGGGGGGGGGGGGGTGATTGTTTTTTTATCTGGCAACCAGTCAGATTTGACTATTTTTGCCATATTAAATTCTGTTATTCTATCCGATGGTATATATTTTTTTTTAATACGCTAGGAGATCTATTATACTTGGATTTACCAAAAATGGGAAAGCAAAAGAAAGGAAGAGCTCCAGTCCCGCACCCGTACCGCAGTGCGGGGATACGTCTGTCCAGTTGATGTAGAACATCAACGTCGGGCTTGATCTTTCCAGGGGACAAGACGCCTTTAATCCTACTTACGTGGGGAAGACAAACCCTTGCAGGGTGGAGCTTTACATGAGAAAAGGTAGAAAGGTGGTTAGGGAACAGAAAAAAAAAAGAAAATGAGAGTGTACAATATTTAATCTATACACAAAATTTTAGGTATTGCTATGGTAAGGCAAAAAAAAAAACCCTAACCCTATTTTAATAGGGTTAGGGTTAGGGTTTGGAGTACTTGACTGCCGAAATCTTGGAGCTCGCTGGTAATAAGCTTTCGGATTAGAAGCTCGTTGCTCTTCTGGTATAGCGGCGAATCTCACTCACTTGCGTAACATTAATTTTGTAGTCCAACGTACATGCGAGATTTTATTTGTTTCGTATTCAAAATGTCTACAATGGAGCTACAAAATTAAATTCAACATGGATTTGATTCATTCAAATATATATTCAATATTCACTGCGGTTTTTAAACTAATTTAAAAATCTATTTTGGATTAAACTTATAATAAATTGTAAAGCCTTGAATTTAGACTATAACTTAATGGGCCACGATTTGCATTTCAGCTTGATTGACATTTGCAATAAGCTAATCAGCGGAGCTTTGACAATCGTATAGGCGGAGCCCGACGGTGAGAGTTCCCCCTGAAATTCGGGGGAGATGGCAAGTTTGGCTGGACTGTATTGAGGATCGACAAATTTGTGTAAGTCACTCGCCCTCAACGTCCGCTTGGTCTGCTTGCTGCGTGGATTATTCAATACAGACCAGTAGGTGGACTAGGTACCGCCCGGCAGTCCGTAGTGAATTTCATGACCGCAAATTTGACCAATCAGAGGCCTAGAATCTAGACATGCAGTATATAAATACCTCCTCACCCTGTCTGCACCTGTCTGCACCTGAGAGACATAGGAAACTTTTTCCGAGAAACATGCGTACAAAACACGAGCAGGTTTGTCAGGACGGTGCCAAGTTATAACCGACAGGACCCCGTAACCTGGCATGACACCATTTTATTTTGAAAAATAATAATAATAATAATAATGATAATAATTAAGAGAAAAAAATTTAAGTACCAAAGAAAAAAAGAGGAGTCAATTGTATTAATTTAAAAGATTAAAGTCTGCAAAAAAATAACGAAAAATTGTTAGTGATAATTGACTCTCTCTCTCCATTTCTCTCTTTCTTTCTTTCTTTCTTTCTCTCTCTCTCTCTCTTTCTCTCTCTTTCAATCTCTTTCATTCTTTTTCTCTCTACCTCTTACTCTCTGTCCCTCTCCCTCTCTCCCCCTCTCCCTCTTTCAGTCTTTTCAAATTATGTTTCTCTCTATATACCGTTATCTCTCTCACTCTCTCTCTTCCTTTTTAGATATATTGCTTTTTCTCTCTCCCTCACGTTTGTTAGCAAGCTTTCTCTTTCTTTTTGCTCCATTTTCAATTACTTGTTTTTGTCATTTCCAACCTTTTTACACTATATACTTTCAAACTTTATACATTTAGATATTGTTGCATTGATTGGTTTAGCTTTAATACTTTGATGGAAAGGACATTTAGAAGTCCTCTCTTTCTATTATGTCAGAATGTTACAAGTGTCATTCGGAAACCATAATAATAAATCATGGGAATCGAATCGTATGGATCTAATGACTCCCTAACAAAATAGTTCCTAGTCAGAAAGAGACCAGATATCAATACATTCTATTATAATGGTTATATTATAAAATGCATGAGTTTATATAATAGTGGCCACTTATATAGCGCTCATATCCGTCACGCAGTGACGCTCATGGCGCTTAGACAGTCATTATTATTACCCTGGTTATAGCCGAGCTGCCAAAGTAACTAGCGCTCAAGCATATTAGGAAACTAGTCTTCCTTTTGTAATGTCATACTTAATCTTTCGTCAATTTTCAGTTTTGCAAAATAAGATTACAACTCGAACAAAGTCTCATGAAAAATATAGTCTATTATATATACATATCAACGTTGCATTGTGTATACCACACATGTGACAACAAAAATAAACAATTTTCATATAGTATGGTGTAATCAGGCAGCAGTAGAAATATATACAGAATATATAGAAATAATATTATATACAGAATATATAGAAATATAATTATAAAAAAATATGTGCAAAAATATCATTATGTAATCTCTGGTCTTAGAAACTTTGGATGCTGTGAATTCTCAAGTTCATTTGATTATGTAATGCCAAAGGTTCGAAACGATTCACACTCACTATCTTTCAATTAAGAATAAAGTATCTTATTTTAGTCACTCTTTGTATAGTCATGATAATTTAAATGAGCCACGGCCAGTGCAGATGCAGTTCGTATGTAGAGTGAAAATATACAGTGTGAGTCAATTAAGAAGGAACATACGTTTAAACCCGTATATTTTAACAACAAACAAAATTTAAATCCAATATGCTGGTATAATAAGCGTTCACAGGATTACCATAGAGACGATACGTAGGTAAAATTTGTAAGTATGAAGCAGACAACGAATCATTGATATTTGTATAGATTTGTTTTTCCAAGGGGCGGCTGAATATTGTCAACGTGTATTCTTCAAGTAGTTTAGGATATAAAAGAATTATGCACTTCAATCCTTCGATTCTTTCTCAAAAGTAAAACCGTTAGGTTTACCTATATCATCGTTATATGATATCAGGATTTGGAGCTTAGTTGATTCTACTTAGTACTCTCTAGACCAATCTGAACCACAGGCGTATCTAGATGATCATGAAAAAGGGGGATGGGATCTATCTGTTTTTAAGAAGAAAGTTTGGCACAAAACATTTACTCAATATCGTGTTTTCCTGACTAATCCCGTTGTTTGATTGATATCTTTCTTTAAAGCTTTAGAGGTTTCGTCTGGGGAAAATATCAAATTTAAAGAATTGAACAAAAGTACATTTATTTTCGCGCAAGCACATATTGGCATTTCCTGTCTCAATCCATGTTGGTTAACAATGGGTTAATAATATTGTAAAACATTGCAAAATCGACCTTATTTTGAGTGTCCACGATCAACAAATGATAGTTGTAGTTTATGTTAGTTCAACAAATACATTATTTACATCTAACTTTACAATTTCTTGCATCACACGTCCACCGATCAAGCTGCAGAAAATACCGAAAGTTCTGCCGAAAGCGCACATTGAAAGCTGCATAGATGATTGGATTAATCGTCGAGTTGCACCACGCTAGGACCTCGGTGAACTCCCAAACGGCATCGGAAACGCATTCGGTTTCACAGATAGAGAAGACCACCGTCATGATCTTGTACGGTAACCAGAATGAAATGAAACTTCCTGTAAGGATGGAGAGAATGATGGCTGCCTTCCGATGCCTGACCAGCTCCATTTTCTCCTTCTTCATATTTCTGGCCATCTCACTGTAGTCAGGTACCTTTCTTTCAACTGTGGTATTCATTGTGTTTGAAGGTCTCACCTCTTCGGCTTGTTCGAGGCATGCCGACCCTTCAGAAGGTGTGTAGCGACAGGATGATTCGTTGGTAACCTGTTCGAAGGATTGGATTGGAGCCTTCTTGTTGCTATATGGTGGGCTGATTCGTCTCCCCTTCGACCTTCGATAGATGTTGATGTATACGGATATATTCATTCCGACCGCAGTGGACAGTAGGACCGTAAAAGGAATTAGGTTGATGAAAAGTGGTGCAAGAGGAGTGTAGTTAAATTCCATTCTGCAGGTTGTATTGTATTGAACGTCTTTCATGCCTTTGATTGGACTCCAGCTGAACGCAATCAAGGACCAGTAAATGATCACGATTGTCCAACAGGAGACGAGGATAAGTCCAACGCGCTTCTTCGTCTGGTAGGTCCTATACTCAATACCCTTGCTTACGAGAGTGTAACGGTCCCAACTGATCAAGACGATGGTGATGATGGACATCCAGCACACCGTGAAATCCAGGATGGTCCACAACTTACAGACGATCTCACCATAAGGCCAAAACTTATGGATGAACCTTGATAAGTTGAAGATCAGGCTGAAGACACCTACGATCAAATCCGTTATGGCCAGATTTAGGATTAAGAGATTGGCCACTTTTTCTCGGATGCGTGCATCTCGACAGTAAGCCAGGATCACAAAGATGTTCCCGATTACTGTAAGTGTGATTATGACGACAACGATCACGGAGATGCTGACGACCACAGGTTTTGAATATTGTTGGAGGCCGCTGCTTGTAGTCTCAGTCGTACTGGTGCTGAAATTAATTTCATTTACCCCTTCCATGATGAGTGGGTGATGTCATAAGAATAAAGCAACCCGAAAGTTTATTGGAGGTCGTATATAGGGCCTACATACGGCAACAATTTTGATCCAGAGCGAACGGAACTGTTTCAAGAAGTTTAATGCCAATCGTTCCCAACAAGGCGCCTTGTGCAGAAGTTTGAAGTCAGATCGGTGACAGTCGCTTTTTATCGATTTGACAGTTTTTTTTTTCTCGCAGATAATTATGAAACCTTTGTAATTAATCATATCACACGGAATATCCCTTAGCAGTGACATCAATATTCTTAACCGCCAATAAAACTTCCTTTCGAGTACTCTTGTCATAAGAGCGTTTCTCTGGCATGTGATTGGTATACACAAACCGGATCAGGGCGTGGTCTATTAAAGATTGTGGATACCATGGAAGATAAAAGGCGTGGTCATTCCAAAGGGCCAATCAAAACGCAGTACACAGAACGGGGTGTTGGAAGCAAAATAATTATGAAGTAAAGAAGGCACATCAAATCCTCGCTTGCGTGACTGAAAGTTTGTACATGAAGTTTCGTTTTATCATTTAAGGTTTAAAAAAACACATTGAATTTATCTATTCGTGACATGCGATCATGGCTATTTAATACCTCAAGGACTCACCGATGTAAACATTGAACGAACTTTTTGAACAGTTCCATTAAAAATTATCTTGGGGAGGGGGGGGGGGGGGAACAGTCGTAATCACTGCCTCAAGTTATCACGGGATACTGGATGTACCCTTATAAATACTGATAAAGGTCAAAAAAGTAATAACACAAAGACTACCAATTTATAAATGTACCCCTAACAAGCATTACCTAGGGGGAATTGTCCCAAGGGTAGTTATCCTGAGGTCTTCATCCAGCGAGTACCGGTCCTAGAATCGTTAAAAATATATCATACTAGATATAAGCTGGACTTTCTTTTGCTTCACACCTGCATTATGCATTCGTATATCTCTCTCGTGTAATATGATAGTGACATGTGTTGCTTTTCATTTTCTGTTCTCTTTATGTTGTTTCAGTTTCCAGTTTATTGTAATTTTTGTAATAATTTCTGTGGTTTCATTTGTATATCATGTTGTATTCATGGACGTTCACGTTGTTCACCGCCTTACTGAAAAGGAGCTTCTATTTTCTAGCTGAAGGCAGTGTTTTACAATAAAAATGTAAAATTGTAATGATCCTTGACTTGTACGACGATAAGGAAAGGGAAACTAAAGCTCATTCGTGATTGATTATAGCAACAAAGAAATAAGGGCGTGTTTATAACAGCTCTTTTTGCATATTATCAACCAACAGCGGATGTAAGAGGTAATTAGTACATATTCGACTGGTACGTCAAGAATGACCATAAATGATCAAAGACCTCTTGTTGTAATGGGGGGAAATACGTTTCTGTTTCGTAGAATATCTCCTTATGTTTCATTTCCTTGTTCAGATGTAGCTATTGCGTGACAATTTTCTAAGTAGCTGCTTGGTATGATAAGGGAATTGCTAGAATTCCCCTCATAATCTTGTTAACATTTCTTACACATGATTATAATTTGTTCCCCTTTCCTGAAATGATATAATCAAAGGCCTGATTTACAGTGAATCATGGCTGAAGGACGACAAGCAGAAGCCATGGTATTTCCCTTATCTTCCCTTACTCACTTAAAGGGCCCATGCCATCTAAATGCAAGTTGATACCTGTTGGCGTGCAGTCCTGCATACATCTCATATTTTGATATTTCAACAATAGATTTTTATATATTTTTGAAATAATTTTCTGAAACCTGGTAAGCCTCACCCACTTAAAAAGTCCTCCAGATCACTTCCCCCTGTACCATCATTTGTCAATCATCAGTGAGCAAATAGCGATTATGCAAGTGAAAGTGGTATTTTACTTTCTGACACCTGTTTCAGTAGAACATACAATACCAACATAGGACTTGCTGTGTCATACATGCTGTAGCATCAGCAGGAAAACAAAGGCAATGGGAAGGTATTGTATGAAAGCATGCAATTATATTATGAACGTGTGCTGAGCTGGGGACAATTACGTACCACTATCTATTCTACAGCTCCTCACACACTCATAATAGAATTGCATGCTTTCATACAATACATCCTCATTACCTTTGCTTTCCTGCTGATGCTACAGCATGGGCGACATAGCAACTCCTATGTTGGTATTGTATGTTGTATTGTAACAGGTGTCAGCTTTGACAAAGTTAAATACCACTTTCACCTCCAAAATCGCCATTAGCTCACCGATGATTGACAAATGATTTCACAGAGGGAAAGTGATCAGGAGGATTTCTTTTTAAGTAAATGGACATTAACAAATCTTAGAAAATTATTTCAAAAATATTTGAAAATCTTTGAACATATTTAGAAGTTTAAATATCAAAATATGAGATGTATGTAGGAATGCACAACTTGCATTTGGATGGCATGGGCCCTTTAAGACTTCAAAAGAAAGAGCTCTTCTGTTTGTGATTTGTGTATAATCGTGAATATAACTAAAAGACCGGATATAGTTTTGTAAGCTCCTAATGGATCGGAAATAATACACTACCGTGTGAGTCAAAACAAGAGTCTACACTTAGAAAATTGTTAATTTGTTTAAAACTGAGTTATGAACGTAATATTACTATATATTTTTTTGAAAAAATTATCTTATCCCGCATCATTTGGTACCATTTTTGTGTGGTATGTGTTTCCGCTTGCATGAACAGAGGGCATTGTTTGCGGGAGTGTAAAAATCAACTTGCGCCAACGTACTCCTTATCAATAATTTGTTGGATCTGTCTAGAATGCTATTTCTCTTTTCTTCGTTAAGGATCACATTGCAAGAAAATTCCATCAAAATAAATATTGGTTTAATACTTATTATTGCATAGATGGCATATATTATCCAAATTCAACGCTTGGAAACATTTGAATTAATGATTATTATCAATTATAAAACGGTAAAATACAGCCCCCAATATAGCAGCTGAAGAGCTCCTTGAACGCTGCTGAGATGTGTGACGACACACGAAGGACCAGTCCTGTCTAAGCAGACGATGTCCCATAACATCTTACACATTTTTCAGTGCCTGTTTTGTCATCTCCTCTTCACTTATTTCTCTTACTTGACTAGCGTCAGTCTTAATGTTAGTCTGTTGCCTCACTCTTAACTTCGTGTATGTTATTATTTTGATGAACTGTACCGTAGATTTAAATGACTCGATCGCACTGTGTGTAATGTACCGTATACCGTCGCTGACTCGATCACACAGTGCGATCGAGTCATTTGAATCGACGGTACAGTACGGGGAAAAGATCGGCTCGGCGCGGAAATTCCATTTTTTTCATCGAAACAATCGTTAAATCGTAAAATCAAAGAGCCTGCTAGATAGTTACAGTAATTCTCTTGAAGTATAAGTACAAATTTCTATCTTACCTGCCGAAATTAAGTGATGCGATTAGCCATAAAATGGGAGGGGTCGACTTTGGATAGTTGTACCTGGGGCTCCAACGCTGCGCGTTGGAGCTCCCTGGGGTTATATTATACTGAGAAGTTAGTGAATTGTTCCGGCAGAAATGAATCCTGGAAAATTCTTAAATCTTTTTTACCGAATAATAAATCCTCGTCCGACATCTCTTGCGATAATTAAGACAGTAAAGCAACCGAATTCAACAATCATTTTGCTGGCGTCGCGTCAGAATTGTTGAGAATACAACACAATTCTAAAGAGGAAGTATTTACCGTTCCCGGTAAAAACCGGGAAAACACAAATAAATAACCTTGTCAGAATACACTCACATTTACTATTGTTTCCGAGAATGACGTTATAAATGAAATCAAAAAGTTAAAAAATAAAAAATCAGTCGTAATTGACGGTATATCCGTTAAGGTTCTGAAGGCATGTACAGGTATTCTAAGTAAACCAATTACGTATTTAATTAATAGATCTATTACAGAAGGGAAAGTTCCAAAATCATGGAAAATAGCGAAGGTAATACCGCTTCATAAAAAGGGGGACAAGTCGAACCCAGATAACTATAGGCCAATTTCTTTGTTGCCTTGTACTTCGAAACTATTAGAGCGATTAGTTCAATTTCAATTGTTACGTTTCCTTCAAGAAAACAACATACTTTCATCAGTTCAGTCTGGGTTTAGGGCTAAGCACTCGATCTACTGTGACGGCGCTTGTGAAAGTGCTGGATGACTGGATGATGGGAATGGATGAGGGCGAATATACTGGTCAATATTCGTCGACTTAAAGTAGAACACTGATGATTTTAAATATTGGCTTAATACTTATTATTGCATAGATGGCATAAATTAAACAAGGTTATCCAAATTTAAAGCTTGGAAACATTTGAATTAATGATTATTATCAATTATAAAACGGTAAAATACAGCCCCCGATATAGCAGCTGAAAAGCTCCTTGAACGCTGCTGAGATGTGTGACGACACAAGAGGGGCGAGTCCTGTCTAAGCAGACGATGTCCCATAACATTATACACATTTTTCAGTGCCTGTTTTGTCATCTCCTCTTCACTTATTTCTCTTACTTGACTAGCGTCAGTCTTAATGTTAGTCTGTTGCCTCACTCTTAACTTCGTGTATGGTATTATTTTGATGAAAAATGCAGCGTTAAAAAACATAAAGGAATCAGTCACTTGTAAACAAAATAAGACGCCATTGTATTTTCAGCTGCTTGCACCGCGGCATGTTCGGCGTTTCAAGAGGGAACGAATACCATCCAGCTATTATTCGCAGGGCTTTTCAATTTGAAAATGGGGTTTATTTCATTGATCATTGACCCTTCTTCTGTGTATTTACAATCAAACGGTTTTAGTTATCAGAATCAGTTCACTTTCCCTTTTCGAATGGTGTGAAATAAGGTCATGTTTAAATGTACCAAACTCTTTATAATTTGATAAATAATTGCATTGCAATTACGTTCATTCATTATAGGACGTCGTCTGCTTAAGCAGGATCGATCCCTCGTATGACGACATCAAAACATCGCTATATTTCTGGCGAATCCTCGGATATTCCACATGCTGAGAAGAGCTTTTATTTATGTTGTTTTTATAATCATCATATACGCAGTTGACATAAAACTTATACGATTGCCATCTGTAAGCTTCCCAATTTCTAGTGATACATTAATTGCCATATTTGTGATTTTCTTGAGTGTTCTACTTTAAAGTAGGCTTTTGACACGGTCGATCACAAAGTGGTGCTACAAAAACTGCCTGACATTGGAGTGAGGGGTTTAACCCTTAAGTGGTTTGAGAATTATTTAGTTAATAGTAACAAAGGTCAATAATTCTTTATCGGAAGAAAAACAGTTAACCCACGGTGTACCTCAGGGTTCCATTTTAGGACCTTTATTGTTTTATATAAACGATATCCCTGACATTTTTAAATTGTGCCAAGTTCATCTCTATGCAGACATCACCGTAATCTACTTTTCTCATAAAAATCCAAATGTCGTAGAATCTGCTCTAAATACCGAAATGGAGGTTTTGGACAAATGGATGTCTCAAAACAAATTATTAATTAATTATACGAAGACTGATAGCCTGCTCACGCGTAACATATTAGCAAAGTATAATACCCTTAATGTGAAAGTAAATAATATGATCTTACAAAAGGTTGAAACTACTAAATACCTTGGACTTCATATTGATAAGGAATTGAAATGGGATATTCATATAAATAACAATGTCAAAAAAAAATAGCAAGCTTGTCGGTTTCTTTGGTCGATTAAGACATGTTGTAAATGAATCAAGTTTAAATTTAATCTGTAAATCGGTCATGATACCACATTTCGATTATGGGGATGTTGTGTGCCAATCTGCTCCTAAAAGTTTTCTTTCACCTTTGCAAAAAATCCAAAACAGAGCGGGTCGTATCATTATGAAAATCAATCCTTTTTCTCATAAATCAAATCAACATATTCACGATACATTGGGTTGGGACTTTCTTGATTGCCGCTATAACAAACACCTGTGTACAATGATTTATAGGATTTGCATAATTTCACCCCAAATTATATGTCTCACAATATCCCAATAATAACTTCTAATTACACACTCCGCTCTAATCAGAATTTATATCTCCCAAAGCCAAAGTCTAATCATTGTAAAAGAAAATTTATATTTAAAACATATATTAGATCATTTATTAAATCAATATTATAAATGAGCATATCAGTGGGGGGGGGGGGGGGGGGGGTTTGGGTTTGGGTATAGTCATTTTCATTTTATTAATTTTAACTTGGTTTGATTGTAGTTTGCAAATTTGATTGATTTTGTGTTTTTTTAATTTGTTTTTTTATTATATAATTGTGTTATGATATAATTTTCAATATGTGTATGTGCTATGTGGGACCCCAAGGAAGCGGCATTTTGTAAATACTGCTGAATTTGGGTCATCCTCCGTTCTTTTTTTTAACCTCATGTATACGTTGTATTTTATGAAATGTATGTGGTTCTTTATACGGAAATAAATACAAACAAACAAACAGTGTGTTGTTTGAACAATACATTTTGAATAGGGGCATTAATTCGGTCTTTGCAGATCACACTGTCCCAAACAAAATTAAACATGACACACATATTAAATCAAACATACAGTTACACACCCCCCCCCCCCCCCCCCACAAGCGACAGACACATTTAGTTTTTTCTCACATTATGTACTCATCATCATCATGCAAACACGAATGCATCCCAAAATGCACACACAAACAAGCACATGATCATGGAGTTCATTTTGGAGTAAAATATACATAAATAAAGAAACAATATTCTGATTGAATTTGCTTTGTCAAATTCGTTTATTTTTTGACATGCTGCTTCAAAGTGTTTAACGATCATGGTATGATGATGTTAATTGTTCCTCAACATCCAAAGGTCCATCTTGAATATAATATGCGTATCATCGTGGATCCTCTGCAGCTTTATTTATGATCAGGAGTTCACTGTCTGTTCTGCTTATGATGAGTACACCATGTGAGAAAAAACTAAATGTGTGTGGCTTTTTTCCCCTTCATTTTCCTGAGTGTGCGTGTCGTGCGTGTGTGTGTAACTGATGTGTGTTTTAATATGTGTGTCAGGCTTAATTTTGTTTGGGACGGTTTGAGCGTTATTTGTATCTGCAAAGACCGAATTAATGCCCCTATTCCAAATGTTTTGTTCAAACATCACATAACGAGTACGTTGGCGTGGCAAGTTGACTTTTACACTCTCGCAAACAATGCCCCCTGTTCATCCAAGCGTAAACACATACCACACAAACATGGTACCAAATGATACTGGATAAGATACTTTTTCAAAATATGTTTAATAATTTTGCGTTCATAACTGAATATTAAACAAAATAGCAATTTTCTAAGTGTAGACTCTTTTTTATTCACACGGTATGAAGCGCTTTAACCAGTACTAACCTGCACGGGCGTTGGAAATGATGCAGTGATTTATTATCACATTTCTATTCACTTCTCCACTTACATGACTTAGGCTTTGATGAAAAACAAAATAGATAATAAATGTAAATAGATGTAAGGGATAGTAATATCATTGTAGCCATTATGACTGTCAAAATATGAGGATTAATTTATCTTTAAGTACCCCTCTTTCAGCCGCCCAATATTAGAAGGAAAACAGATGCCCTTGCTCGGCTGAAAAACGGTCACATTTTCTTTCCCCCCCCCCGAATATTCATAATTCCGAAGGTTCGTAATTCCGAAAATGTAATGGAGCCTTTATCATTTTCGGAATTACGAACCTTCGGATTAACCACCATTTGGGACTAATGGAAAATATGGTTGGAAATATGATCCCTGTATGGGAGATTTGTGTTTCAGAATTACGAACATTCGGAAAACGAACATTGGGAACATGGAGTGCCCTCACTCTTACATCTCTGTGACTCTGAGTTGAGAAAACGTACCAGGAGTGACTGGAATATCATGATGACTCATTTGGATTTTCAGATAATAGAATTATGTATTATGTGTTATGTCGTGTATGTTAATTAATTTTGGCAATGTTTTTTTTTTTGGAAATCGAAGTGAATGAATGAAATGAAGGAGAAAGTGGAAGTACAAAAATGGCGAAAGCAAACAGAAAATAAGATCTTGTACTGTGTATGACCTTGAAGTCTTAAAGGTTAAAGGCAATCAAAGCTGAATATCGTCGTCACATAATAGTCCTGTGATTTAAAAACTAATCGTGTTTTATGAAGCAATAACAAACATGACAAATTAGTTCAGATTCACTGCCCTTCACTCTAGCGAATAAAATATCATGATGTTGTACATCTCATGTATAAATCTGTTCCGATGTTTGTTCCTTAGCAATGAAACTCAAGATAATTCTTGATTGATTACAAAAAAATTGTCGTGCTCGTATGGTAACCGATCTCTAACGCATGCCGGATGTCAGGTGGTAAAATTTCATATAATCGACGACAACACCACACCTTTGTAGAAAAAAAAAAAAAAACTTTTACAGAGAAAAATGTTCTTGTACACGTAAAGCCGTGAATCAGAATACCAGAACCATTGGCATGTGTGCAAAGCTGCAGATTATTTTTAAAGAGGCATTAAACTTATAGAACTTGAACAGTGCCACCTTACAGTGATTGCTGAATTAAGATTATAGTTTAGAAATTAAATGCATTTATTTTGAATTTGACAAAGAGATTGTTTGGATAATAGACACATTTTATTATTATTATTTATTATTTTTGACTTGCAAAGTGGAAATTGCCAGTAGGTGCATTCAAAGCTTCTATACAAATTAGAACTTTTACAAATTTTACAAATCCTGTTAAAAGGTGGCGCTATTTAGGAGCTTTAGTTTACTGTCACTTTAATTCATCAGCGCCATTTTGCGATTCAGAAGTACCGAGCATATTTTCAGTTACTTTAGACATTAATGTATAATATGTATACATATTAATGTATAATTTGTATAACATGTATAATATCTATATGAGGTCAAACTTGACATTATAAAACATTTATGCATTCCTTGTTTCAAATTATTAGGACGATGTTGATCTCGATATTCTATAATTGTTTCTGCTATGTACATACAATACGTTTTGTAAGGCAATGTTCGTTTCGTGGTGCTTATCAATTCCCAACTGTTTAATTAATGGTTCGTTTACACAAGATCGCGAACACTATAACTTATCTACCAGCTCAATTCTCCATCCTTCACACCTACAACTTAGTGTCGCTGGTATAGGATTCCAGTATTCTGGTAGCAGCCGACAAGGTAACATGATATACCGGAGATGAAATAAGAATAAATTGAAACTCTGCGTGACGAAGATTGAATTTCTGCTGGCTGTGTCACCTACCTTGAAACATTACTGATGACATAGGGTGAACCCCCAAGGGTTAATGTGTCTAATAATAAGAATAACCGCATGCACGCACACGCATGCACACCCCACCCCACACACACACACACACCCACAGTACTGCTTTATTTCCGAGGACAAGTATTGTTCCTCTATTGTTCCTCCGTCCTCGGACAGTCGACGCAATAAGGCACAAATTCATTGTTCGACGTTCGAGTACTATTGTCCGGCTTCCGAGGACCATTGTTCTCATGATTTTTGTTTTGTTCTCTGTCCGAAAATGTTCTCGGACATACGGCTAAACACACCACACACTCACACACACACACACATACACTCACACATGTACACAAACTTAAATAATAGTTTGATTATTTCTCGCTGTGGCGTATTTTCCCAAATTAAATGTCGAAGAGAAAGATGTAATTTTAGCGAATGTAAAATTTGTGGGAAACGTTTAAGCATTTTGAGCAAAGAAAGAAAGTGGTATAACTGTGCACAAACCTTTTCCAAACAACATTCACAAAGTGGAATTATTCAGCCAAAGCCTTGTTTTTCTTCTGATGTGGTTCATATGACTTGTACCCAGGATAAAATGTATCACCAGGAGTTTCTGTTTTTCGTTCTCATATGAGGGGGGGTTCTTGTACTATAGATATCAGTTTATTCCTGGAAGTGAATACAAACTGAGAAAAAGCAACGATGTGGTTTTCTCATGCGATCCTTTTTTTCTAATAGAAAACTTGATATTTTTGGAGACCTTTTATTTCAAAGGTATAGCAAAAAATGAGAAAAGGCAACGATGTGGTTTCATCATGCGATCCTTTTTTTTAATAGAAAAACTGATATTTTAGGAGACCGTTTATTTCAAAGGTATATCAGACTGTTTCAAGGGAAATGTTTGATAAGTTTTTTATGAATACCCTAAGTACACACAAGCTCCCACGAAAACTACAACAAAAATAACCTTAGCATCTACTTATCGCCACGTCAATAGCTGGTATTACCCCAGTTCATCAAACGTCGTTGAAATGGTGATAATCATTACACAGTAATACCTCGCATCCGATGCCAGAAGCGTTGGGGAAAATAATGTAGATATCAGATTACTCTATGAGCTTTAAAATGTAAACATGTTTCATAATGATTTCTTCTTCTGCATTTTGTAAGATAGGATTCTGAATTTGTAACTTTTATTGTTAACTTTTTTAGAGTGGGCCTTTAGGCATCATCGGAAATGAATTACGGTAATGAAAGTGCTCTTCGAGATATACTGCCTGAAAGATCATTCTAAAAATGATCATGCAGTGAATCCTCACGTGATAGGGCTGCTTGGACGAATTAAAATGGACAAACTCACGAAAACTTTTTTTTCCTTCTAGTTTTTATTAATTAATTCACGAAAAAATTGTTAATGATAGCAGTGAAAAAACTAACACACATATATCGTATACGTGTTAACTATCAAATCTACTAAAATCTAAATTGTACGCACAATGTGTCGACACATTTTCCAAAATAACCTGCAAATCTTACATAGCATTTTTGCAGGTATATGTATCATATAAATTTTTATAATAACTGTAGCTGTATATCCAAATTTACCTCTTAATGGTAAGGAATTCTGGGTCATGCCTAAGTAGTTGTTTACTTGACACAGTTTTGAAACATATTTTACGTATACTGAATCCACATTTCTTTTTTGTTTTTCTTCTATCTTTTAAATGTATTGTATTTTGGCTGTGTTACCGCGCCTGAGGATGTAATACTTTTATCTGTAAACCCCTGTCCTGGCTTATTCCGGTCCTTCTTTATTTGAGTGTTAAATGTTTTTTTTTACAATAAAGAGGAAATAATAACAGGAAATGTGGGAAAATATATTTTGAATCCAATAGATGCTGATGTCCTCAGACTTCTTTGCTTTCTTTCACGACAATGACATAAGATTTATATGACATGTCACTAATATGTTTGTTTTTGTTCCATTTTTGTATTGCAAGGTTTACACAAGCTCACAATGCGTCTACTATACTCTCAAACATTTATAAAGGAATTAAAAACTTACAACTATCATACATGCACATAGTCATGATTATATATGATTTTCATATGTCTCGTTTCTATATTCTTTATAAAAACAAAACTGGGCATTTGAATACAGTTAGACAAAACGAAATACCCAAAACATCGGAACCCTATAGACTGACTGAAAAGCAAAGAGAAAAGCACATCATTGACCTAATTGTGTCTAGTTCTTGTCGGTCCAAACAACCCTATTATATAAAAGATTCACTGCATGGTCACCATGATCACCAGTTTAGAATGACTTCATTTTAATTGGGCTTCTCTAGCTCGAATATATATAATATAATATTCCGTGTTTATATAGCGCCTAATACATCGGTGATGTCTCTAAGCGCTTTACAGATATATAGATCGAAGCCCAATTTCATTACCATAATTTGACTTCCCAAAATCATGAAAATGCCTGAAGATACTTCGTTGAGAGAGAAAAACGAAAGATATCTTGCAGATGGCGCTATTCTCAAATTATATGTTTCCTTAATTGAGTGCCCGAGTCTCTCTCTCTCTCTCTCTTTCTGTCTCTTTTTGTCACCGTCTCCCTCACTCTCTCATTTGTTCTACTATCATGACCTTGCCTCATCGGGGTAACCTCGCTAGTCATCAGGAACGCTATTCATAAGGATCGCTATCCATAACGTGTGACTAAATGAATAGCGGTTTTGTATGAAAAGCAGTCCTTCTAAATAGCGAGCAAACCATAGACAAATTACCTCGCTATACCTAAGGACCTCCATTCATAAGGACCACTATTCATGAAGATCGCTATTCATAACGCGTGTTAAATGAATAGCGGACCCCGCCTCATCAATGCTTTCACATCAACCATTTATGAATTGCAATACTAACGGTACTAACGTCAACAAAAGTTGTTTTTGAATGTGTCGACGTGAATTCCGTCCTAGATCCTCCCAGCTACAGTACAATAGACTGCTTTGTGACCGCGCTTAGTGCAAGAACGGCTCACCGTCCACTGGCTTCTCCCTCGTCCACTAGTCAGATCGAGAACGCGTCAAACATGGTATTGCCGTCTTCTCTAAAATGTGAACCTCGCTTCACCCTTTGTTAGCTTCATGCTTCACCTACTTTGTATGCAATTAACACAAAGCAATCCATTGTCGCTGGGAGGATCTAGGACGGCGTTCACGTCGACAAATTCGAAAACTCCCTATTGACGCCTCGTGTGAGCCGGGCCTTAGAGTGGTTAGAATCCTGCCATTTATCCTGGCCTACTAAAATACAGTAGAATAAAATCTGCCGACAAATTCTTGGGGTCTTCTCACAATTGTAAATGAGTTTTAAAGGTTACAAGCCCCTTTAGTCGAGTTCATGAAATTGTTCCAAAAACCGAAGTCGATGTAACTGTGCAAAATTAGACGAAAAATTTTGGTACGCCTTTGTTCAAAACTTTTCTTCCCCTTTGTACTACTCATGATCTCCTGATAAAAATGGGAACATTATGAAAATCTATTTCAATTCTTTCGACTTTTACCCCCCCCCCCCCCCCAAAAAAAAAAAATTGTACACTGTACCTTTAAACCTTACTTTCTTGTATATCATTCTTCTGTTGCATGTTTTATTCATCTCGGAATTAGAATAGGACATTATTAAAGACTGATCTGATTGTCTGTCGAATTCGCGACCGTAGGCGTACTTCTGTTTTCTTTTGCACTTGTTCACGGTCAAATGTATCGGTACACCACCAGATGTCAGGAGTGCAGAGCTACATGTAGGCTTATTATGATATAAAGAGACAGCTTCATTTAATCCAGGTCTTCCATCCGGATATCATGGTTTGATCGGTGATTTTTGAAAGGAGTCCCGCTGCCGCTTTGGTTTGAGTTTAATATAGTTATAATCGTAGTCGTTGACGTAGTCTTCCAACCGTCAACGGCGAAGTTGTCGTCTCGTGATCTTAGCATCGTCTTCGCGGTGTAGAAGTTTGAGCATTAAAGCACAGGATATATTCGACTGTTAAGAAGATAGATTCGACTGTTGATTAGTGATTGGGAGTGACAGTCTAGCGACCTGGGTTCGGGTGTCGGGTTATCTTCACGTCGAGAGGTTATTCAACCTTCCTATAGCAGAGTTTACTTTTCAACAACAACCGATTTAGGACAGTATCATGGCAGACTGTGAAGATGTTGAAAGGTAAGGTCTGTGCTCAGTCATGTTATGAGTATGTTATACAAGAAAATTTGTATGGAGAAATGAATTGCATTAGTATTTCAACACGTTAAACACACCGGTGGCACGACAGAGAGGCACTTCGTATATCCTCTTTCTCTGAAGAAATAGATGTTTTGAAGGATCATCCCTAAGTAAAAATTTAAAGAATGATAATAAGAACCGATCTATAATTATTTTGCTCTTATAACGCATTTTCATTTTCATTTATTTTCATATTTCTCATGTTATATTTACATTTCAAAAATAAATACATACATAAATAACATAAAGGTAAATGGTCAATATCATGTAGTCAATTTACTGAGAGAAATATGATGGGACCTACATGAAAACAAGCTTGTATAAAGCTGTAGACCCCGATGAAATAATTTGTGGTAATGAATGGAGGACGGATACCAAACTGGTCTAAGTGAAAAGAAAAGTTGTAATTTTTTGTAATGTAATTGATCACTCTTAGTTTATGCTGTTCTTGATGAGAATGTTTAATTAACACCAAGTGATTAATGACGGGGGGTTCTAATTTTGGCGGCTTTCTAATTGTTTTCCCTTTCCTAATAAAGGCAAGATTACATGATGCTCCCCCACTCCAGATGATAATTGTCCCCTGATAACTTCCATCATCACCTTACTTTATCAGATCTTTAAATTATATCATATCATTTTATTTTTTCGGCAACGCCCCTTCCACTTCAAAATCGTATAGGCCTACATGCAAAGTTTGGTTTCATTTATCTCTCCAACTCTCTCTATCTCTATCTCTCTCTCTCTCTCTCTCTATCTCTCTCTATCTTTCTCTCTCTCTTTCTCCCCTTTCTCTTGAGTTCCGTTAAGAATCTGATAATATTGTATATAGCTTCAATTCTTTTTATGTTACCTAAGTTTTTTCATATTATATTTTGTTTGTCACAGTTTTCTTGTTTAAACAATGTTTTTGTCTTACTTTATGATTATATCAGTAAAATCTAGTATATATATTATGTAGCAATAGATTCTTAGCCCCCCCCCCCCCCCCCCCCCTCCCCTCCCTATCCCTTTGGAAACAAGCTCGTATCGTTCGTCATGTTTTATCCTGTCAAGGTATATTTTTCATTCACTCTTATGAATTTCATGTTCTAATGTATTCATGCTTGACGAATGAAATAGAATAAAATTAAATGAATCACACTTGTTTGTATTTTTGTAAGTCCTGGGGAGACGATGCAGTTCGTGGAGGAGAAGAAAAGTGATTTAGATAATAAGAACAGATGCCAGTCCAAAGAGTGCAAGGTGTCACGTGGTGTTTTCTTCATTGTTATTATCGTCCTCGCAATTGTGCTAGGTGTAACATTCGGTAAGAATCAAACGGTGTTATGGGTTGGCTATGCGTCATTTTTTGTCTGTTTATCTTTCTTTCTATCTATTTCTTCATTATTCTACATGTACGTGATGGTATTTTTTTCTTTAATTGTGAAATATTAAAGCCGATAATTTCTGCCAAAACGAACGATTAAAAAGTAAAAGGGAAATAGTTTGGATTTGTAAGTTCACTTAAAACTTTCAAATTATCATGATTATGTTTTTCATTTATTTCCCAGTGCACATTTCAACGTATCATATAGAACATGAAATAGTATCAAGATAACCAAAGGACGAGAAATTATTTGCTGTAATGGGGTTAACGGGGTTTTTAATGAGAACCTAATTATCTCAATCTCATAATTACATGAATTCTGAGATCCAACGGGACATGCCGTTTGGAACTTTCATATTAAATGCTTTCGTGGTGCCCTTTCTACTGAAAAAAAAAAAGTTGTACAAAATTTAACAACGTCGTATTGCTTTTTTTAAACGCCTTACTTTCTCTGCAGGAACAAGAAGAAAACCGAGTAAAGGATTAGAAAATGAGCAACCAGCTCAGATTGGAGAAGCAAGTAAATATATATATTTTTAACAGCTATACAGAGACTGAGAGTAGGGTACGAGAGAGAGAGAGAGAGAGAGAGAGAGAGAGAACAATGGATAGAGATAAATATTTATGTACCATCAATATGAATGATGAATTTATAGGTCGATGCAATGCACACTCGATGAAGATATACTAGGTAATTCCTCATTTTACACAAACTGGACTTTTGCGTCTTTGCGTTGGTTAAGAATCGTTGGTTTAAGTGGTATACGGTATGGCTCAATTTTTGATAGAGTGTTGATGTTAAACCCTATACCCATGACACTTTGTATCAGTCTACCAGAGTAATAATGATAGATTTAGTACAAGAGAAATAGAAAGAGGAGGTTCCCCAACTGATAAGGGTTCTGGCATTTGGGATTTGTCGGTAAAAAAACCCCCACCCTGTATGGATATTTAAAACACATTTTCTACAGGGGACCGTTTTCTGTAATGTATGCTTTCTTTTTCATGTTGTTTTGCAATAACTAATTCTGTATGTCTGTTGCTACGAATAAGAGCTATAAGACCACCAAAACTGACTATTGTTTCTTACATCTCTGAATATATATGTATCTTTTAAATAGCACCACTAAGTGATTTGGGCTGTAGCCATTACGGGTCCTGTAGTTTTGTGACAAGACCCGCAATATCATAAAATATAGCCGAAAGTATGTTTCTTACAACAAAACTGCGTCTCAAAAAAAAGAAATGGCTGCCAAATAAAAAAAAATATATGATTCTCAGTGGCGGATCCAGGATTTAGTAAACGGGGGGGGGGGGGGGCACACATTAAAAAAAAGGGTTTTTCCCCTCCAAAATTCTCTGACAAGCAAAAAATAAAAAAATAAAAAAAATAATAAAAAAGGTCCTCAGCATTTATTTTAGTGCCTCTCCTTTTCAGTCCAAAATTCTCTGACAAGGAAAAAAAAAAAAAAAAAAAAGGTCCTCAGTAGTATTTTGGTGTCTCTGTGCCCCCCTGGATCCGCCACTGATTCTGGGGGGGGGGGGAGGTTTATATGTATGGAAAGCTCGTGGACTCAACTTTCATATGACACCAAAAAGTCCTAGAGTAAGCACTGCTCACTTTTGTAAAGGGTATGGAAATTAGGTTGCGCAGGAATGGGGCTTCCAATTTGTGAGAGGAAAGTCCTTTGGAGCTTACGGAATTGAGGATGATATGACAAATTTATGATCAATTGTGATGAGTTTGGGTTTGCTGAGTGAATTTTGTGGTTAATGGGATTAATATTTTATGCATGAGTGAACAGGAAATGCATTTATTATTGTAGCATTGTAGCTTTCCCCAGGATGGGGTGATGGTACATGGTGCAGGGGAGGTGATATAAGGTAGATGAGATAAGGGTCAAGAGGACATGTAGGCCCCCCCCCCCCCCCCCCCCCCCCTCTCTCTCTCTCTCTCTCTTCCTGGGTGTGCTTGTGCATATCTTGACAATTCATATTCGTTGGTCTCCACTCCAAAATATCCAGACCACCTTCCCTTATCCCGAATTCTACCTAAATTTCCCAAATTGGACTGGTTGCTATTACCCATGGACATCTGAAGTCAATCACAATCTATCAGTCAATCAATCAATACCGTAAATTAGACAATCAACATTCAGCTATCAATCACTTAATCAACAATGTATCAGTCAATCAATCGGTCAATCACTTAATCAATTAAGCATTCAATCACCATTCAGCTATTTCAATCAATTAATTATTCAATAAATCAATCATATCTAATAAATAACTCAGTCAATCAACCAATCAATCAACCAACCTACCAGTCATTTTAGCAGTTGAGTTTCGCACAAGAAATACGGGCATAATTTCCTCTTGACCCTTATCCCATCCACCCAGCAAAGTCTTATCTCACCTCCCCTGCAACATGTACCATCACCCCATCCTGACTCCCATGAACACACCACTGTGTCTACCAGGGAAAGTTACAATGCAACAATAATAAATGCAATTCCTGTTCACTCATGCAAATTTTCATTTAATAAACCATAAACTTCACTCAGCAAACCTAAACTAATCTCAATTGATCATGAATTGATCATATCACCCTCAAGTTTGTAAGCTCCAAAGGACTCACCTCTCACAAATTGGAAGGCTAAATTCTGCGCAACTTAATTTTAAGTTTATCATTGCTGTAACTTATTTTGTTACAAGGGAGATATTTTTTTATAGACATGTATGAACAAATGAAATAATGAAGATTTCATATAATGTAGTTAAAAAAGGAAAGTGGGGACGTGACATCAACAGCTCACTCATTACATATTCATGATGGCATGCATAGAACTGTTTCCCCAAATAATGCAAAACTTAAAAATTCAATAACTTTGTTATTTTTTATTGGATTTCGATGAAATTTTCATTTTTTGCTTGTTTAATTTTACTCTATTCATTCAGTTAATATTAATTAATAGGCCGGAGTACCCTTTAAATGAACTATGATTACGGACAATTAAACTCATATCATATGAAAGAGTAAATTATGTTCCTTCCAGTGGTGATTTTTTTTAGGTTTCCAGGGTCATGCATCACTGAACACCATTGTATTTAAAAAGTTGGCGCAAAAATCTAGTTGGTTCACTTTCTTCTCATTGTTTTCTTCTCCAAACCAAAATGACTGCAAGATCACAAAGCAATACAAGTCAAATTCAAAGGCCTTAATAAAGAAGAACGAAGGAAACTCAAAACTCATACATGTGCTTGAAGATTTGGCTCTGCAGATTTTCAAAAATATGGGCTTTTGTTGAAAATCGGCGGAAGATGCCTGCAACACTCAAGACAAGCGAACATGTTCTATGTGCTCTTTGAAGATCTCATTTCTTCTTGGTCAAAGTTTTTAGTTCATAAGGCTCTTTGCTAAGGCGTAAAATCAAACATTATGAGATTTGCTTACTATGGATGGCCACGAAAAGCAACTGAACCTACTAGAATTTTGCACGAATTTTGGAGACAATGGTGTTCACTGATGCGTGACCCCGGAAATCTATGTTTCAAGTTACCATCGGAAAGTAAATGAATTACTCTTGCATATGATTTTAAATTAACCCGCTGTCTACTGGAACCTAGTGGTTTCTATATTAAGTCTTTGTGATGGAGATAATTCAGTAGTCAAACGGTTAAAAGCCGGTAAATATAATATAAGTCCATGCACAGGAAATTTTCAAAGTTTGGTTTCTTTTTTTTTTTTAACGCCCGGGATAAAACTGTGTTCTTCTATTTACTAATACCATCGGAGGGTCCATGTTAATACATGCGGGGGGGGGGGGGGGGGAGGGTGGCTTTTGTATAAATGTATCTCCTCTGTGCAGAACAATTGATATCTTTACATTCTACAAGTATGTCTTTCTTTTTTAATCCCTGGCAAATATCCTGGAATTATTACATAAATAGTGGAATGCGAAAAAAAAAAATATATATATAAATGTGTTCTTCTATTTACTAATACCATCGGAGGGTCAATGTTAATACATGCGGGGGGGGGGGTGGCTTTTGTATAAATGTATCTCCTCTGTGCAGAACAATTGATATCTTTACATTCTACAAGTATGTCTTTCTTTTTTAATCCCTGGCAAATATCCTGGAATTATTACATAAATAGTGGAATGCGAAAAAAAAATATATATATATAAATGTGTTCTTCTATTTACTAATACCATCGGAGGGTCAATGTTAATACATGCGGGGGGGGGGGGTGGCTTTTGTATAAATGTATCTCCTCTGTGCAGAACAATTGATATCTTTACATTCTACAAGTATGTCTTTCTTTTTTAATCCCTGGCACATATCCTGGAATTATTACATAAATAGTGGTATGTGACATGTTTTCCTTTCTTCCTCTCTTATTGAAAAAAAATAACGAAAAAGACATGACCAGACACTGGTAGTCATGGTACATTAGACATGGCAACAGCGTTATGTTTTTGTCCGGAAATCGCACAAGAAATACGGGCATAATTTCCTCTTGACCCTTATCCCATCCACCCAGCAAAGTCTTATCTCACCTCCCCTGCAACATGTACCATCACCCCATCCTGACTCCCATGAACACACCACTGTGTCTACCAGGGAAAGTTACAATGCAACAATAATAAATGCAATTCCTGTTCACTCATGCAAATTTTCATTTAATAAACCATAAACTTCACTCAGCAAACCTAAACTAATCTCAATTGATCATGAATTGATCATATCACCCTCAAGTTTGTAAGCTCCAAAGGACTCACCTCTCACAAATTGGAAGGCTAAATCCTGCGCAACTTAATTTTCATACCCTTTACAAAAGTGAGCAGTGCTCACCCAAGCATGAATTATTTTCGGACTTTTTGGTGTCATATAAAAGTTGAGTCGATGAGCTATCCATACATATACACTTTTTTCCCAAGAATCATATATTTTCATTTGCCAACCATTGCAAAAGTGTATTATTTTTAGACGCACAGTATACTGGGCGTTCCTGTAAAGCCCGGCGCACACTATACGATCCGATTGCGACCCGATTTTAAAAAAAAATGCAGTTTGCATTAAATGTGAAAGTTTAATAAAGTGAAATTATCTCATTTGAAGTTCGGAATAATGATACGAATACTAATATCCAAATTTTGGTTAACTGCAATTCTTCTGGTTACAGTAAAGGCCAAATCGGCTTCAAATCTTAGTCGATCGCAAGATTGGTATGGCGTCACTACGATTTGGCATTGAATTCGCTTTTATTCCTACAACGGAACTTTGATCACGAAGATTTTACATGTTTGAAGGTTCATATCAAATGTTATAGCAACTTTTCCCAAAATCGCATCGTAGTCAGATCGTGCAGTGTGCGCCGGGCTTAAAGGGGTACTCCGGCCTGAAATTAATATGAATTTAAAAAATAGAGTTTAAAACTAAATATACAAATCACTGAAAATTTCATCGAAATCGGATGAAAAATAATGAAGTTATGGAATTTTTAAGTTTTGCATTATTTTGGTAAACAGTGATATGCACGTCATCATGAATATGCAGTGAGTGAGCTGATGATGTCATATCCCCACTTTTTCTTTTGTATTTTATTATATGAAATTGCAATTATTAAAATTTTCTGCTCCAAGTCTAAAAGGACTGATTCCTTATTTAATGTGTAAGTTTATCATTGCTGTAACTTATTTTGTTACAAGGGAGATATTTTTTTTATAGACATGTATGAAAAAAACGAAATAATGAAGATTTCATATAATGTAGTTAAAAAAGGAAAGTGGGGACGTGACATCAACAGCTCACTCATTACATATTCATGATGGCATGCATAGAACTGTTTCCCCAAATAATGCAAAACTTAAAAATTCAATAACTTTGTTATTTTTTATTGGATTTCGATGAAATTTTCATTGTTTTGCTTGTTTAATTTTACTCTATTCATTCAGTTAATATTATTAATAGGCCGGAGTACCCCTTTAAATGAACTATGATTACGGACAATGAAACTCATATCATATGAAAGAGTAAATTATGTTCCTTCCAGTGGTGATTTTTTTTAGGTTTCCAGGGTCATGCATCACTGAACACCATTGTATTTAAAAAGTTGGCGCAAAAATCTAGTTGGTTCACTTTCTTCTTCTCATTGTTTTCTTCTCCAAACCAAAATGACTGCAAGATCACAAAGCTATACAAGTCAAATTCAAAGGCCTTAATAAAGAAGAACGAAGGAAACTCAAAACTCATACATGTGCTTGAAGATTTGGCTCTGCAGATTTTCAAAAATATGGGCTTTTGTTGAAAATCGGCGGAAGATGCCTGCAACACTCAAGACAAGCGAACATGTTCTATGTGCTCTTTGAAGATCTCATTTCTTCTTGGTCAAAGTTTTTAGTTCATAAGGCTCTTTGCTAAGGCGTAAAATCAAACATTATGAGATTTGCTTACTATGGATGGCCACGAAAAGCAACTGAACCTACTAGAATTTTGCACGAATTTTGGAGACAATGGTGTTCACTGATGCGTGACCCCGGAAATCTATGTTTCAAGTTACCATCGGAAAGTAAATGAATTACTCTTGCATATGATTTTAAATTAACCCGCTGTCTACTGGAACCTAGTGGTTTCTATATTAAGTCTTTGTGATGGAGATAATTCAGTAGTCAAACGGTTAAATGCCGGTAAATATAATATAAGTTCATGCACAGGAAATTTTCAAAGTTTGGTTTCTTTTTTTTTTAACGCCCGGGATAAAAATGTGTTCTTCTATTTACTAATACCATCGGAGGGTCCATGTTAATACATGCGGGGGGGGGGGGGGGGGGGGGGAGGGTGGCTTTTGTATAAATGTATCTCCTCTGTGCAGAACAATTGATATCTTTACATTCTACAAGTATGTCTTTCTTTTTTAATCCCTGGCACATATCCTGGAATTATTACATAAATAGTGGTATGCGACATGTTTTCCTTTCTTCCTCTCTTCTTGAAAAAAAAATAACGAAAAAGACATGACCAGACACTGGTAGTCATGGTACATTAGACATGGCAACAGCGTTATGTTTTTGTCCGGAAATCTGACAACATATAAATCCGGCAGAATTGCAGGCCAAGGTCAAAGTAGCCTTTAATCATGGCGGCATGCTAGGTCTTTTCTTTGCTGCTCTACTGCTAGCTCTGTCGATATTCGAAACGGGCGGAACAGGCGATTTCGATAAAGCGACACACACGTGCAGGCCGCCTTTAATACTCATCCGTCAACGTTACTTGTTGTTTTCTTATTTTCAACTTTGAAATCTTTTATCAATTTCGTACGAAAGATTTTCATGAATAATTCAGTTCCTGGTAGAGAAAATGGACAAACCAGAAGGTTTTAGGACACGGAGACAAGAGACTATTCAGCCCATTCTAGCCATGGGGTATTAGTTATATGTTACAGCAAATATGGTAACATATTTTCCACATATGTAACAAAAATACGACTGCTGACCAATTTCTTTTCGAAAATGAGTCGCAAAAAATGTTTGTGCGTGGACTTTTGTTTATCAAGAAAACGAATATATTAATACTTTCAGTTTTCTCCCGCTACCTACCCTTTGTTGGTCCCCATCAAATAATGGACAAGCTCAGTCTTTTCCGTTACGCTTCCTTTTATTCGATTGGTTAAACGCACTGAACCGAGAAGTTTATTGTGAACGAAGAAGCTTGACTGGGGAGGAATTTTTAATTTGTAAACAAATCTTTAGGCATTTTACTCATTTTACTTCCCAGTGTTAAAGATCGTATGCTCGATCTGTAATGAAAAACACAAGTCAGAAAAAATTGGAACCAGCGGGATTCGAACCTGTCATCTACTGCTTGCCGGGCAGCGACTTAACCACCAGGCTATTCTGGTTCACGGCCAAGTCACGATGAAACTAGAATCAAATACCCAAGATCCTCTTCTTTCTGACTCATTAATATTCATTTTAACGGTCCGCCGTAGACAATGGTTAGTAAACGAAGAAGCTTGACTGGGGAGGAATTTTTAAGTTCATTGTGGTTTAAACGAAACAAGTTGTACTGCATTCCGTGTTTGATAAGGCTGTTGAATGATTCATTATTTTGGTCGTCTTGAATATATGAATATTGATTACGTTGACGGGTGCGAAAAGGCGGCGTGCAAGCAAGCTGCAGTCGTGCGTCGACTTCTCGCAATCAGAGTTGAGCTAAGAATAGAGCAGCAAAGAAAAGACCTAGCATGCCGCTTTGATGAAAGGCTAAGGTTAAAGTGGAAGACGAACCTAACACACAATCTTTCTATAATTCTAGCTCTTTTGAGCGCAATTTTTTGTTTTGTTTACAAATCAATTAAATTCTTTTTGTCTTTTTTTTTAATTTTTTGTCAGTTTTGTATGTTGGAACATACATATTTTCACAGGATGTCGTTTAAAAGATGTTACCCTTGCGTAGTTGCCATGATTGTGTAGATTTCGAGAATATTAAGGTTTTTATTTTGAAAAAAGTGAAAGTTGATACTTGCCACATGTTTTCCACAATCATGACAATATTAAATTCCCGAGTTGCAAATGGAGATTTATTTATTACTCCGATTTCTCTCAGCTGGTCAGCTGCCTGATTATTTTCTGCTTCTGCTGAAGTTTTTTTTTCTATAAAGGATTAATTCCAACGTATTTTCAAGTTATTCCTGGACAATTATTCTGCTAAATCTAGTTCTCTTTAAAGCGTTTTTAAAAAAGAAAGATGCAGATATAAATTCCATTTATTATTATTTAATTTTCTGTGTATCTCAAATTTATTGAATCATGGAATATCAAAAAGGCTGTACTTTGCCAATTTCAGCAATAGATCCATCTTGGTTATTTCTGCTATATATTTTTACAGTATACCTCAAATCAGAAGAAACTACCGAGTTAACATCACCCGGTTACCCGGCACACTACCCGGATATGAGTAGACAGTATTGGATCATTGTCGCTCCAGAAAACTATCGTGTCCGGATAGAGTTCATAGACTTGCGAACCGAATATGGTTAGTATTGTGTAGGCTGTCTATAAAATTTGTGATTGTAATAACCATGAAATATAAATAATTTCAGTTAAATGCCTACTGGCATTTTTTTTTTCGCTCTCTCCCTATATGCTGCTCTCTCACCAACTCATTCTCTCTCTCTTTCCTCTCTCTTTCCTTCTCTCTTCCCCTCTCTTTTCCCCTCTCCCCTCTCTCTTTTCACCTTCTTTAGCTCCCTCTCTCTTCCTCTCTCCCCTATCTTTTTATCAGAATGAATGTCTTGTTGATGTGTTTTATGTAGTACATGTATTATCTTTGTTTGCCACTACTTCTCTCGTTTTGTGGCATAATCACTCTAAGACCATCGTGAAGACCACTCTTATTCATAAATGCGAATGTAGACTGCTTTCATGATTGATTTAGCAAAACACATTCTCTTATCTCATTCCTTACTTTTCAAAGGTTACGATAAGGTCAGAATTGGTAGTTCAAATGAAACGGAGGCTGATTACATCGCTTCGTTTTCCGGATATGACCTCCCACCTGTCATGACGTCTTCACGCAATGCATTATGGGTTCAACTTTTCAGCGACAGCTCCTCCGCAGAATCGGGTTTCCATGCAAGAGCTACGGCCATACATGATAGTCGTAAGTTTTCGTTAAAGTTACACTTGATACAATTTTTTTATTATGTATCTTATCTCTTTCAGTGCCGATGTCACATATATGTGATATGTGACAGTTAGACTTGTCATTTTCATCCACAAATTGCTCGACCACAGGAAAGGTCTATGGTAGTCAATGTATATCAAAACTTTGAGGATAATTAAAGCATTCTCAATATATGATTATAATTTTATACTACCATAGAAGTTTTCAGAGAAAATTGTAGATTTTTGAAGATATATTACCTTATTTCAACATTAAACAAGAGTAAACAAATGATAAACCAAAATATAATGAACAAAAAGAAACTCAAATGCAATTTTCAATCATTTGCATAAAGTTGGGTCAAGTAATAATGTTTAGTATCATAAGAAAAGGTAATAAATTTTCTCCAAGTTTTGTACACAATATTTTTTGACATAATATAATGGTTAATGAAGTGTAGACATTTGAAAAGAAAGCATTGATCACTTTTTGGTAAAATTTTGAAGAGGTCGAGCTAAACCCCTTGGCACAGTAAGAGTTAATACGAACATCCCCAACAAATAACCTCTTAGACAGCTACAGGAAAATGGCCGAGCAAAGTAATCATCCCTTGCCAACATTATCCCGAACTTGGGAGTTCTCCGGAGGATAGTTGTTTTGGGTAGTCGTCTAAGAATACGTCCTTACATGAAAAGGAATCTAATTATGGATTTTATTTTCTATTAATTTTTGTTTGTTGCCAAAGTAAACAATTAGTAATATAAAATGAAGAAAACAACAACAACCATGATGCCGAGTATGATATGGAAGTAAATGAAATGACCACATCAATAAATAGTTGATAATGCATTGCAAAACGAAAGAAGAACATAAATTGTAATACCGACTCTTCCAAAAGGCCATTTTCATATTATATTAAAATTTAAACTGGTAAACCAACCTTGATGGCAAGTTGTTCTGAAAGATAGATGAACATAAGAGAAGCAGATTGGTGAAAGTTTGTACGAAATTGGACTAGCAATAAGAAAGTTATGAATTTGGAAAGTTGTAATCACTGTACGTCATAATATCATGCTAATGGAAATTGAAATGTCACTGTGATGATGTACTGGCGGACGACTCCTTTATTTGCTCCAACACACAAAATGGCTAAAATATTTACAAAATTTATTATTCAGTAGCATATTTTTTCTATTATGAGGACCTATAAAAATATATTATATACAAATATATGTCAAATGCCACCCCGAGGGAAGAGGCGCTTTGAGGACAACTGTAAATTAATAATATTTTAGTGTAAGATAAACGGGAGAGTTGACCGCCAATAATTATGTCACAATCGACTCACCGAATGGCCGAGATTTAAGCGTAATAATTTGAATACAATAGAAAATGGTCTATTGAAGCTAGTCAAATCACTGAACAAAGTACTAAATCATTTCGGGGGGGGGGGGGTGATAATTATGCATCTGTTGATGTCCCATATGGAAAACAATAGAGTTTGAAATGTCTTTTGCAGAAGCCGTCTTTGAGTGCACTGGAGGGGAAAAGGCCTGCAAATACGTGCAAGAGTGTTTCAGCGAATCCCACGCATGTGATGGCAGTTATAAATGTATCTCTGGGCAAGACGAGGTCGGCTGTGGTGAGTACAGGGGCATCAGTCATAAACAGAATAGATGGACCCCCCCCCCCCCCCCCACCAATCTCTTCTCTTTTCTTCGTTCATGTTCTGCTTTGATTTTTACTGTACAATATTTGAAATGATGAGAGCATCTTCTATCCGAAGTGTTCAGGAGACTGATAACCAGGAAAATGCTGCTCAAAATATATATAGTATATAGATAATTATGTTCCGGTTACTTTCGCACCATTTTTTTTCCGTGTTACAGCTTGAGATAAATAGAAAAGGGTTACATCATTTTTACAATACACAACATAACAAACAAACAAAAAAATCCCCAAATTTGAACCATTTGAACCCTTCATCTATTTCATGCTAGAGACAGACATATCAAATAAATTATTTAGCTGAGACCATTATGTTCTATTTATCAAGGCAATGCGAATACTTTGTCAATCCATTATGACTTTTAAAGTAGGACATATCATTAGTTTCAAATCAATTAGACATTCGTTTAGTGCATAGACACGTCTGTTTGGTCAACAACATTCTGATAGTGGAAGTACACGAATGTTCACGATATATGTCCTTGGAAGAGAAATGATGAACACTTTAACAGTGATAACGGATATGTCTACCACTTAACGTGCTAAACAGATAACAGCTGTCATGTAAAGCGGATCTACCGGATTGAAGGGGTCGGGCCCGCCCCATTGAAAAGAAGCATGAAAAACATCATTTAATGGTTTAAAAGGGCCTCTACCCACCCACCCCCCCCCCCCCCCCTTCCTTCCTCTTTTGAAAAAGTTCAAAATGGCCCTGGAAAAGGGGTGAGAGTCCATTTGGTCTGTTGCTTGTGCCCGCCTGGAGGATGCAGGCAGGATTCAGAAAAATCAATATCGGGAAGAATATGAACCCACCCCTACCCCCCCCCCCTTCAGACAATCATGGATCCGCCCCTTTAGTAACAATGATAACAATTAAGGTCTGTCTTTCTTTCGTTTTCTATTATATATTATCGTGGTGCATTAAAGGTTTGCGGTTATAAATCCAAAACATCTTCCCCCATATGTTAAGCAAGGAGCTACTACCTCCTTAGCTTAAGTTAATGTTCTGTATTGCGGAGTACTGAGAAAGCTGGTCGAGTCTTAGCATTATTGACACACTGAAAAGACCCTCCCCTGGCGACTTTTTGCTCCCAGTTTTATTTTGTTGAATATTATAGGGTTAAAGGATTGGGGTTGCGAATGGGATTTATGTCGGATCTAGGGTTATTCCCAAGGCTGTAGTTAGGAACATAGTTGGTGTTAAAAAATGGCTACAGCACACAACAGCGACAGCTAACCAAACCGAAACCCCACCAGACTGACAGCGTCTGTCTCGTGAGACGGTCGGTCTCGTATAAAGCACTCGGTCTCGTTTGCTGTCTTCTGGGATGTCCCGGTTGGGGCTTAATTGATTGCTGAGCGATTGCTAATCACTTGCGGAGCGATGACTGTTTAATTGCCGGAGGACCAAATAAGGTCATTGAATTAACGACATTCCATTTTGATGCTCGTTTTGTCTTCCATAAAGCTTGTGCGAACCCGTTCTCCTTCAAATGCTCTGATGGGAGATGCATTGAGCGGGCAAATACGTGTGATGGCGTAACAGACTGCTCAGATGACGAACATCAGTGTGGTAAGCTATGGTTATGGTATGATCTGCAAGACCGATCTTTGTGATTTAATTCCAAGATTGTATTCAGATCACTGGGGTTTGTGACTTTGGGAGAGGGATAGGGGCAATCTCTTACTTTAGCTTGAGATGAATGTTGATCCCCCTATCAAGCCGATAGCAAAAGGCATGTCAATATACGTTTATCGTTAAAAAGAAGATGACAAAGAAACGATACCCAGAGACCGTATTTGAAATGAACATATAAAGAGGAAGTCCACCCTGGTATTTAATTGATTATATAAGCAGAGAATGAGAGAAACGGACAAATGAAAGTTTGAGGAAAACCCGATGCGAAAGTTAAGAATATCATAAATGTGCACTTTTTTCTAGAGAAAATATTTAATCATACATACAACCAACCTAGATAATTATAATCATTGTACATACGATTTTACACAATAATTGTATGAAACATAAGTATTCCTTTATCAACAACTAAGAAATTGAAAATTTATGAAATTTGCAGTAGATACCAAATGGGAGATACGTCACCGAGCTGCCAACTTGTGTTTGATTGATTACAAATTTAAAAATGTATAACTTTCTTATTCCTTTTTGGATTTTCCTCAAACTTTCACTAATATGTTTCTCTCATTTTTCTGCCTTTATTCAAATCAAATAAATCTCAGGGTGGACTTTGATTATAATGGTGTAACTTAAGAGGCACTCGCTCGACCGCGGACAGATTATCAGTAGGCTACTGTATCCACTGCATCCGAATAATCAACACGTTTTTATAGTTTGCGATGCAAGTGGATAAATGAAAAAATATTTATTCCTCTTTGTATCAAAATTTCTCTTTTATCTGGATGTTTTCTTTAAATTTTAGTATGTTCATTTCTTTTCTGTGAAGTATATAATTATGTGCATTTATTCGAATAGTGTAATCTTCGCCCACTCGTTTCTCCCCCCCCCCCCCCCCCCTCTCTCTCTCTCTCCCTCTCTCTCCCTCCCCTCACTTTATCTCTCAAAATCTGTCTCCCAGCCCCTTTTTTTTCTCCCAATCCCGCTCTCTTTGCTTATCTCTCTCTCTCTCTCCACCACCAACCCTCCCACCTCCTGTTTGTTTGTTTGTATTTTTTTTTCCTTCTTTTTTTTTTTGGGGGGGGGGGGGGTTAATCTACGTTCATATTTCTATAAACATGTACGTTCACAAACCTTTGTAAATACTGTTTATTTGATTGTTTATTGCAGATTTCCAATGTAACAATGGTTACTACTCAATATCACATGTTTTCCTGTGCGATGGGGTAAACGACTGTACAGACTACACAGATGAACAAGATTGCGGTAAATCACTTAATATTGGGTTAGGATCAGTAATCCACTCACACAAGTCATATATATTTGATGATAATAATTTTAGTAATAGTAGTAGTAGTAGTAGTAGTAGTAGTAGTAGTAATAGTAGTAGTAGTTTAGTAGTAGTAGTAGTAGCAGTAGTAGTAGTGGTAGTAGTAGTAGTAATAGTAGTAGTAGTAGTAGTAGTAGTAGTAGTAGTAGTAGTTTGTTATGTAGCGCAAAATACTTTAAAGTCTCTAGTCACGTTACTTCGTATCGCATAACCTGATAACGTTGATAAGTTATCTTACTATACACAGTGGTTGCAAATGTGTATGATGTGTATAATACTGGTGAAATATGATTGATGAAATTTATCTCAGGAGGGATAAATCGGAATATACGATGTAAACATAAACTCAGCAACTTGAACTTAATGTAAGCCGGTAAAAACTTTACAAAAAATGAAATAGGCTTATAAACATTAATGAGAGTATTTTATTGTGACAAAGTAATAACATGAAATCAATTTATTATATCAGAGGAAATGGCTATACAGAAAATATTTACATCTTAATCTAATACTTATTTTAATCAAATACTATTAACTTAAAGGTGACCGAAATAGATGGATTTGGACATTGCTGGACCTTTTATAATGTGTATAAGGTCGGTCCAAATTACAAGAGAACATTTCCACCTGAAAAAAAAAGAATGAAATCACAGTAAAATTTTTGTCACAATTCATCACTACTTAGTCAAGATAATAGTCACTGCAATCTCTCACCCTACATAATAAAATTCATAGTATAGCAAAAACATTCATGTAAGATTTAAACATCATAAACATTATCAAGCATTTTATCTTTATAACCAAATTTGACAAATCATTCTTAACTATTCCGATTAGCTTTCAAAATTGCTTAGAGAAAAAAACTCGCCTATCGGTCAAGTTTTCTTGAAAGAGAATGAAAAATCAGGCATATTGAAAAAGAATAATGAAATAATTACGGTTACCCATAATTCTATTTTGTTGTAGATTGTACTGGAGAGCGGTGGCAGTGTCCCGATGGCCCTTGCATCTACAGGAATAATATCTGCGATAATTTCCGACACTGTCCTGGAGGAGAAGATGAGACAGACTGCAGTAAGTTCATCATTCATACTTGCTTCATAATTTGTTATACTCTATTTTTTTTAATTTCCAATAAAATACAAATGCAAATACAAATACAATGTTCATAACAATGAATATTATTACAAAAGATTTTATACAAAACTTGTATACAGACGCAGATAAGGACTTTGGTAATAAAATATTTTGAAAAGAAGTACTAAAAATATTACAAGTCAAAGCAATTTGATTTATTCGGTGATTCGATCTGTTGCTTTTACTGCCTCTGTGTCCTGACATCCTACGTTATTTCCCATTCTCCTAGCATGTTTAGTTATTAGTTTCTTGTTGTTTTCCTGTTTGTTTGTTTGATTTTTCTTCGATAATTCTTATTGCGATTTAATGATGCACTTTGTTTATTATTGAGTTTGTTCCACCTTTTAGCTGGTATTAGTAGGCGACAGCATTAGCGATAGTGCAACAGTTCTGGGATGATAGGAATATGGTGGTTCAGATCGTAAATGTCCTAGGATCAACTTAATGTCCTGATGGTAAATGTCCTAGTAGTACCCCTGTCCGGGGCTATTACCGTGATAATATTATGTGCAATTTCGATCCGTTTTGTCGTATTTGCAGCCTGCATGAGCTTTGAGTTTGAGTGTCCTAGCTCTGGAGTGTGCATACCCTACTGGGAGAGATGTGACGGCAATGATACGTGTGGAGATGGCTCAGACGAACTAGATTGTCCAGGTTATTACAGAAAATTTAGAAGTTCAGATTTATGCATCACTTTTTCAAGCTTTGAATGAATCTGATGTAAGAAATTTGTGCAATTTGCAGGTGATTATATTCGATTTACCGGCGTTGTTTTATATGGTGTATTACGAATTGAACAACGCAACGAAAATGACGTAATTTTAAATGCTGTGTTTCTTTGAGGTTTATGTACAAAATATGATAGTCACTTAAAAGATACTTTGAGGAGATATCGGACATAAAACTGGCAACAAGCTTGATGGCAGAAACATAATGGTCCTCGTGAGCTAGGATTAACGATTTGCCCATCAATGTTTTAAAACGTCAAGAAATTTGTGAACTTTCAACAGAAATATTTCCAGTAGGGTTGTCATCCCCTTCCGTTTCGTGAAGCCCCTGCCGCAAACGATATTTTCCGAAATACAAGAATAAGAACAAGCCAAAAGCACGAGAAAAGAACTAAGCTTTTGGCCATTATAAATTATTGTTTGTGAAACAAATGCTACAGAAAACCAATTGAACAGCATCACTTATTATCACTACATGTATTTAAGAGTCAGTTATGCATTTTCCATTTTATAGATTAAAATGAGATATTAATATCTGACGAGGATTACAAGAAGGTAATGTTGTTTGTACATCATGCTGGAAATTTCATACGCCCTACTTCATAAATTGATTTTGGCTTCTGTATTTCGTGCAGCATGTGCCGACAATTTATACCAATGCGACTCCTACCAGTGTCTGGCTGTAGAAAAGGTCTGCAATGGAAATAAAGACTGCTTCAAAGGAGACGACGAAATGGACTGCGGTAAGTGGTCTTTCTCAACTTGACGTAAGGAATTCCACATCATTTTCTAAAACATCTTTAATGGCATATCGTGTACGATAACAATACTGGATTGCAAGTGAGAGATTATTCCCTTACAGGGTATAAAATCGTATCCCTCCACCCCATTTTCGTTGCATGTATACATTGATGTATGCACAAGAAGCATGTGCACCCCTTCCCCTCACCCCCCCCCCCCCCCCCTCGCCAGATGACAAGCAATAGAAAAGAGGGGTAAATAAATAAATTGATGAAAATGTGAAATAATATGATACACCCGTCTGAGACCCTCCACCTCGTTTGACCCACATACTAAGATAGTCCCCCCCCCCCCTCCCCTCCCATGAACTTCGTCAAAGATATGGGGTTGGGGTTGGGGTTGGAATTGGGTTTTAGGTTAGGTTTAGGGTTAGAGTGTTTGTCCCAGGTTTCAAATTCGGTAATGTATACAATTGACTGGGGAGCAATTGTCGCCGGAGCATGTCACGTGTCACTGTATCGAAGTTTTTGTATTGATTTATTTTAAATATACATTTATTATGTACTCTAATTCCTAAGGGCACCCTCGCCTCAAGCTTTTGATTTGAGAGGTGTATCCTCCAACTATTTATGTACTATATGAATGCATATTTTGTCATATTTTTTTTTTTAATACATGTACTTTGTTCATTTATTACTTTGTACCTTTGAATATTGTTAACAGAAATATGGCGCCATACAAATGCTGTGAATCATCATCATCATATTGGGAAGTTGGAAACAAATGTCTTTAATAATAATAAAAATAATATAGTGTATTTGTAATGCGCCAACTCCACATGACTAATGTGCTCAAGGCGCAATGGAGAGGAAAATACTTGCAAGTACACAAAAATACACGAAAATGGAACAACAACAGTGTGAAAGTAAATCTACCGGTACTGGAAAGCCTTTGAGGGCATTTTTAAAGCAATCTACACCTGACATATAACGGATATCCTGTGGCAATTGATTCCACAGGTTAGGTCCAGCATGAGCAAATGACCGATCCCCCCCCCCCCCCCCCCCCCCATGATTTCTTAGTTTTCGGGACAACAAGCAATTTAAAATCAGATGAAATTGAAATTGAAATTGAAATTGGGATTGTTGCAAATATATTTTCCTGCATCAAATAATTACATTTCTAAATTGCCTTTATGTATTCTCTGACCCAGCTAATAAAACAATTCCTACTTGTGCTGGTGGAGAGTTCTTCTGCGATGGCAAATGTTTGCGAGCAAGCCTCGTGTGTGACGGTGTACCACAATGTAGAGGAGGACCCGACGAAGCGAACTGCACCACTCAAGACTCAGGTACAACTCATCTCCCTGCTCAATCATATTTTCTTTCTACTCCATAAATACAGAGGAGTGCAATTCCACGTTTTTATGAGTCATTATTGGATCACTTCCTGTGGAGTTGAATCCGCTCTAAAGTAGTGGTTACGTTACTCTTTTCGGAGAGTGGATTGAACTATTTTGAGCATTTATTTCCACCCTAACTAAATAAGTTTACTCCTAAACGAATGGATTTCCACTCTTTACAATTAGAGAGTAGTTTCATGTCTCCCCTCCCTGCAGGAAAATAAAAACCAGTGTAATACACCGTGGGAACAGTGTATGATTGCCACACTTCGTCATGAACACAGTATGTACGGTATGGACTCAGAGAGGAAAAGGCACACGTTTGCAGTTTTATATGTGAAAACATTGCGTGAACACATTTTCACACTGTGTAACATGGCTAAATTTTACTCGCATTGAAGTAATACCGTGCACTCATTAGCTCCATGTCTCATTTGACAGAGAGATCAGCTTAATATGTGAAACAGCATGATCATGATCAGTCGCTGTTGCACAAAATAATCACATAAATATTTGTATCAACTGTTACTCAGGTGAACAGACCGACATGCCGGATACTACCACTTGCACAACTTGCAGTAGCGGAGAATGCATCACACCGGAGGCTCGTTGCGATGGCAACGCGGACTGTACCAGTGGCGAAGATGAGGAGGGATGCAACCCCCAAACGACACCTACATCTTGTGAGTATACTACTCCGAGTGTTGTCGTAGATATAGGATGTATAAGGTCTGGTACTGGGCTGTAGATCATCGGTCCTAGTTTGAATCCCAGCTATGCATGACACCAACGTCCTTTGTTAATACTCCCAGGTGTATAGTAAACTGTGGCACCTAGTATTTAAAAAATACCATAATGAGGCATCGAAGATGCTTAAGTGTTGATCAGTGACTAGCCGTAAGTGCATGAAAGACCAAGAATATGCCAATTAGTTATTGCCGGTTCATTGAAGAGTTCTGATCCTTAACATTTCGATTGGTGTATTTTTCGCTTTCTATTTCTCTCTCTCTCTCTCTCTCTACTTCTCTCTCTCTCGTGAATTTCGTGTAATGTGTCTCCGCCCAGCCCCTTGCCCCGAAGGACAGGATCTATGCTCCTCGGACCAGTCGTGCATACCCAAATCACGATTTTGTAATGGTATACGTGACTGTCCAATGCGTGAAGATGAAGATTCGTGCACTGAAACGACTGGTAAGGAGACTATAATGAAATAAGTGTTGTATGGACAGCAGCAAATTAAATGAAAGCTACCTGGCGGTGTTGGTGTGGAAATGGAACCTAAAACCTTAAAATTTGAGGGCATTCGAACTTCAAAGATAGACCATCGTTGAATTCGACACTAAAAATGCATTCTGTCTCTTAGTATACAGTACACAAACACCCTAAAAATGTCG
Organism: Heliocidaris erythrogramma; assembly: GCA_025617745.1. NCBI lineage: Eukaryota > Metazoa > Echinodermata > Echinoidea > Camarodonta > Echinometridae > Heliocidaris > Heliocidaris erythrogramma. The sequence continues at coordinate 25,084,538 of CM046856.1, forward strand.
AGCTTGTGTTGGGTACACCTGTACAATTTAATAATAATATTCCGTTTAATATTCCGTTTTTATATAGCGCCTAATACATCGATGATGTCTCTAAGCGCTTTACAGATATATTATTATATATTAATACACTGATACATGTATTCTGAAGAAGAAAAAAATTATTCTAATAATAACGCAATATGAAATCGATTTAAAGACTGGAGAATTACAGTTCACTTCGAAATTTGGAATTTGCTCCAATCTTACAAACGCAAGAAAAATAATCATTTTAAGCTTTAACAACAAAAATGTCGTTTCATTGATTATTCATTGATTATTCAAATTTTGCTTATCTGATAACCATCTTTTGTTTCATTACTTTAGATTTTGAAATTTACATTGTGATTAGGGTTACATGTACTTATATTTTTCTTTTTCTTTTGCTGATATTAGATAGCTGCGTTGAGTTTGACAGTGACTCGTATTTCGTTTGTGACGGCAAAGAGGACTGTGTAAACGGAACAGATGAATATTGCAGTACGTGTCTTTTCATTTCAAAACCATATACTATATTTACATATATATATATATATATATATATATATATATATATATAAGTGTAAAAACTAACTTAAAACTGCTTGGCAACTCTCCTGGGAATAAATACAATTGTGATAACTGAACGGAAAAGAAATATAGGTGTATACATGTAGATACATTTTTCCTTCTGTTAATGATTTGTCAACTGAATTTTGATTAGGGTACAGTTTAAAGTATTCGCTTTGTGTCCCTGATGTGATGTGTTTTCACCCATAGATTGTCGTTTGTTTTTATCATATTTCTTTTACCATATGTAGTTGCGATAACACAATTTTGAATGACACAATTTACTAAACTCATACCCATCAAAGAATGACGTCGAAAATAAATCTGATTTCCAACTTATTCGTTTTATGTTATCAATGACCTTGAATACATATATATATATATATATATATATATGTATATATATATATATATATATATATAAAATTTGGTGAAAATAAATATAAAAGTTGGAATTCAATGCATTACCAATGTCTTCTCTGGACTTCATTAATTGTTTCTCTCTATATATGTATATATATATAATTAGAATAATAATACAATACAATCAATAATTAGGTACATCATGATGTATCGATCTATAGTAAACTAGCACCGTAAAAGGAACAAACCTTTAATTGCTAAGTTTGGTTCTCGATATAATTCGCAACCGAAAGTTCAATGCTTATACCTTAAAGTGAAAATCATTATACCTGAAGTCCTGCTACTGGCTTGGTTCTGGAATCATAAACATTATTAAGCGCCCTTTTTTGCAGCTTGTGGTAACAGGCCTGCGCTAGAGGCTAAGATCTTAGGAGGAAGAGGGTCGGATCTTAAAGGGACGTGGCCATGGCAGGTGATGTTGACTAGTAAGTATATCGTTTCCGTGCACTGTACAGTTGTTAATAAAATTTTTGTTATTACCAGAATTTTTTAATTATCATGCTAATTCGTTTATACTTCTGTATAATTATGTATTTTCTTTGGAACCGCTTGTTATAAATGTTGATTTGTTTAAAGTATATTATAGGTATTGGATTACTACTTTTCTGACATGTCTGAATAGCTTTATCGTATTGCACGGGGAGGGCGAGAGGGCGAGGCAAAGGAGAGAGATGAATAATAATAATAACATTTTGGATATATATATATAGCACCTTATACATCTACGATGTCTCTAAGCGCTTTACATACATATTATTACCCCAGTCATCGGATTCATGGCTTGCCCGCACACAATGTATGCACCTTCTCCACTTCCTGGGGAGCAATCCAGCCAGGCGCCTTTGTGCAGACGTTCACCATGCTGATCAAATTATACAGTGACTTTCGCATCATACCGGATACCCATTTAACACCTGGGTGGAGAGAAGCAATGTATAGATAAAATGTCTTGTTTAAGGACATACAGTTAACAACAAAATTATTCATACCCCTTAGAAAAATTATAGTTTTTTGCATTTTTCCTAAAAATGAATGGTTAAATGAAGTTACTTGCACATCACTTGAATACATTTAGTTATCATCTGCAAATGCCGTTCCCGGTTTCACCTCATTTGCATAACAATAGAAAAGGTGAGTTATCCAAACTGGGCGATGTTCAAAATTATTCATACCCTTGGTGATTTATTGACTTTGTCAATCAGTATGAATCCGATCCTTGTGATTAATGCTTGTAATTCACTTTATTTTAATACACCGTCACAAGGCTTCCGGAGGGGTCTCTGCTGGGATATCAGGCCAGTACCTGTTCTCCAATGGCTCAATCTCCTTGAGGATGTGTCCACACATGCCTTCACCTGACCTTCAGGGAGTTCATTAGATTTCGTGTCCTACAGGTGATGCAGTTATCGACTTCATGATGACAGGACTATGATATTGAAATTTTTGGTCATTTATTCCATGCATTTTAATGAAAATTCTGTATCTACTTATGAAGCAAAGCACCATTCCTGAAGAGCCCTTCCCTTTTGCATGACTCTAACGTCAGGTCACCATGAATAACAGTATGTAACATTTGAGTACCATACACATCCCACATTGACTGTTACTGTATATCAATCTTCATATGGTATATTCTTTGTATCTTTGGTATGAAAGCTACAATCCTTGATATCAAAATGAATGTAAACCAAATTTATACCATATGCCCTCCATGTTACCAGCTGCAGTGCACAAAATGCTACCACTTTGACAGTGCACTGGAACATAAAGATCAGTATTTTAAGCTTCACTAGAGTACCCACTTGCAGGTGTCCATATCAAAAATGTGTCAATCAGTGTAACTGAATAAACTGATAAAATTGGCACCATCCAACCTTTAGACAACTACCATGGCCTCCCTAAACATTCTTAATAATAATGGAACAAAAGTATCAGGAAATACCTTCCTTTGACAGTGCAACAGTGAATGCCTCTAGGGAAGTCTCTCCAGGAAGAGTGCTTTGTTTCAACTTAGCTACAGAATTGTCATTAAAATGTAAGGAATATTAACGAAAATATCAATATCATAGTCCTATCCTCATGACGTCTAAAACTACACCACCTGCAAACACAAAATCTGCTTTAAATCCATCGAATCCCCTGAAGACCAGGTGATGGCATGTGTGGACAACATCATCAAGGAGATTGGGCCATTGGAGACCAGGTATTGGCCTGATATCTCAGTAGAGACCTCCAGAAGCATTGTGACAGTGTGAAGAAAGTGTTACGAGCATTAATCACAAGGACTGGATTCATACTGATTGACAAAGTCAATAGATCACCAAGGGTATGAATAATTTTGAACATCACCCAGTTTGGATAATTCACCTTTTCTATTGTTATGCAAATGAGGTGAAACCAGAAACAGCATTCATTTGCGGATGATAACTAAATGTATTCAAGTGATGTGCAATTAAATTCAGTTAACCATTCATTTTTAGGAAAAATGCAAAAAACTATAATTTTCCAAGGGGTATGAATAATTTTGTTGTTAACTGTAAGTGCCGTGCCGGGGATCGAACCCATGACATTCGCATCTCCCAGTCAAGTTTTTAAACTACTCGACTGCGACACCTCTATACTACTACTACTCTACTAGATGATGGAGAGATATATAGATCAGGGAACGATATAGATAAAAGGAAGCAGGCGAGAGAGAGAGAGGGGGGGGGGGGATTGGGGAGGTTCACTGAGATGGGGATAGGGAGAGAAAGAGTAAAGAAGAACAAGATTCCATATTTATTTTGTATTTTCAGAGACGAATTCCACAAAGGGAGTAAGCTGCGGGGGCTCAATTATCAACAGAAATTGGATTGTTACCGCAGCTCACTGTATAAGGTAAAAAGGTTCACGTGACTATAATGTTTTGAAGTTTTATACATACTGTATACGTACACCCCTTTCATGAAAACAGTTGAGATAGAAAACTTGACTAATCAGTTATTGGTCCTTCCTGTGTTTATCATGTGTATACTTGATCGATTATGTGTAGTTTATATTAAAGCAAATAATCTTGTTTTCCATTTCACAGCTTTGCTGGTTCTAAACACCCTATATATTAAGATCTTCATTTATTATATAATCAGTTATTCAAAATATTTTTAGACAATTTCTCTTGAAGAGCAAATTCATGTCAGTGGATAAGAAATAAGGGATTATTTTGTAACATGTTGTAATAAGGTTTGGGCTTACTAGATTAATTTTTTGTACATTCACTATGGGTTTGAAACTACCCGTTTAAACCTATCATCTTTAACCTCTGACTAAGCATTGCTCAAAAAAAGCATTTACAGGTTCAGTATTCGCAATTTTGATGGATTGAAAATAAAATAAAAATTAAAATTGCTTTTATTTTATGGAGTTGTGAGTAATCACAACAACGTTTTTTCTTTTTCTTTTTTTTTTTAATTTACTAACATGACTAGCAGGCGTGACAGGTCGCACTGGTCAAACCACAACTTCTTCGAACAGAGCTGTCAGTTTCCTTATATTTATCTGCAAATAATTTTTAAAAAGAAAGCGTATAATAATTTAGCATTATCTATTTTTTGATAAATAATAGTGTAAGCGAATATTATATCGGTAATAAAATGAATCGGTGCAATTGATGGATCCATTGCGCATCATGTGACGAGAAATAGTTCACACCTGTCTAAAGCAAAATGAGCCCGTTGCTGTCAGGAATGCCATACATTATGACGTCATAATCTGTGAATAGTAGTACTCTTCACAATATTTTCAAATACATGTGAGTATTTCCATACTGTCCATCATTGGTCTATTCTCAGCTCGAGATCCGTGGGATATGTCTACGTCCTGGCAGGCGTGACGGTTCGCCCGGACATCCACCCTGGCATCCAGTACCGAGGGATAAGTCAAGTGGTTCGTCACCCCAACGCCTCTCTCGGGGGCTTTGACATCGCTCTGGCCCGTGTTACGGAACCCTTCACCTACACCAACTTGGTGCAACCGGTGTGTGTTGCCGAAGAAGATATCCAACTGGTACCAGGGGAGTACTTGACGGTTACAGGTTGGGGGGATACTGGAGGAGGTAAGAAGATTTCATGAGGAGGGTCGTCCCTGAATAAAAATAAAGATTTTAACGGGGGGCACATGCATTACTCGCATGAGCGTGGCCACATTTTTTTTTTTTTTTGATTATCAACAAAAAGACCCTAAAAAATAACTACAGAATTTTTATGATAAGGGTAACAATTTTTTATTTTTTTGGTAATGCCTGTATATCACGAATTTTGTTGCAAATATTAACAAAAAATTCTGAAAGATTTCGACAGTAGTTCAAAATATTGTTGTCCCTTTGGCTTGGGGCTGTGTAATTTTTGTTTTGGTGTATGTTTTCCTTTCTAACCCCCCCCCCCCCTTCTCTCTCTCTCTCTCTTTCTCCTTTTACAGGTTATGATTCGACTCAGTTGATGGAGGCTCGCTTACCCATAATTCCACCAGAGATATGTGACAAGTGGAGCTATTTTAGCCTCAGTGCTCTCCAAGAACGAATCATATGCGCGGGTTATGAGCGTGGCATTCAAAGTGGTTGTTATGTAAGTTACTATAATTTTAATTTGCAATGAATTCGCCAGTAATATACGGTAGATACCGTAGATGTAGGGTTAGTGTTGCGATTGGGTTTTTGGTTAGGATTAAAGTTAGGGTAAAGGCTATAATCTTGTAGGTTTGCGTGTTTGTGTGTGTGTTTAGCATCATGTCCGAGGACATTTTCGGACAGAGAACAAAAAAAAAATCATGACAACAATGGTCCTCGGAAGGCGGACAATAGTCCTCGAACGTCGAACAATGAATTTATGCCTTATTCCGTCGACTGTCCGAGGACGAGTAACAATAGAGGAACAATAGTTGTCCTCGGAAGTAAAGCCATGTAAACGTGTGTGTGTGGGTGTGTGTGTGTGTGTGTGTAACATTTACAAATACGACAACATTTGTTGAGACGGTAGCTTCCAAAAAAAATGGCTTGAGTGCATTATGGGTTTTATTTTTTAGACGTACTGATGTGCGAGTATCACTAACGGAGGGCAAAAAAGAACGAAACAGAAAAGCACCCATCCCCTCCACCTATCATGCTTCATTTTAGTCGGCCAACATTTTATAGCTCTTAATTTTCTCCCCTACCCCCTTCTCTCTCTCTCTCTCTCTCTCTCTCTCTCACTCTCTCACTCTCTCACTCTCTCTCTCCCTCCATCTCTCCTGTTTTGTTCTCGTCTTCTATTCATCTTCCTCAGGGTGATTCTGGTGGTCCAGCCGTGGTACAGAGGCTTGGCAAATGGACAATCATCGGTACAGTCTCGGGTGGAACAACATGCGGCACTCCATACACGCCCAACCTCTACACCCGAGTCAGCTTTTACAACAGATGGATACGATCAGTTGTTCAGGAAAACTAGATAAATGCATTAGTCAGTTAATTACTATTTACATGTAGCTTGAAATGATTATATATCTATTACACACAATGCTTGCGGAACGGTTAGAGGAAGAGGTGGTGTATTCAAACTGAGCGGAAAACTCAACGGTGTTAGGTCCACACTATAATTTTTGCGTCGAGTCGTTTGGTTAAAAGTAAAATGCAGAAGCTTTGAGCCACTTTAATAGGCCACCCTCTTCCACAAGGTTTCCAAAGAAGGAATATGAAATTTAACAAAGAAATATTACAGATCATTGTGCATAAGTTTATAGCAAGATGCTGAATGACGAGTCATATTGAAAGTTAACAAATTATGGATTTTTTTTTCCGTTTTTGAAAAAAGAATTTGTCTTTTGCCTATTTTTCGTGTTTTTTCTTTTCATTAAGTTTCAAAATGAATCTCTTCTGGGTTCCTTGCTGCAACGATTTGTACATTTTGTATTCATTTTTTATTCGTGATCATCCAACTATTTCAGACTGTGCCTTATCTTGTTGTTATGTTCCTTTGTATTATTTTCCATCAATGTAAATTTAACAATATTTCTTTCTCTGTATTTCTGTTTTTGCAAATAACGTCGATACACGTTTGGGGTCTCAAAATCCCACTTGATTTATACAATGTATTTCTACATGTTGTTTACATCATGGTCAGTTTATGTGCGTAATCATCTTAACGCAATACTCTCTAAAGATATGTGATCATAGGGGGTTGACAGGCAAAGGCATACTACATGAGTTTTTGACAAGAGCCTTTCCATAATAGCTTACAATGATGACCAATAACGATTATCCGAAGATTTACAATCAATGTGTGACCGGGTTCTATGGACAAACGCCCTCTACTATGTGCTACGTGCTATTTTTTAACACATTTATGACTGGCGCCAGGGTTAATCTGCAAGCACAGACCCCGATTTGACACTTTAACAGAAAATCACTGTGTCTTGAGAGAAGCCTAACCCAGCTACCTACTGGTCGTGTCAATATACATGTACTAGTACTTGTTAAAAAAAAAAAAAAAAAAAAAACCTTGGTCAGGAGCAGCTATAGTACCGGGCCTATGGTAGTATTACAGTGCAGACTTTCTTCTTTTACGACTGACCAGGGTTTGTGCCTGCAAACTACGACAGGGTCGCGTTCACTTAAAGGGAAATCTAACCTTGATAGCAAGTTGCTTTGAAAGAAAGAGGGAAAATCAGAGAAGCAGATTGGTGAAAGTTTGAACAAAATCGGACAAGCAATAAGAAAGTTTTGAATTTTGAAAGTTGTAATCACTATACATATGGGAATTTCAAATTGGCCTAATAGGTAATGTCACTGTGATGTAGCTGTGGGCAACTCCCCCATTCGCTCCAACACAAAAAATGACTAAAATGTCACTTTTTTCAAAATGTATTACTCAGCAGGATCCTTTTCTTTCATGAGGCTATCTCCAATATATTTTGAGTACTGCCCCAAGGGTAAAAGCGCCTCGAAGAAAACCGCAAATTAATGATATTTTTGTGTACGGCATACGGGATAGTTGTCCACAAGAATGTCACCATCGACTCACTAAATTGCCAATTTGAGATTCGCATAGATGTATAGTGATCTCATTTTTCAAACATCTTTTCTTAGTCCTTGTCCGATTCCCTTCAAACTTTCACCATCATGTTTTTCTTATTTTCTGCTTTCACACAAATAATCTTAATACCAAGTTTGGATTGCCCTTTGAATGCAGACAGGAATTATCAATCCACAAATAAGAGGGAGAGTGAAAAAGGAAAGAGAAAGCTTTATTATTTTATTTTTGTTTTTATTTTATTTGAACAGACACCTTTACAACGGTGGCACACGCAACAAATATGCGGTGCGTTCATGACAAATACAATAAATTACAGGCAGATTAACAACAACAAAATATAAACCCAAGGTTATACATGAAAGTAATAATAAAGCAAGGAACATATTATAAATTATCACTCAATAAAATTAGAACGGAAATACCAAGCGGACTTTAAAAAGGATTTAGAAGAGGAATAAAAATTTCCAAGACAAGGTAAATATCAAACTCATTGGCAATCTCAGACAGCAGGTCTCTTGATATCCCTATAGCATCAAGCATGTCTTAATATTTACATCGCCTGAAACAAATATGTGCCCGAAAGTATCAAGTTGGTTGCTACAAAGACTGTTTTCTAGCTTCTTTAACTAGTAGATATTCAAAGAAAATCACAAATATGGCAATTAATGTATCACTAGAAACTGGGAAGCTTACAGATGGCAATCGTATAAGTTTTATGTCAACTGCGTATCTGATGATTATAAAAACAACACAAATAAAAGCTCTTCTCAGCATCTGGAATATCCGAGGATTCGCCAGAAATATAGCGATGTTTTGATGTCGTCACACTCGGGATCGATCCTGCTTAAGCAGACGACGTCCTATAATGAATGAACGTAATTGCAATGCAATTATTTATCAAATTATAAAGAGTTTGGTGTATTTAAACATGACCTTATTTCACACCATTATAAAGGGAAAGTGAAACTGATTCTGATAGCTAAAACCGTTTGATTGTAAATACACAGGAGAAGGGTCAATGATCAATGAAATAAACCCCACTTTCAAATTGAAAAGCCCTCCGAATAATAGCAGGATGGTATTCGTTCCCTCTTGAAACGCCGAACATGCCCCGGTGCAAGCAGCTGAAAATACAATGGCGTCTTATTTTGTTTACAAGTGACTGATTCCTTTATGTTTTTTAACGCTGCATTTTTCATCAAAATAATACCATACACGAAGTTAAGAGTGAGGCAACAGACTAACATTAAGACTGACGCTAGTGAAGGAAGAGAAATAAGTGAAGAGGAGATGACAAAATAGGCTCTGAAAAATGTGTAAGATGTTATGGGACATCGTCTGCTTAGACAGGACTGGTCCATGGTGTGTCGTCACATATCTCAGCAGCGTTCGAGGAGCTCTTCAGCTGCTATATCGGGGGCTGTATTTTACCGTTTTATAATTGATAATAATCATTACTCCAAATGTTTCCAAGCGTTGAATTTGGATAACCTTGTTTAATTTATGCCATCTATGCAATAATAAGTATTAAGCCAATATTTAAAATCATTAAAGTTCTACTTTAACTCGTTGAGTTTAATATTCTGCAATTTTTCACAAATAAAAAGGAGGTGATTCAGGGCTTCTATCCCTGATTTGCAAAGAGGACAAATACTATCCCGCTTTTTGTTCCAGTGGTGAGAACGGCCATTAGTGATCGGTTTTGTTTTTGTATGCTCACTTCAAGAAGGAAAGGGGAGGGGGAGGGGGGTGAAGAGGGTGGAAGTGGCACACCTCTAAGCCCATTGCGCACGAATGACGCGTATGTGTCGTATGAAACAGCGATTGCAAAATAACATAAAAGCGCAAAATAATGATTTTAATAACTGGCGTACGAACTTAATGCCTTCACAGACTCGATTAGCGCAGGTAATAACGCATTCAAAATGACTCCTCATGTGCAAAGGGCATTAGGCTATACGTTATCAAACACTGCGGTACCTTTAAGCCCGGTTCGATTGCGTCACATGTGCTATTCGTGCCTGTGAAGCGCATACGTCAGTTATTGAGAGTATTTTTGCACTGTTCATTTTACAATCACTTTTAAAGGATATCAATTTTTCATGATGCGCAAAAGACCGCTCAAATTACTGACACGATCTTTGCGTCAGACGCCTCGTGTGAGCCGGACTCATAACTGCAGTTACTATTTTAAGGAACATGATTGTACTTATTAAATGATTCCCTTGTTTTCGAGGGCCTAAATGGCTCTGTATGAGGTCATATACCATATTATACTATATATTATATTATATTTTATACTTTACATGTCGCTGTTACGAATCAGTTCTGATAAAAGTACATTATTCTTAAGTACTAGTAATCCACTTTCAGGTGTTATATGCTATGAAGAATACTATTATCATGCTATAAGTAGGTAACTAAATGTATTACTCCTTTATTATTATTCTGTGTAAAAACAATTGTGATAATAAAAATGCATTCTCACTGGAACTTTGTCATTCATTTGTTTATGTTGCAGTGTACTTTATCTATGAACAATGTCACACCTTTCTCTAGTATCTAAGTGTTATCCTGTCTTTCTAACTGATGCTTTGTGTTGTATGAGATCAGTTTATCAAACATATCAAATTCAATTATTTTTATCACTTTAAAAGTGGTTTTAGCGAAACTCTATTTTATTCACGACATTTTCAGCATTTTGTTAACAAATTCTATCGTTGTGGACCCACAGCTACGTAAAGCATATATATGATTTCAAACAAATAAATCGTGATGTTGATATAGTTCCTCATGATCATTCTGTGAAAAAAAGGTGTACATTGTGTGTATAACTGGACGTGATAATAAGTGATAACGGGGAATGAGAGAGTTAGAGAGGCATGTGAGAAACCTCGCGGCTGTAGATTTTTCCACTTTTTTTAGCTTGTCGTTTTTTATGGGGGAGGAGAAGTGCAGGAGAACTTAAAATTGTATGACAATAATAAATAAAGGACCCGTATTCTGAACTCCGGTTTAACTTAAACTCTCGTCTGGTTTAAAGGGCAGGTTTAAACCACACTTAGACCATGTACCACGGCTTAAGTTAAACCGGAGTTCGCAATACGGGCCATGCTGTCTACAAAAACCTGTCCAATCCTCATTGAAATATAAGAGCACATTTGGCGCATTTTCGGCTGCTAACTTAACAGAACACTCCCCCCCCCCCCCCCCCTTTATAAAAAAAAAATGTTCGGGCGACGGCCTAGATTCTAACTATTGCAATTAGAATCATCTTCGAACCAGATTTTTTTCTCAGCCGTCTAGATAATGTCGTTAGCTCTAATAAACCTGCCTGCTCGTATCACGTTCACATGGCATTGAGCAGAATGATTGATTTTATTAGAAACGTAAATTGAAACCGCACATTTTGGTGTTACCCTGTTATGGTCTGCAGATACGCCATGCCTCGATTCGTTGCGCACGGATGCATGTCTATCCACCATGACGGTGTTATTATAACGGAGTTTATACACCTTGAGAGGGTAGACATGGCCGACAGAAAACAGATAGAATAATGAATAATGAATATATTGCTTTATTAAAGAAAAGCAATATATGCTAATAATCAGTCTGCAAGTCCACTGATAAAAGGAGTTGAAATTTATTCAAGTTCATTCAACAATGACTTCAACTGACAGACTCAAAAGCAGGTAAAATGAAAGAGGAAGTAAATGTGAACTGATAGGGAAAGGGGAGAAGGATAGAGATCGCTGTATCGCTGTATCGCTGTATATGAGTTGAGGTGTAACTGTATAAAATAAAAGGATGAAGTTTTCCGTTGTTTATAAGACCTAGATTACCCAAGGAGACTGTGATTTGTTATTGTTGCACCCAAAATCCCACCCCCCCCCCCCATCAATTAGATATGCATCTTCAATTGATATATTCAAAAAGACTCACCTGTTTCAGGAAACCTTTATTTTAATAGACATGTTTTGCTATATAACCCGGTCTGATTATCGATCCTTCTCCATAAATAAATAAGATTTAATACACGTTACTACTAGTTTAAATTCTGTTTTTGTTTCAATATAAATTTACAATTATTATTATATTATTATGCGCAGTTGAGTATATTTCCAAATAAATTGCGCAGTATAAATTTGTAATTAGTATTATTAAGAGAAATGTAGATGGACCATTCCTAAGGGGACATACAAAAAAATTATATATTCCCTTCAACATCATTCCTCCGCTTTATATCAACCTAGATAATGTTTTCCAAGCTTCCGTAATTACCACGCCAATACAAAAATCGTGCCATGCTTCATTTTGTATAATATGATTTGTTTTCTTTCACGGAAGGAAATACAAAATTGGTTAAAAGTGAAACTGGAGTGTATGATTTCCCCATGTATCTTCTATAGAAAAACGCTTTATGTATCCAACTAATATTTCCATTGTTATTATCAATAAAAATTGTCTCGTCGCAAGGAAGGTAGAAGGAAGATACAATCATAGAGCTCATGTGTTTTGTAACATTGTTCAGTGTATATTTCGAAATCATTTATATTCAGAGAGGATAAACCCATTTTATATTCCAGTTATTTTCATTTAAGTAATATAAAGATAACTAGTGTTATATATCAATTCACCTGTGCGAGATGTAAGGCTCGTTACATAGGCCAGACCAAATGTCATTATATAACACGAGTACAGGAGCACTTGGGGAAGGACAAAAACTCTCACTCTCATGCATCATACCACGAATACGTTGGCGTTTCAAAGAACAAAAAAAAATGATATTTCGTATACAACCCCTCCCTCAAAGAAAAAGAATTAAAAAGAATATATATATATATATATAATATATATACAAACCAGCATATACGAGGATAGCTTTAGGGCCTATTTCACATTAATAATTGCATTGTTTGAATATGAAGACCGCAGAACCTCGCTCGGCTGAGCGTTCATGCGCAGAACAATCTTTCTTATACATCGTCTGTAATGATACCGTGGGAAATTTGCCACTATCATATTTGATTGATATGACTCCATACAGGCCATGATATTACTTTGGAGGTGGACTGATTGGGAAAACTTGGAAAACGTGAATCATTGTGAATCTTCTGCACGTGCTTGTTCTAATGACAAATTGCCGCAAAACGAAGTTGTTGAATTTATGAGATCGGTGTGATCGATGAGATGGGGCGATCGAGTTGATTGAAGCAACCTCGGAATTCAATCTAATGCAATTGCGAGTGTATTTTTTTACCAGGCCGACGGGAAACTAAAGTCAGTATAACACATCTCCAGTTTGAAGGCTGAGGTCGTGCATCTTTAGAGATTCGGTGAATAATATAAAGAACATCTCATCTCCCTTTTTTAACGCAAACAATTTCCATTGCCATCTTGAAAAGCTCGTAAACAGATGCATTCATTCATAGCCATCGAGGCAAAGAGTTCCACCAACCCGGTTTCAATAGACCGCTTCTGTAATGTATACAAATTTATGCACATATATTCTCTGAGCACCTAGTGACGAGCTATTCCATGAACCTGCTTTTTATAAATGAGCCCCAATGCTTGGAATCCAGTTTGCATACATTATTTGTTGCTATGTCCGACAAGCTTTCAGGTTGTCAAGAACAACCTTTGTTTGAAAGGTATGCATAGAATTTGCATACATTACCGAAGCGGTCTATTGGACATAGCATGGCGGTAATCCCTTTGTTGCATGATTGCTTAACAAAGGAACATCCGTCATAATTATTGTTACCTACTCCACTCTAAAAAAAAGAAGTTTAGTCATTATTTTGAGGGGTTTTTTTACCAGATCGCCTGGTCACATTTTCTGAATCACATTCTAGTCATTCTGACTAGGATTATGTTCATTTAGACTAAGATTCTGTTCAGTTTGACTAGGATTCTGTTCACTTCAAACTCGAAGCTGGTTGTTTTGACTAGAATAGTGCAGGTGTCCGTGGGAATGGATATTCTAGTCAAATATGACTAGAATCTGGGGGATGTTTCGCAAAGAGTTAAGTTTGATTTAAAGTCATGCGTAATAGTGCCAATGCGCATACGGTATTAAACGCGTAATCTCAATGGTAGATTACCCAATAGCGCGCGTCCCCTGAGCATGATCTGACCAATGAGGTGATGTGTCATATACCGCACGCAACTAGGAATTTAAGTGCGACTTTAACTCAAACTTAACTCTTTGTGAACCCCCCCCCCCCCCCCCCCCCCGGTCGCGTCTTTTTTTTTTGTAACCAAGCCTAGGCAGATTTCGCATTTTTTCATGAATATTCATGACGCAGGGTCGGGAAACGGTTCCGATTGGTCTTCATGAAAGCACGGTCGGTGGGGGGAAAAAGTCCCTGGCCTGGCACGTACACGTACGCATATTACGTGCAGCGCTATATTTCGATCGTGTGTGTTCAACGTGTAGGCGCCTAGCCTACGTTCATGTATGTATTGTTTAATTCTCAACATATTCACCCCACCTATGCAAAGTGACATGTAAAAAATTGGATTGAGCAGTCAATTTCAAAATCAAGTTTTGCATTAATTTACTGCATGTGCGTAGGCTAGATCGAATTTAGTAATTAGCTCTTTTGAGGACACCCTCCTTTTCCGACCAAAATTGACACTGCCACTGGCATTACTCTGAAAATAGGTCTAGGCCTAGGCTATGCGTATATTGACAATTACCCATCGTAATGTTCTCCACAAATGAACTTTACAACAATATGCAGAGTCAAGACCATAGGTCAAGACACAGACTCTAGCTAGGTCTAACAACGTTAGAGTCTTACTGTTCACGTTAGAAATTAAATTTCCTTGCATGCACACTGTAATTAGCACTTGCACACTGCTCCTGTAACGCACATTGCCCTGAGTTAGAAGAACTGCAAGAGTCTTCAGGACTGAAAGAAGCAGACTACTACTAACGTTCCAATAGTAGTACTAACGTTAGTACCAAGAAAACAAATTATTTTGTTGACCTTTAGTTTTAGCTGATGAAAACAAAGTGCGTAACTAGTTATTGTAGGTAGGCATAGATCTAAAATCATCTAGATGTAGATCTACCCCATCATCAATCATTTACTAGTACTGATTAGATCTAGGTCTAACTCATCATGCTCATTGACCTTAAAATAACATTCACTTAATCTAAACTTAACTGAAATTGAAAATTGTAGGCCTAACAAAATTGGTCTAGTTAGAGTAGATCTAGAGTAGTTAGAGTCTTGGCTAGAGTCCTGCAAATTTGATGATATCACACCATCACATTCCGATTCCATTTTGAAGTTGGGTC
Source organism: Heliocidaris erythrogramma (assembly GCA_025617745.1). Classification (NCBI taxonomy): domain Eukaryota; kingdom Metazoa; phylum Echinodermata; class Echinoidea; order Camarodonta; family Echinometridae; genus Heliocidaris; species Heliocidaris erythrogramma. The sequence goes on from CM046856.1 coordinate 25,099,895, forward strand.
TACCACACGTCTATTATTAGGCCAGCATTTTGAGGGATACGTGGAGGCAATTCTAACTCTTATATTAAGATCTAACTTAGATCGATAATAGATTCAGTGCAAAAACGTAGGCTAGGCGCCTACACGTTGAACACATACGATCATAATATATATGCGTACGTACGTGCGTGCAGGCCAGGGACTTTTTCCCCCACGTACCGGTACCGGCGACCGTGCTTTCATGAAGACCAATCGGAAACGTTTCCCGACCCTGCGTCATGAATATTCATGAAAAAATGCGAAATCTGCCTAGGCTTGGTTACAAAAAAAAAAGACGCTCCCCGGTCATATGACTAGATTGTTTTGAGAATGTGGAGCCGAGTTGGCTAGTACACGTAGAGTACCTTTATATAGAGAGTAGCGACATGGACGTCTGACTTTTCGGGAAACAAAATGGCGTTTGAATTCTTTCTATTGAGAACACCCAGGAGCTCATCGGAAATGCATAGAAATGTTGCATAGCAGAGGAAACAAAATGGCGTTCAAATCATGAGTTGTCGTCTTTATGCAGGTTATAAATTGATGTAGAGTATAGCTCCCTCCTGAGGTTATTGCCTTTTATTCAACTTACAGGTATATCTTCATGTAATTTTCACGAAATCTGTTTTCTCTTTCCTAAAGAAAAAGAAATAATCTCCAGGGTCTACCTAGCTCTGTCACCAGGCAAGATCTTGTTCCCATGTAGGGGGCAAGTATCAAGTTAGAGTTCGACCTTTTTGTTATTTTTGTTTATTCAAGTCCCCTTGTTCATTGCCGACCCGAAAAAAAATCTTGGAATACATCAAATGGCCTGCTCCTTCATCTGCAAACATGACAAAGCTGTAAGATAGGAGCAATATTTAAAACTATAAATATTTGTACATCGTGTTAATTATTGAATTTTGTCAGTGTTTGTCATGATTGTCTCTGACTACCTTGTGATGTTCAAATCATTTTATTACCTGTATCTATACGTCAGTGAGCAACAACAAAATACCCTTGCTCTGTTTACAGCGTGTCATAGACTTTAGACCTTCCCTCATAAAACATTCATTTAAAATAGATTCATTAGCGTCTCAGGAGGCAAGCGATTACATGCATTATTAATTTGATGACTGCCAATTTGATGTCAGCTTGTTCTTCAAATTTTACCTTTGAACTTGATTTTTTAACTAAGCTAGACGTGTCTCAATAACATCAAGGTAAGATCAGACAAAAAACTGAAGAAAAAAATTGCTTAGAGAGGTTTAAAATCACACTCTAGAGAGGCTACATTTAACTGGTTTCAGATTTCCATAGCCATAATGGTTTTTAACACGAACCTAAGAACTTATCAATCTTTAGTCTAAACATTCGTGTGCACACTCGGTTAATTCTCTCTCGAGGATCGAATTCGTACGGTGCTATAAGTTGAGCGAGTTGCAGGTCTCGCAGATGTGCGCGATAGCTTTATTCGTGACACCATTATCCATAGGCAGGTCCACGTACGGATTGCGGCGGAGGGTCGGCGGGAAAATCATTTTACGCTACAAACTACGAGGATACCTTGTCGAAGTATCGTCAGAATATAGTCGTTTCAGAATCATCGTATCGTCTGTCAGTTCATTGTCTCAGCAAGGAGTTGCCAGACGTTGGGCATGTTGGGTTTAGCATCGGTTTGTAAGGGACACCGCATACTCATGTTGGATTGCGATGCACCTGTTTTGGACATCATAATGAGCGATTGGCACTAATTCTTGAGGAGGACAAAATAAGAGGAAGGTGACACACTTATTTCACGGTCAAATATTTTGTCGAACATAACTGTATCGAACGCATCGCTTGCGGGTTTTTAACGACCTTTCCTAAGTTTGATTACAATAGCAAACATTCATATCAAGGACTAATAATGTAGTTTTGGTTGAACTGACACAACACTGCGTGATAATATAGTCACAATTTGTATAATTTTGGAGCTTATCTCCTGAATGTGTATGTAATTGTTGAAAATTCAAAGAAACAGTTGGCACTTGGACAAATTTCACTGCAAGTGAAAAAAATCGCACTTAGATAATTGCATTTGACAGCTGTTAATGAGAGGTCAGTTTGTTCTCTCTCTCTCTCTCTCTGAGCTTGCACTTCGTCTGGGGGCAACTACACGACACATTCGTAGATGGCCAAACTGTGATTAAAGCACCCGACTGTAAAATATTGGATTAAAAATCTACTGTTCGCCTATTCAGCTGTTTGGAGATTAATATACAAGGCACGGCTAGATCCTCTTCAAAAATTAATGGACAATATTTTGAACGGATCAACAGTGACCAGATAGTAATCCAGCCTTGACGGGACTAATAAATACATGACATATATAGTGCTACTTCAAAATAAAATGTAAGTGCAGTTATTCCCCCTTCCCTTTCCCGTGCGTCATTTCTACAAATTAACATTCTTCGGTCGTGCGCTGGAGCTAAGAAACATTCATTCAACTGAAAAATCTGTTTCGATTTAACAGCGAAAAGATAGACTATCACTTTAGCGTTACAGGACATTTGAAGAGGACGAGGTAACAATCGGTATTATTTTCAGGAGTTCAATCTTTTGTGGGATGACCGAGCTGAAGACAGCATGGGACAAAGCCAGTTCAAGAGCACAGCGGGAGGATTCCCCATCGGCTACTGGGTAGCCATGACAACCATTCTTTTTCTACAAGGTGAGTTTGAGTTCTTCTTCGTAGGGGCTTTGTCAAGTTCATACTAAGTTCGATGAAACATCCTCTTTTTTGTTTTCGCGGAACTTGTTTCAAATAGAAATATTGAATTATCATGTCAATATACAGTTTACTAACTAGGATATATTGATATAAAATATTATATGCTCTTTGAACGAAATTACTCTTAAAGATCCGAAAGTATGTACGGTATCCACGCCTAATCTTTCGGGATAGAGGAACGACTGTTGATTGTAGGAAAACTTTCGTGTCCACAGGTGAATCAAAAATAAATTGTTAAAGAGGGTTCTTGGGTGAAACATCCATTAATTTTAATAAAGCCATAAGATTAAGGTACACTAAACTAATAACTAATAAAGTAATGGTGAGTTTTATCGCCCATCAAAAATTGTCTTATTATAATTGTTAGATCAACTCACAAGTATCACTTGAAATTACACAATAAAGTCAACCCACAGTCAACATTTAAACATATCAAATTTCCATGGCAACTTGTTGAGTGTGCCTATTTGTACTTTTTAAAAATCCACTGATGTGGTTTCCATATTTTCCTTTTACTTTTTTTTTCCACTTTTCTGCTTTTGTAAAGGCTCCTCTGAAAAAATATAATAATAATATTTTGTTAGAAAAGATGCGAATAAAGCAAGAGTAATACACATTATATGTGTAGAATAGAATGCTGCGTTGATTCAATAGTTAATGAAAAGTTTTCATTTTGTACAACTATCGCATGTATTGTAATGCTGACACTTCTACCGAAAGGTATTATAATGCGGACACTTCTGCCGAAAGTCAGCTGTGGTAGTCTTAGCGGTGAAGACCCCGCGGAGTGGTTGTCTATTTTATTATCAGGAATCTGTAGCTGACAAAATGACGTTGGCCGATCTCGAGGTCCATCACGGTAGAGCAGCATAGCTGAGATACCACGGGGGTTGTACCCCACCGGCAGTTATCTCTCAATTATGTCCTATCATCTCAACACTGGGCGCAGCGTTGTAAGACTGACGAGAGGAGGAGTGTCTGTCTGTAACCCCCCCCCCCCCTTCTTAAGTTTTGTTTGTCGGCAAACTTCATGGTGGCAGTTTTATCCTTGTTGTTGATTGTTGACCCCCCCCCCCCCCCAATTCAAAATATTTCCCGTGACGCCCCTGACCTTATACATGGTATAGTCTCATCATCACCACTCACGCAGCGTGTAAATTTCAGTTTCAGTCTCAGCTAGTTTTTATTTCTGATTTTTTTAACAATACAAATCAGTCATTAATATCAATGTGAAATAATCAGTTTAATTGTTATTGTAATTGCTCTATATAATATTTTTTATGCACAACATAAAATAATGTTACTGTAAAACTTAATTGATGTAATAGAATAGAATAGAAGAGAATAGAAATAGGGTAGATCAAAAACAAGGTAATTCGTAAACCGCGCATGCACATCGTAAGCTTGAGCTTGAACTAATGGGGGTAGTGAGGAGAATTGTGTATGTGGTGGTCTAAAAACAAATCAAAGTTGCACCAGATGTAGCTACCAGTTCAATACACCCTTGTGACAGTTACAAATCAAGTGAATAATTCAAATTACCCCGTCCCCCTACACCAATCGAAAGCAGTTCGCCCTTCATCAAGGTGTAAATTCAACAACCCCCCCCCCCCCCGGAAAATAAATGTATCCGCTTTGTATTCTAACCTATGATACCAGTGTAAACTTGTACCTAGGATATGTTGGATGAAGTATGAGCCTTATGGGTTGGACATTTCCACCACTACAGAGCGAAAAAGAAATTGGAGTCGTCCTCTTTAAAAACGACAATCTGATGAATTTCATCAGCCATTAACTACGACTATGCTCTCTAAATCCATCTTTACTTTCACAGGCCCGAAGCTCTGGACTATTCTTCATAATAGCATCAAGAATGCCCCTACTTTAAACTCTTTTAAATTTAAATTGAAAAAAATTCTTCTGAGTAACTGTTCTCAAACTTCGGCTCTTTAAAACTCATCATCCCTCAACCTTCTTCAAATTATTTCAAACAACATTGTACACGATTACGTTCCTATTCAATTTATGCTGCCATCCGTATTCTGGTCGGTCTGTGTTATGCTGTGTGTGTCTATAGGTAAGAGTCCTACCCTCTCTCGTTCTTTTTTCCCTTCCTTTTCTGTCCCTTTCACTTCTGTTATGTTTTGTTTATCCGGTTTATGTACAAATATGTTCCTTTTTCAACGATACACTATTTTTTGCAATTATACGTTATAGGGGGCTGCAATCTACAAGCCTAGCTTTTTAGCAGTCCCCTCCGCTACCAACCTATTTTGGTTTTGGTTTTTCTATGTCTATTGTACTCTGTAACCAATAATTGTAAGTTTTATTGATTTGCTATGTATGATGTAAACCTATGCATTTTATGTTGTTGGAAGTGGAAATAAATGAAATGAAAAAATGAAATGAATGAAAACTTCCACTTGGCAGCTTCAGGGATTTTTGTCATATATTTTTAAAATATACCGCAACACTGAGCATTGTTTCTCAATCTGTACGTTAACAGATATACGATAGTTTTAAAAAAGTTATAACTTATACATGTTATATTTAATATTTACAAACCGTTGTGACAAAACTGCACACAAACTATTCTTTGTTATTATTATGCTCTCTCTCTCTTGTGTTCTGGAAATTAAACAAACTTTGAAAACAGGGAAAAAAGATAAAGACTACATGTATTCATCACATATTAAAAGATAAATCACGAAGTGTCACAAAATTATTATTCGTGTACTTATTTATACCCAGGTGGACGGACGATTATTGTCGTTAGTCTTCGAAATATAGGCCTATGAAATGTTAGGCTTGAATTGTACCTAGATACAAATGAATGCATTTAAAGTATTTTATACTCAAATTCAAACTATTTTTTTTCTTGTGACACTTGTTTGATAGTGGAATAAGACAACTATCAAATGAATTATTATATATGAAATAACAAGCCAAAGTATAATTAATGTTCATAGCCTGAAGGTACAGAAATGGGCCTTTGTGAATACGAAATTCATGTGAAGAGATCTTTCAGTGACTGATATCAACAGTAGTCGACTATTAATCATTTTTAGATATAGACTAAGCTTATTATCATACCGAGGTGAGCCAACCGTGCAGTGGAGGGTTTGTGTATTTTTGTTTAGCTTGGTGTGGGGTCCCTTTAAATGAAATAAATATATTTCTATATCTACTTCGTGTTTGCACAATTTGTTGCATCATTATCTGTGAAAGCTATAATTTCCCCTTTTCGAAATGTTTTCCTTTTTATGACATTTATTGCACTGATTGACTGATTGATTTCATATGATCATGTAAAAAGCTATGTCCGTTTACAGAGTACATGAAAGGAAACAACGTCAGCATTTGACAAGCTTTTATAGAAATATCCTGAACAAAAATTGCAGAAGATGGCATTTTCTTTTTTACAAGCCAAGTGAGAGGGAGTAACGTATACCATAAACGTGATAAGAGAAGAATACATTGGTATACCATGAAAATACCCGGCCATATAAACAGGGTGTATACTGACAAGATATACGTCTACAATGTTCACTTGGATGAAATAGAATATAAGTTTATTGCAAAATATGTAGATGACATGCACCAGGAAGGGACATTATGATTGTTGGTGGAACTCAGAACAATTCTGAAAAAGTCAACCGGACCTTTTTAAAAAGCTAAGAAAAGGAGGTCCTCTGATTTTCTAAACTTGCCAACAAAGGTGACAACACGACCCCCTTCCCTTCCCTTTCCAACCTGACGTCATCACCCAGTCTCCCCTCCCCCATCTCTCTCTCTCTCTCTCTGTTCTCTGCTCTCTGCTCTCTCTCTTCCTCTCTCTATCTCCATCAATCGCCATCCCTTTCTCTTTATTTGTCTTTCTTTTCACTTTACTCCTCTCAAACATGAAGTAGTTTTTAAGTTCTGTTTGTTTTAACTTAATCATTTACTTCAAAAGCCACAGTTTAAAGACCGAATAAACATAAGCCTGCCATCATGATATCATTATCATAAATAACCGAACACAGCATGAGGAAATATACTATTGTAAAAATATGTTTTTCTTTCTTATTTTTCTTTTAACTGAGGTCAAAAAAATCCGGTCACGCCCCAATAGACATTTTCGTCATGATGACTATAGGATGAGCACATTGAATTGTCCAGCGTATATCCTTCCCAATAATCTCTGAAGCAAAAATAAGAGATGATATCGTTGTTGCTATGGTTACCAACCGCTTTCACAGTCTGCGTCCCTGTATCTCTCTCTCTCTCTCTCTCTATCTCTCTCTCTTCCTTTCCATTGCAATCTCCCTCAGCGCGGAAGGATACCTCGATACGAGGAGTTATGACAATCTTTGATCCGCTCCCCAGTGGCATCCCAAATATATGTTCGCAATATGCCCCTTGTATATGAGATCACTTAATTCGGATGTTTCCCCAAGCTGTTCTTTTCCCATAATTCCTAATTTAGCAACCGAATTTCACCCAGCTCTCTTGATTTATTTCTCCATTACATAGCCGAGGTGCTGGGGATAAGTTGATATAAATAAAACGTAATGTTCCAGGAGTTGCCGAGCAATGATATACATTGATATCGCGTGCAAGGAGTTCTTTCAGGTGTACAATGAGCATGATTTAGGCATATGGTTGTGTTATGTTTGATAACAGGGTAGTCATAAATCTTTCATGAAAGTTGCATTTGTTTTGATGAAAGATTGCTGTACTAGGTTAATAAGTAGCTCGAATGTTCCTTGTGCACTGTCTGTCGGAGATTTATAATTGAGAACGAGGGGAAGTAAAATTATAAGAAACAAAGAACAAGTTACAACAGATTTTAACCGCATAAAGGAGGAAAGCAGGGGAAGAAATATGAAATACACCCTGCAGAGTGCAAAGTAGGCCTATATGTCATTATCATTTTTTTAAATTACAAACGCAATAACTATATTATGGGAGTAATATCTTTTTTATGATTATTACCTTTACCCAGTTACAGAATTCCCCGTCCAATACACACCATATCAAGCATGTTTTTCTGTATTTTCGTCGAGAGTGTGGGCGCTAGCACTGGCGGGGGAGTTGGATAGTTCACTTCAAACAAAACAAAACAATCGGTCATTAGCATCATATCTTAATTATAACGTTGGTCTGCTCTTATGTCAGTTCAATTTCAAAGTTTGAATTGTATAGTTTCGCTTTTGTATGACCATGTTTATGAAGTCGAGAGTATTAAGGGTGGTGCACTTTCTTTTCCGGTGTACTTTCTTTTCCGGTGTTTTTTTTTTGGTTTTTTTAATGACATATGAAACTTTTAAATGAATTAAGCGTTTCATGTTTTACTTACATGCTATGTACTCTGACGTTGTTATTACCTATACATTTCACGAATTGCTTTATTCGTGTAAATATTTAATTTAATTATTTAACCCGCACTCTAAAATGGACAAAACTTTGAGGATGCCAGTATAATATGAGCGATAACAGAAATATGCAAGAGAGAGGAGGAGAAGGGAGAGAGAGGGAGAGAAGGAGGAGAAGAAGATTTGACTGCCCGATATAAAGAGAGATTGGAGAAACCGAGCACAAAAACAAAATAATATATAAGGTGGATAGACACAATTACTACTTAAAGCTAGGGAAGAGATGGGATCTTATAGGGGATCTGAGAAAGAATGAGAAGTTGAATAACATCACTGCTGAAGATACTAATTTTGTTGATATTAATTTCCATTATATAAAGTTGATAACTAACATAATGTGAAGGTTGGGAGTAAAATATAAGTATGAGAGATAGATCCTCCCGAACCCCCATTCCCCCCCCCCCCAAAAAAAAAAAAATAATAATAATAATAAAATTAAAACAGACAAAGACGACTCACAAGTAGGGTTGACTTCATGTCTACACAGACTTCCCAGCATTCTGATGTACATAAATCAGATTCATCAATATTTACATTGTTGCAAATTTATCATCACTGGTTCGGGCTAAATAATTTTATAATCTTCATTCTCTACACATTTTTGTTATCAGGATTATTATGTCTTGATTTCGTTGAAAATCCATATGAGACATTTTTTCTTTGTCTTTTTTTTCAATGCGGGTCATTACATTCGATCATAAAATATTGCAATTTATATATTCGTATACTTGGCACTGATGACGAATCTAATGACAGGAAGCGGAGCATAATCATGATAATGGGATCAGTCAAAACAATTAGTCGCAAGGTTTGGATGAAATAATATATTTACAAGATTACACAGACATCCAAACATGGTATAGGCCTATGATTTATATTTCTTTTTTCGCTGAAAATTGATATTGTTGGGTAAAAATACAATACGATGATTCATGTCTCAGTGACAATCGTCAAGGCTGGAAAGAAAGAGGGTAGATTGATAGTGATAATAATAATAATAATTTCTTGTATAGCGTATATCACATTATGATATAACGTCCCTATGCGCTTCTAAATGATTTGGATATTACTACCCTGGCTTTAGCTCCGGCAGCCGTAATCAGCGCATTTCAAGGAATAAATCATGCCAGGTGCCCATTTAACACGTGGGTGCCAAAAGACACTAGGTCCGGGCTGAGATTCGAACCCTCAACCCTTGAATTGAGAGTCAAGTGAATGAACCACTATACTACGACAAAACAGACGCATTTCGGTTCGGCCAAAAATGAATCTACATGTGGAGCACATAGGAACTGACCTCAAAGTACTTCGAGTCTTAGGTTTGGAAATATATAACAGTTTTGGCTGAAAAATAAATTTGAGAATAAATTGAAACTCGCAAACTCCTCACGAAAGTGTTGTGTAATAAAAACATTGTCATGGTAATTTAATGAGGAGGGAGTGGGTTATAATGAATGATCAAGTCAATATGTCATTGGCAGCAAGATAAACATGAAAATATCAACGCCTGAAGATTATGTTTTTCCTTTTTTTTTAAGAAACTGTATATGGATTAAATTTGATACACTAAATGAGAATCACTTTACTTAATGATTTCGAAATTTCAGCTACTTTTCTACCATTAAAAATATGCAAATGCCTACCCTTTTATTGTCACTATTCCTGGAAAATGTATTTATATTAAATAGCCAGCTTATGCTCGAAACTTTTTAATAATTTAACAATGTTTTTGCAGTCATAATCCAACCCATCCCATTTCAATATTCATTTAAAATACCAGTACCAATGACGATTATTAAAATGTTTCTAAAGGTTGCACCACCCCCATCTAACAAAGAAAACGAAAATGTCATGTCACTGTTCACTTTTCTTTGACCCTTGATCACCCGTTTCACTTACGCGTTTCCAAGGTGGTGATGGAATCTGCGAATTGATCAGACACGATAAAGATCCGAAACGCCACCATTAATAGGCCTAATACGTCATGGATTTGATAGAATGATCACTATATGATGACGATAGTACCGTGATCGTGCCTATCCATTTGATGATCTTTAATGTGAATTGGGCAATGGGGTCGTTTTTTTTTACGGATGATTGGGGAGGAGTTAATCTATCATGAAAGCCTTGAGTTGAGGTTAGGTGTGATGTTAATCACGGAGACTGGCTATAGAAGGGACAGTTACGTGTAAGTTTGGAAATCATTAGTATCACGAACAGAGGAGAGAGTCGGAGAGACAGAGTGGTAGAGATAGAGAAATAGAGAGTAGAAAGCCAGGAGAAAGAGGGGGTTAAGGCCGAGGGGAGGTGTGACATTGAAAGGGAATGAAAAGAGAACAAATAAAGACCAAGATTTGATACAAAAAAGCACATTTACATAAAATATATGAAGAGATAGGTAGAGAGGGGGTACAGAAACAGAGAGAGAGAGAGAGAGAGAAAAAGAAAGAGAGAGAAGGGGGACTAAACAAATATGCTGTACATCAATACACTGGAAAAAATAAATAAATAAATAAAATAATAGTGGTTTATTTAAGTCATGAATTTATTTATTATTCACTTTCTTTCAAAAGATCAACACTTGAAAAAAAAAATAGTTCGAGTCATTGTCCAACAGCCGCTCACAATATTCGTATTTCAGGGAGGATTGATATCAACCGGGTCGTCATAAGGTCAAGACAGTTTTGATTAGTCATGGTGAAACAAAGAACTAATCAAAATGATGATAATTGATAAAAAGACACAATCTTCCAATCGATAAGGAAGTCATCTGAAAACACAGCATCATTACCTCAACGACACGCGCCAGTCTGCGGCTAATAGCACTTTACATATTATAATCAGATAACAAGCAACATATTTCAGTCAGGTCGTCATCAGGCAAAGATGACTGTCTTGAGTCATGAACGTCTAGTTTAAAACAAAATTAAGAAATAAAGTGGTGAAGTAAGAAGAGATAACCTAAATTTCCTCACTATTTTGATGATTGTTGCACGTAGTGATTCGTTAAAATATCATGACATAAACATGATAAAAGTTGTTAGCTAACTTTTTTATTCCCGCTCTCCCGCCCCCTTCTCTCTCTCTCTCTCTCTCTCTCTCTCTCAGTCTCTCTTTCTCTTTCTCTCTTTCACTCTCTCCATTTGTTTTTCAGTTTTCAACTTTGGATGAATCTAATTAATTGTGTTATAAACTATTGAGGTCATTTTAATTGTGTTAAAACAACATCCTCCACTTTTTATAAAGATATTTTATGGGTGTTGGTTATTAAAAGGAAGATAAAAATACGGTTTCTCCTCAAATATTTTATTAATTCATTTAAGACTTATCATTCTAATTTCATATTCTATTAATCTAATTCCACATTTACTTATTTTCACAGTAAGCATTCGCAGTTCGTTGAAGTTGACCGAAACCAGATACAAAGCTGTTTACGATACGATTTAACTTACAATGTAAGAATAACTGAACCTAATTGTACGTAAAGAGTCTATACGGAAAAGCAGGACTTTCACTTTGTCTAAATTGTCTATATAGGATAACAAAGATATTATGCTTACTTTGGGAGGTGAATAAATATTTTACGTTTTTTTTACGAATATAAGAATAATTTAAACGTAATTATAAGTAATAAGTCTACCGAAAAGCAGGACTTTCATTTCCTAAATATTTACCATGAAAACATCTTATATTTACTTCGCGAGATGAATAAACTATTTATCTATGACCTTCGATATCCTCCCACCATCTAACCATAGAGACACAAAAGATAGAACCATCCCTTCTGTTTGTATTGGCTATTTCCTTATTTATCGTACAATTATATATCTTTATATAAAATCTTTCAAATGTTTTGATTAATATTTGTTTTGATAAGAGTGGAGAAAGACCAGCTTAACAGGAAGAGGTTGAGAGGGGGAAACGGAGGTAACTGAAAACGAAAGGGACAGGATTAGGCCGTCGCTAAATATGTTTGATAAGATGTCGTTACAAATTTTACATACGAAAACCCTCCTCTGAGCTTTTTACCAGGGGAGCGTTTCATCAAGCGTTTTGTCAGTGATTTTTCCGACAACTGTTATAAGCTACTGATATCTTTGCATCTGATTGGCTGAGAGCAAAGTTGTCAGTAAAAATCACTGACAATACCTTTGATGAAACGCTGCCCTGATGTCTCCACTAAACAGCTGAACTCCCGAGTTTCCCCATACTTTCTCAAATAAATGTACTATCGGAAACTTGAACGCATGAAACTTCTGCGAATTTTGCGAGTTGTTCAGATTCGCGAAAGTTTCAAAGCTGCGAAATAATTGTATGTAACTGACACAATATATTTTGCAATTTGTGGAAGTTTGTTTTCCAGCGAAAACTGCCGCTGTTTACAGTCAGAGAAGTTTCTAGTTTTAATTCTAGGCTTAACCGAGATAACGGTAACGGTATTACCCAGTAGCTTTGGTTTAAACGTGCAATTTTGTTTAAGGAAGTCGATGAGAAAGCATTTGTTGGGGGTTTCACATTGTCCATGGTCAAAGGAAACTATTAATTGATAAACAGTGACAAAAGTCGTGATTAAATTAGTTTCCATTTTTTAATATTCTCAATGTCGTCATAATGATGAGTAGGTTAGGAAACCATGCTGTATTCCGTCTGTGTAACGTTTCCGCTGATACACGGTAACCATGAGTAGCAAAAAACAAAAGTTTTGAAATATTATTATCAACTATCATGTTTTTGTGTGTCGTTTCAAGCCGGAGAGGGTGGAGAGGGGGGCGTGGTGGTTATCATAATTACCCTAAAAGGCGTAAGAATAGTCATCTGAATAGTATGATCATGTTTACAAGTCTTGCGAGGACTGTAACCCCACATAGCAACATTTTATTCACTCTTTATGCTCTATCTGCATTCATTTGTGTTAACAAGTAAAACAGTATTGCTCTTTATCTGTTTATCATGTTTATGTTGTATACAACTGAACTGTGTAAGAAGCCGTCAGATTAATGAAAATATATCTCACTGCCTATTTAAGGCCAATTTTATATCGATATACCTTGTAATCAAGGTGTATAAAATGCGTCATCTTTAACTTCAATAATTTTAATCCTTATAATTCAAATCTCAGTCTCCAAGATATCAACGACCTTTCGACCTGTATATGATTTTCCTGTTATTAAGGTGTAGGCGTATATAAAGTATTAACATAATTCAGTTAAGATATTGGGGAGAAGCCTATGGTTTATTGTGCTTTTTTGACACTGTTATCATTGTTTTAGGTTTTTCTAACGGCTTTCGTTAGCAATTCGACTAATGGTATTTTCTGATGATCTGTTTCAATTCTCATTTGTGATTCTTCAAACAATGCTTACAGTCGGTTTTTCAGATCCCCCTTCACCCCCCCCCCCCCCCCCCCCCCCCCGCTGAAACTAATTCCTGCCACTTTGAATACAAAAAACACAATAAAATAAAAACAATGGCATTACTGGCAGCGAGTCTGAGAAGTAAACTCCATTCGAATTTTTATTCATATGTATTTTTTTTTAAATTATACTCTAATACATTTTTCTTTAATGCGGACTATTATTATAGTACCTTTAATCTCCAATATGAATGAAAGAAAACGCATGGCGATCGCCCCAATCAAAACCAGTGTGATATTTATACCTTTTGGCAGCGTTCCATTAACCATCACAGGCACGGGGGCTGTGGGTAATTATCGGGGGTTTAGAAATTGTTTTGATACGATGAACACCGTGAACCTGAATGTAATGGGAAATTTAAAGGGAACCAACGAAAGGCGAAACCTATCCTATTGACAGATTTTTTTTTTTAAATGAGGATAGTGTTGTTGAGTAGACACATACGGAAGCTTTCCGTCTTCGATTCTTCAATTGAAGCACTGATTATCTCTTTAATGGTATTATTCATAATTTCATATTTTTTTTATACTACATGCGCGAAACACTATGACTATGACAGCCTAATCTTGATCCTTTCTCTTTGTTGTTCCTGTATTCTTTATATCTAACTTGTCTGACTTTCCACTTTAAAATTATAGAATTTTGTCACTTTCTACTGATTATATCCTTTTGTCCTTTGTCTAAAAGTGAAAAAGAGATTATAAATGAGTATTTAGACATACTGGTATTACATATTAACCTAGAATGGAAGATTGGTAGAAAATGGTTGCATAGATAGATGGGTATAATAATTACAAATAAATAAGACAAAGACCATTACAATTTTTCATTGAGCGCAATGTAGGCATTAAGGAGAGAGAGAGAGAGAGAGATGAGGGATGGGGAGGGAGAGAAGGGTGTTTTCTATTATTTATAGGCTTCTTAGCCGTGCCTGTAAAATCTGAACTTTGACCTATTTTATTAATCATTAGATTGACCAGAATCGAAATTCGATACATACCATCACGACCCTGTGATTAATATATTTAACATTTCCCGGAAAAAAGGCATACCGTTAATCTAAATGGATTGACAGATAGATGGATTGACATAAAATTGACCTAGTTTGACATTTTCTTTGATGTTGATGCTTCATGTTTGGTGCTGTTTGATTACTATTTTCAATGAAAGTGAACATCATTAAAGTGGTCAGTAATCATATCACAGGTACTTGGTTGTTTTAAGTTAATTAGATGTTGGTGTCATTTTTTTTGTGTAAATCATCATAACATTAATTTGATATTGTTGTATTTTGTTAGGTAGGCCTATTTTGTGATTTACACTGATAATGAATATATGATGATATTTCAGTGTACGTATAGTTAATTTAGGGGATTAGAGTCTCGCACAATTACTAATTTGCGTATTACAACTGAATAATAGACGCAATGGCCCATATTCTGATCTCCGGTTGAACAGAATCCTAGTCAAAATTAACAGAGTTCTAGTCAGAATGACTAGAATTAGATTAAGAAAATGACTAGACTTTTTTAGAGTGTGGGGGGTGGGGTGGGGGTGTGGGGGAACGACTGCATTTATATTATTGGGGTGAAATTTATGTAATAGGGTACGTGTGATCGAAGTAATTCCCTTGCCATCATAATCGTGTTCAACGTGGGCTCCTGATGCTAATTCCAGCCCCCAAATTAATTCGATAACTCCGTAAATAACACTCGAACAGATATTCATCTAATCGAATCAAATATTCATTTTAACGGAGATGATCTGTGGATACTAGTTGACTCCATAAGAGATCAAAATCAAAATCTAGTCTAAAATAAGAAGAAAAATCTAGACATGAAACTGTGATGATGCGTAAACCCCCAACGAAGAACAGGATAGCATGATAAATTTGTCGATAACAATAAGACTTCTTTTAAATTGAGTTAACACCATAAGAGAATAAAACTTGTATATGTCTCCATCGCTGGCTCACAAGTTTAATCTACCCCAATGTCAGAATGTATTGCTATACATGCTGTATAATGGAAAAGGGCTAGAGGGCTAAGGTTTTCTTTATGATTTTCGACCTGATTCTGAAATAATGATAGTCATATAAATGTTATACTGCACCCCCCCCCCCCCCCTCCTTCTTCTTTAACTTGTTTAATGATTGTTAACAAAGTTCAGACGCTGTAAAAAAAATTAAAAATCACACCTCTCTATTTGTCCTTAGAAATTATTTAAAATGAGTTGAGTAGGGATTAATTATGAAATGGTGGGACGGGGGGGGGGGGGGGGCTTAGTAGACGTATAATATAGGCCTTACATCTTAGTTGCTACCCTCACTCCATTGGGGGCATTTTCTCACCAGTGACTTCACTGAGGAATATCAGTACTATGACTAGGCATCTCAGTATACAGTCATGCATCTATCTGATGAATAGGGATCATCCAGGCACCACGGTATTTTACTTGTACCTTGTCTACAATGCACTGGTGTCATCATCATCACCGCGCTCCTTGCGAACTCTAGGCCGATGGCATGGGCTTGAAGATGACTCGGATGCCGCTGATAGATTGAATTTGGGGTTGGTAACTTGTACACCAGATTTTGGGGTGGCTGGTTGGAAGTTAGAGTGATTGGAAGGTGAAGAGCTTACAAGATGTTTGAATTTGGTTGGGAATGTGGTTAGAAGAATGTTCCATATCATACCGTCTGGTCCATGCTATGCAGAAGGTCCTTAACGTCATGTTACAGACTCTATTTTATATTAATGGTTAACGACCTTATGGCATGCAACTGTTGATAATAATCGTTTGGCAAGCTCGGGATGCATCATGTTAACATGATGAAAAGCGATTTCAGCAAGGCAATGGCAAAAAAGAGAAAATAAAAAGAGAGATTCCTCGCATAAATATGATACGTGCGTTAACAGCCCGGTGGGGCATCAATATAGGGGTTGGGAAAGGGGTGACCCCCCCCCCCCCCCCCCCCCCTTCAAAATGTTCTGTTGGGAAATTTGGGGGTTTTAAAGCCCTGTCTGCAAATTCCAAAATTCAAATCTGAGGCATCTTTTTTTTGTTAGAAATTTGTTGCCAAGCTGGTCGGCAAAATTGATGCGACATCATGCCCGCCCCCCCCCCCCCCCCCATCCAGTTCACACTAGTATACCGACATCTCTGCAGCCAAGTCATCAGCCTTATGAGATGAAAGTTCGTAATGGAAATATGTTACCATGGAAATGATGATTATTATCATGAACAATAGGATGGATTAGTAAGATGTTGTTCATGATGATGATGATGATGATGATGACATAGGTATAATGCTTTTTATCGCGGGAAGGTAAAACAATTCCCTTCAGTATTGTCTCCGCCAATATATCTATGACGTAATGGACATGATGAAATGACGTAGGGTACCTCGATAAGTGAGAGTTTACTAAAGTATTATAATTATTCTACAATAGATCATGTGATAGTGCTCTGATGTTACTGTGTTACTTTAGGTTTCAGTATGGCTTCATAATGTTCATTCTGTATATGACATCATTAATATATTTCGTCAGTCTTTCTTAAATTTCACAGATTCCTATCGAAATGGATAATCTCCAAAGCTACCAAGGCTTATATCTTGTCTATGTGTAACCCGATCCATACCCGTTATGGTTTAGAGCCCTATGTAATAAAATTTTACTGGCATGACCGCGGGGAGGGGGGGGGACTCAAACATTTTGAAATGGATGACTTCATGCGCGGAACGTAATCCGTTTAGAAATTCTGAAGTATACAATCATCCTTAATATGTGAGGGATATATTGGATTAAATGCCTAACCGACTCTTTCACTCAACCTTATAACTCACTTCCTCTCTCTGTATTGCTATTCGGATATATTTCCAGAGTACTGGTTAGATTGTAATAGAATTGATATGAAATTTTAAAATGTGGAAATACCATGTATACTTCCAGGAAGATCATGACATGCATGAGATCACACATTTAAAAAAAAAAAATTGGATTCCTCCCCGACTTACCCACCTAACCATAAAGGGTGACATCTTAAGAAGCTATTATGAGATGTATATGTATTTTTTTATTATTTTAAAAAAGGTGCAACCCTAAGAATGTTATTGGACCCATGAGAATTAATCCAATGGTGGAGGGGGATGGTATTGTAACAAGCCCCCCCCCCCCCCCCTCCCCGCCCCGTTTCTGACGTGTGCATGTTTGTTGTTTTTTTTAAAGAGGGTTTTGAGTAATTTCAATCTTTATCATTAATATAACTATCTGTTTGTTATTATGATTCTTTCCGATTGCTTTTATAATACCTTTCAATCATTTTCAGTATTTTTTCATGTCCCATTTTTCAAATAACCAACTCCATTTATATTATTAGATTGCTATAGCCTACATATAGTGGATCACAATGCCTACTTTTAGCCACCGCACGAGACAATCTACTTCCACAATGGGCACCCTTAAAATTGCGCTATGAGGCAGGGATTATGTGCAATGAATCGCAAAGGTTAAAGAGTGCAAAGTAATATCGACTGAGCTTTCAGTTATTCCTCTCCT